>OZ023210.1:9129133-9611633 GCA_963995525.1 Escarpia spicata
AGAGACACATAGAGACAGAGAGAGAGAGAGTGACAGACAGAGAGAGACACATAGAGACAGAGAGTGAAAGAGAAACAGAGAGAGAGAGAGACAGACAGGGAGAGAGAGACACATAGAAACAGAGGGAGACAGAGGGAGACAGAGAGAGACAGAGAGAGAGCAAGAGAGTGATGATAGAGGTTTTTATATGGAGCGTTATCCAGTTATCCAGTTCCATTCCACCTTTGTAAAAATAATCTAACCTGATTTAGTGATTTTTCAAGACTGTAAAAAACCTAAAAATGGAAGATCCCTTTTAAGACTTAATACTCTGGACATACCCTTAGTAATTAAAAACAATTTGCACAGCAGTATGTATAAAACCAACAATGACGCGAATTGTGCATACCTTTGTTAGCAAGAAGTTTCTTCTGTTCATAGTCAAAGGCTGAGAAGAGAGGTCCAGTGAAAAGACTGGAGCCATTGGCGTCGACCGGAGCCGGCCGATTGCAGCCCGGTGCCCGGTGCTCCGAGCCATCTGACTCACAGCTCGACTCTGAGGAACGGCATGACTCTCCATTTCTGTCGGATGCAACAAAGTTATCTTTAAAGACAATTGATGTAATTACATGTGGAATTTTTTAAAGATCCCCAGAAGAGTTTCTGGAAATTCATCTATTGTAACTTCCCAAAATGCTCAATGAATTGATGATGTCAAAGCAGCGAGCCAATCATTACACATATCGCATCAGGCACCTACAGGGTGCAGTAAATACGTAAAAGTGCTGCCACCTGTTTATTTGTTGTGTATATCTGAATTTTTCAGCCACATCTGTAAAAGTAATTTTTTATTCCTACATAATAGGACACTAATTATTTGTACGTCTGACAAGCAAGTACCAATATTTCTCCAACATTTCTTCCGATTTCATATATGAAAAGTCGGGTGCATCAATAAAACACTGTTCATGTTTGTAAATAATCGGACAGCGATTTTGTGAATTATTTTTCTGTATCATGTTTTCAGACACATGAAAATTTAATTATTTTTAGGTGCCCAAATACAAGCATCACGGTAATCTACAATCGAAATTCATTCACGGAGTTGCACTTACTGGAATGTCATGGTTCTCGTGGCATCGTCCATGAACACTGTCTGCCGTTTGACGATGGGCGAGCCGGGGTTGGTGCCCAAGGGCGAGCCCGTCGCTGTGCCCATGGGGGAGCTGTTGGAGGAACCAAACAGGTCGGGCATACTGCCACAGGGAGAGAGATGTCGCTGGAGGGCGACGTCCTGAACAAAGCTGTTGGTTGTCTGCTGGCTGTGAAGGTCTGTGGAAGGAAGGAAGGAAGGTGATGAGGGCGTAGTGTTGAAGACTATAGTCTCAGTTTATGTAGGGTTTTAAAAAACATGGACATGGAATTGGTCGCAGTTCATTGGTTGATCATGGTTAGACAATTGTTTTTTTATCCGAGCGTTGGTCATTCAGTCGGTTAGAAAAAGTTGGACGGTTGGTTGTGTGTTGGTTCACTTGGTTTTCTTGTTTTCAGTTGGGAAACAGTGGTTCGGTGAGAAGTTGATTGTTTGGTTGAGAGTTTGTTGTCTGGTTGGGAGTTGGTTGTTCGGTTGTGAGTTGATTGTTCAGTTGGAAGCTGGTAGCTTAGTTGGGAGTCGATTGTTTGGTTGGTAGTTGTTTGTTTGGTTGTAAGTCAGTTGTCCAGTTCAGAGTAGGCTGGGAGTTGGTTGTTTGGTTGGGAGTTGGTTGTTTGATTGGGAGTCGATTGTTCTATTCGGAGTCGGTTGGAAGTTTGTTGTTGGGTTCAGAGTCAGTTGTTTGGTTGGGAGTCAGTTATTCAGTTGGTTGTTTGGTTGGGAGATGGCTGTTCGGTTGGGAGATGGTTGTTTGGTTGGGAGTCGGTTGTTCGGTTGGGAGTCAGTTAGTCAGTTGGTTGTTTGGTTGGGAGATGGCTGTTCAGTTGGGAGATGGTTGTTTGGTTGTGAGTCAGCTGTTTGGTTGTGAGTCGGCTGTTTGGTTGGGAGTCAGTTGTTCGGTTGGGAGTCGGTTGTTTAGTTGGGAGTCGGTTGTTTGGTTGAGAGTCAGTTGTTTGGTTGGGAGTTGGTTGTTCAGTTTGGATTCAGTTGTTCAGTTGGGAGTTGGTTGTTCAGTTTGAGAGTAGGATGTTCGGTTGGGAGTCAGTCTATTTGAAGTTGTATGATATCACACAAAATATAATAACTATTTTAATTAATTATTACTCATTTGATTATTTAATTGTAATTAAATTAACACACATAACAAACACTTTCAAAGGTGGCTACAGATGTATTACAAACACCTTTGATGCAGCATTGACAAATAAGATCCATAGTTTCATTTGATTTTTTGTTGTCATGTCTGACAAATAAGATCCATAGTTTCATTTGATTTTTTTTTGTCATGTCGTAAACATTTGCGCCACTTACCAGGAGTACTACCGATAGTGCAAGTGACACAGGCGCCACCTGTTGTTGAGATGAGATCAAAGGGACTCGTAGATGTAGTGGTCACAGGGCTACATTGTGAACTGTCAATGCTACAATTGCTGCCCAGGATCGCTACAAAAAAATACGCAGTCCAGTCTTATTGTATTGCATCTTACACAGCAGTTTATGGCCATCTTTGGGATTAGTCAAAATATACCTGTAATCTGGGGTAGTCAGGATGGCTGGTCATTAATAGTATGAATAATTTAGTGGGCATCTCAAAATGCCAATTTAAGAGAAAACAAGGTCATGGAGCAACCAGCCAAGGGCAGAAGTTATCATGATTACACTATTCTGAACTTAAACTCGTTCCCGCTGACCATTTAATTTATGCTGTCACTAAGGCCACACTTTTTATATTACATGTTTTACGCGCCCGTCAACATTAATTTCCTGGATCTAGAATAAGAATCAAATTCACATTGTTCGTTTTTTATTGCTGCCGGTGTCACTGTTTATTAACTGAATGTGTTAAATCATAAATAAAATAGCTTACTATTCATGGGAGAAAATGCCCTCCTACTGTATGGGGTTTGAATTGAACAGTTGAGGTAATGTAGCCTTTTAACAATGTTTGCTGCAGTGCATGCATCCTTTTCTATGAATATGATGTTAACAACTATTGCATTAAATACTGTCACCCCTGTGCAAAATAATAACCTATCAGCCATACGCTGTGACCAGCTATGATTCAGTCCATGGGAGTGCCTGCCGTGCATCCGATCACCCAATGCCATCTTTTGGCGGCAGCGTTCGATGACATTGGGCTATTGGAGTATTTGTGCATTGCACTCAATCAGATGCTTCTGTACAATTTTCAATTTCTTTGGCGGCATCTCGATTAACTTTTCTTTTTCACAAAATATATCATTAGTTTATCAGCTGTCAAACTATTCTCTGTAGCAACAACTTTGACTAATGTAAACTAGAAATTAAACAACGCATAGCATCATGCAATTGATCTGCCTCATTTAAAAAAAATATGTCGTAAAACTGCGACCCTTGAATTTGTTCCGTGCCTAGTTTTGAGAGCTATGTCCAATTGTGTCTCATTTGCATAAGTCTAAAGCTAAGTATGGAGATCATCGGGATTTGGGACCTGGTTTCAAAATGAAAAAATTTAACTTTGGCCAAAAGGGGTGTGACTACTGACATAATTGACAGATAGCTAAGAATACGGCGGTTCTTTTGATACCAAACAAAATGGCGTACTATGATCAAACATGGACTACTTTTGGCACGTTTCATCAATTCATATTTTTATAGTCAATTCATATTTGATGGGCCTTCTAACTTAGTGCTAAAATAGTGACTTAGTGGTGAGTAACTGCTAAAAAATTATCTTTATTGTGAAGTAGATATGTCAGTCTGTCAGTGTCAGAAACTAAACGAAACAAGTCATAAAAATAATTGTTTATGCATTTCACACTGCCGAGTCTGTCATTAATATGGTAATTACAAGTAACACTGGAGATTTATATTAATTTTCACATAGCCACATATATCATTATTTTAATGTTATAATATATTTGAACATGCACTATGATCTTTTTTCCTGACATTTTAATTTTATTTTTATTCTGATTCCCATCACTGCTTTCTGGACAATTCTGCCCGTAACACATGTAACAAAAAAGTCTGGCCTAATTGTAACTGTCACAATGCATGCAACTGATAATAATTTTAATGTAACTCCGGTGGTGCCACCTGAGAATAACTAACAAATCACTGAAAAAGTATAAACCTCAACTCGACTACCTAGTACCTAAGTGGTTTTTTAAAAATACATTGCCAATTGGTACATCGAAGGACAATGGTCCACGGAAGCAAATTTGCATAGAAAGAGGCAGGTGGACCGGCATGTGGACCTCAGCGCTTCAGAGGAGACAGACTTACAATGCTCCAAATTTAGCGTATTAATATATAGATAATAATAACAATAAGGTAATTTCTTTTGTGCCTAAATCCTTGGACATCAAGCTCAGAGGCGCATCAATACAAAAGGGTTGGCCAATCTACGAATCAATAAGCCGTATTAAAGTTGATTACACAAACCTCTCTCGACGGAGGCAGACGTCTGCGGTGTTGCGAGCTGACTGAAGTCTTTGTTCAGCTGGTTCTGTGCATAGATTTTCGCCGCTGTCACAGCGGCCGTCGTCATGTAGGGAGATCGCATCGAATAGCCGGTAGGTGGCGCCATCACCATCATCGGGCTGTACATACACGAGGCTGCGGGAAACAACAGATATATGTGGTCTTTTTGCACAAATTACAATTACGATCCATTTATGGGCAGTTTAAGTTTATATGTGAGTTTAATCAGAAATATTCTGACAAAATTATGTCTTTATTTATGGGTTGTTTTAAGTTTTTATGCAAGCTTAATTGGAATTACTTTGACAAAATATGCCTTTCTAAATGTGTGGTCTAGCTATGTGTTGAATAGATGAGCTTTCATTGCACAATACAATAATTACATTCCTTAGTACATATTTTAGGTTTTAACATAATTGTGTTTGATGTGATAAATACCAATAATCTTTATGGTATATTGTTTGTGTTAGAAAAATTAACCATGCCTGATAAAAATTATTAACGTAACACAATATATCTGACACACAAACGTAATACATGCTTGGCAACAAACATCACACTGACCAGAGAATGCCAAATAAGGAGATTTTATTTTGTTTTGGGGGGAAACTAATGCACTACTCACCAGGATGGTTTGGGAGGAAAGGGGTGGATGAGTTTGAGTTGGGGCTGTGAGGGCTCAGAGTTGCCCCATTTGTAGTTCTGCTTGTTACTCCATTCAGCAGAAAGAGGGCGCTAGTGTTGACGTTCAACAGGTTCTGCCCGAGTAAATCTACAACGAGAAATAATGCAAGCTAATTGTAATAATTTATAGTTTATTTATCATTGAATTACTACTCAATGCATTTAAATTATTATTGTTTAGTTTAATTTGTAAAAATTGAGTTTTAATAATGCATTTAATGGTAAACATTTTATATTATAGAATGATTTTATATAATGTATTTACTGTCAGAAATTGTACAATTCATTAAAAGTAAAGGTAATCTTATATAGCACAGTATCCAGTCCTCAGGACTGCTCAAAGCGCTTTATAATTTCCTCTCTGGCAGACCTGTTCAATGGAGTATTCAGCCATGCTGCAATTACTGCGCAAAGGTTATTCTTACACAAATATCCATCACTGCCTTTAGCCTGGTACTCATTTATACAGCTGAGTGAACTGAAGCAACGTAGAGTGAACGAACTTGCCAAAGGTTCAACATAGCACAGGATTCGAACCTGGGATCTCTCGGTCGAGAGTCCGAAGCTCTAGCCACTGCACCACTGTGCTCCACTCTTTTGCTACGGTGTTTGTTGAATGTTTTAAAAGTGCTACCACTTACCTAGACTGGTCAGTCCAGCACTGCCGTTGACACTAGCATCTTGTAAGCTACTCGTAATCACCGGGGACTCATGCGTTGCCCCTAGCAACCGTCTTCTCGCCTCATGCAGATTGGCTGCATTCCTCTCAATACTCTTCACAATCACAGACTGCAAAGGCAAGTCACATGATCAGTCACGTGATCAGGGTAGTTAGCCATTAATACTGCGACAAGAAACTGTGTAATTGGTTCTTAGTACAGAAGATTATGGATTCCTTGTCACTTTCAGTTTAGGTATGTTCTGTTTTGGACGGCAATTTTGTTAAATCTTGTTAAATAGTTTTCCAGGGGACATAATAAATAACAGTGTCATATTTGATTAAATGAATTGTAGATCATCAAAAGTCGACTTAATGTCACAGTCTGTGTGGGAAGGCTGTGGCATTCTACATACCAAAAATCTATATTATAAAATAGTTCGTTCTCTGTTTGTTTGTGCACCCACATCTCCGTCAGTTTTGCATGTATCGGGCTGAAATTTAGTATGTGATCTACCAGGCCCATTGAGATGGTTGGTAGATTTAAACATTTTCAAAATTCGTCCATGGGTTGGGGAACTCAATATTTCAAAAGCCTGTATGTGGTGTTCCAGCCAAGGAATTTAATGCTTTTCTATATCATCATAAAGATAATTATGCCATCAACAAATATGTCACTGGATATATGCAGAAATTTTTAATAGTTTTAAAGTTATTGACGTTTGAAAATCTTCAGCGCTTAACATACACTAGGTCTACCTGTCACTGGTCACATAAGCATTTTGTCACATCAGCCCCATGAGCGCGTGCTACTTCTGGCAAACTACACACTGCCCGTGCTGGTCCAGCCACGGAATTTAATGTTTTTCTATATCATTGTACAGGTAATTATTCCATGTACAAATGTGTCACTGGGTGTATGCAGACTAATGTATTCGTTTTTATGTTATTAACGTTACAACATCCTGGACACGCAACCTATTTGCCTGTTGCTGGTTACGTCAGTTATACAGGTGGGCACATGCGATTTCTGACAAAAGGTCCTAACAACTAGGCCAGTGACCAGTTACAATTTATTAATGCAGGTAGGCTGTAAACATTTGGGATGAGGTTGGGGTGTCTGGAACTCGAATGTTGGGCATTTGAAGTTTGGTGGTCTATTTTCAGTGTTCATAGTTATGTCAACAGTACTTTTTTAGATTTCAGTACAAATGATTTGATGATGTATATGACTGCCTTAATTCCCCCCCCCTGGCAACGCCGAGTAACTCAGTTAGATAGTTCACAATGCAAATTATTTAGTATTCTCAAGACATTGCTGTTTTACAGTTTGATAACAAATATCAATAAAAAAAATTAATCTGTACCTGAATTACAATCATAATTATGCTAGACCATCCAAATAACTAAAACAAGTCCAACAGAACCTCAATATTACGGTGACCCTCGGGACTGGACAAAGCTGAACTGAATGTTAAGGTGATCATATTAACGGGATTAATTTCCTATACTTTACTGTTATCAAAAAATTTGGATTTTTCTTAATTGTGAGGTGGTTGGATCACAAGGTGACCGTAAAGTGAGGTTAAACTGTTAACTGTTTCTCCCCATTCCCTGCCCCTGGGTTCTGGACCAGTCTTCCTTACCTTACTCGGCTGTTTTGGTTTAGGTTTGATACTGATGAAGACATCAAGTTGCTCCATTAGTTGGCTGAGACTCGCTGTAACAGGCACACAACCTTGGTATAATGACCACAATATTAATCAATAATATCTTATTTATTTAAATAATAATACATAACTTTTGTTTGTAAGTGCTGTACACCCGGATATAAACCTATTCAGAGGTACATAAAATACATTTTATTAGTGAAATATATTCACCAATAACAATATGTAATACAGACTTTAAATATATTTTTGTCAAGAAATAACTATGTATAATAAAGCATTGGCTACATACTGACTAAAGGAGGTAAGTAGTCACTGCTTTACAATACATCAATCCCCAAGTAGAGTGAAATGTGAATATGTCCCTTAATATCAGTGGCTGACATAAATATACATTTAAAAGTGCATAACAATTACTGTTACACTTACACTATAAAAAGTACCCCACCAAATATATATATGCATAATCACAAATCCTAAAAATAAAACAATAATATGAAAGATACAGTAATAGGAATCAGGGGGCTGGCAAGAAAATACTTTTCAAGCAAACGGTCCCATCAGCAACTGCAGTGCTGTCGTCTGGAGAATATAAATGATTAGAAGGCAAATTACTTACTCTGGTCTATTTCGATGTCTTCTTTCAAATCAAACATCAGCACCAAGGGAAGACAACCCTGTAAAAAAGATACATTTTAGGAAATTTGTTGGATTTTTATAGAGACCTTTTTCTTACCCAGTGATAGGGCATGCATTCTTAATCTAATGCAATTAATATTATTTTTGTAATAAAAGAATAATTTTCCAGACATTCTATGGATGGTTTAACAAAAAACAAAATGTGCATACTTTTGTTAGAATCATGAGAGTAATCTAAGTTGATCATCAGATTGAGTAACTTGTGAAAATGTAAATATCCTTATGTAATAAGACACACCATTTTTCCCCTTTTCAAAATGTTTACCAGACCTGGTCAAAAATAATTTGTCTGCTCATTACATCAAACTTCAATAATATATCTGAACGAACAAGCTAGTTTTTCATGATGGACACTAGACATGACTTTGAGTGAAATTGTCTTAAAACAAGACGAGCAGAAAAACTGACTTCAGGAGTGACCTTTAATTTTAGCCAAGTCTGCACACTGTGAATTCCTGACATATATTAAAACATCCCATCCACTGGGAGCGGTGAGTCAGTCGATAAACAATCGACATAAACACAGTTATCAGGAAAACAACGCTCAGTTTCAATGACAAATCGTGGTGGTTGGTTGCAGCTAAATGAGGGTCCTGTCACTCAAACGAAATCACCCTCCCCAAATCTGAAGAATAACTGGAATCAGATGTAAACACAATAGGGCACCAAGAGACACCACACAAAGACCCAATGATCATGTGACTGGCACGAGAAACAGAGATAGACAGAAGCCCTGTTGTTCGAGATGTGCTTTGTTGTCCTTGTTAACAATATGGCAGATCCTATGCAGAATGTGGGGTAGGAAAGTCAAGCTACAGCTGACCGAAAGCCGAAAGAAAACTGAAACACTTTTATCTACTGAATTTCTGAGTTTTTGTCAATACCAACTATTATATCTACAAATAAAAAATCTTTATTGTATGTGACTTTGTAAATAAAGTGTTTGTGTGGTCACACAGAAAATCACAGTTTCGAAAACTGGCTTGTGTATATATGATAATGCAAAGAAACCAGTATATATGATATCGATACCAGACAGTCATGTTGGATGTGTTAACATGCATGCGTTGTGTAAAAGATGTACATATTATCTAACACATATCTGTTTTATATCTCCATCTGGAGAACGTTTTGTATCACACACACTACCTAGCTTTTGGAGCTCAACATTCACCAAAGAACTGCAACAACATTAGAACATAATACTATTATTTCTCCATGCTTAAACAAAATTACCCTGCAATTTACTGTCATAAATCCAGCCACCATCTTTATAATTATTACTAAATTTTCCAATTACTCGAAGGTTAATAATCCTAAAATGAGACTGCTTTCTGAACTGCTGGTGCAGTAGCTGTAGAAAAAGCAGTCTACTGACAACCATGGATTCATTCATTCATTCTTGTAGCTGCCCCCATGAATGGATCAATGACACATAATAATTTAAGAGCATTACATTTAAATCCTTTAAATCACACTTAAGGTCTTAGTGTTGGTGCTTAACCTGTGTTCTTGCCTGAAGTGGATGAGACATTACGTGCCTCCGGAAAAGATGCACATATGGGCATGCTAACCCCTAAAATCCTCACCCCTCACCATCAACCCTCAGCCCCCACCATCAACCCCCAGCCCTCACCATCAAAACCGAGCCCTCACCATCAACCCCCAGCCCCCAACATCAACCCCAGCCCTCACCATCAAACCCTAGCCCCCACTATCAAACCCAAGCCCCCACTATCAAACCCCAGCCCCCACTATCAAACCCCAGCCCCCACCACGAATATCTCCAGCCCCCACCATTAACCCACCCCAGCCCCCAGCATCAACCCCCAGCCCCCACCATCAAACCCCAGCCCCCACCATCAAACCCCAGCCCCCACCATCAAACCCCAGCCCCCTCCATCAAACCCCAGCCCCCACCACCAGCAAGAACGACATTACAACATTTAACTCCAAGTGCCACGTATCCAGATAAATAAAACAAGACAACAAGAGAAGAAGGAGTGAAGAAAATAACCCAGGCTTTAAACAGAGTAAAGGCTTTGTTCCATTTTATGACGACAAACCTTTTCACGTTTATCACGATTTACAAACGCCATCACAACTTGCAGAGGTACCACAGTTATATTACTTAAGTGACATGATTCCACACCAGGTTATAAATATACCCCCTGTGTTGCACTCTATTTCCCGTGGCAAGATATCAGGTAGAAGGGACATATGGTTTTTAATGTGTTTTCCAAAAGTAAAATATTTTCAACTTCCTTCCCATATTATGCCAGTTACTAGGCGAGTTGGCAAGTTGTATTAAGTTTTGACAAAATGGTAGGGTTTTCTGGAAGTTTGCAGTACAAACCTAACACCCCCTGCAGGCCCATAGACTGAGGGGTAGAATGGGTGCATACCCACCCCCACTGTGGGGGGTAGTTCCATTTGGATGGAACTAATTGTCCTTGATTTTAGCTTGTGATGTAAAACATGAAATGAGGCTCCGACAAAAATGTTGAATGATGACCAACACCCTCCTCAACCGCAAAGAAAATGTCCAACACTACCTAGCACAACACCATGAAGAAAAATGTCCAAGACTACCCCCTCGACTACAAAAAATCTCCAACACTACCCCTCTTGAGGCTCAAATGTGATGGATTTTTGTTAAAAATATGCAATCTCTGGCTGAAAAAATTGGACGCCAAAGAATCCTAGGCAGATGTGGGGGGGGGGGGGCTAGGAGGCACATGCCCGGCTAGACCTTTGGAATTTTTCCTGCTATGCCTACACTAGAGTGGCATGCCCCCCTAAACCTTTGGAATGTGCCCCCATTTAGGTGAGTCTTGGGGGGTGCAAATGGAGGTTTTTGGTAAACTTAAGAAATTATGAACATCGCCACAAAAAATGTTCAAAACCACAACTCCCCCTCCCCGTCTCCCGATGTGACCCGACAGTAGTCACACTGGAGCCCTGGCTCAGCGCACCCAATATTCATTTGGTTCGGCCACCAGTGGAAGTTTTTTAGTGAGCCTCAAAGGGGGGTGCAATTGGAGGTCTTTGCCCTTCCCCCTCTACCATATCTAGATCTGCCCCTTAGAAGCAAGTAGATTTAAACCCAGGTCCTTGTTGTGCTCCAGTCACTGAGCTACTGTACCATGGGATGACTGATCACTTAAGTTTGCATTCCCAAAAATGTATAGCACTATCTATGGGTGAGTAATGGTCTGGTCATTACTACATACTGCGGGGAAAATAAACCAAGACAGTGGCGACACCTACCGAGTAGAACATATATTAATACCCATTGATGCTATTGTGGATATTAGATAGTTGGTGACGTTTCAACAACCATGACACGTCAGTCGAACCTGGTGGGTGTTGGTTGTGGTTTGGAAGCCATTCTGAATCATTCAAAATCGCAAGTGCCACTCCATCTACTGGCAGGTGTGGGTAACGCATTACATTTTTTATTGACTTACGAGATCACCCATTACTTATGAGACCACCCCTAACTTATGAGACCACCCCTTACAGTAAGTGAGAACCACACTCAAACCAAGATTGTATAAAACCAAAGACAACGGGAAATATGCACACCCCAAATAAACCCCAACGAGGCCGGTCACAGAGGCACTGTTCGCCCTTTTCAACACGCTCACGCCCCGATGATGAATCTTGACCTTTGACCCAAACACAAGCGATTGTGACCGAATGTTCTCGCGTGTGAAAGCAGGAACGAGAAACAGGAAACAGGCGAATGATCAACAGAGAACGCACAATGCTCGCGGATGTCTGACAATACATCATAGAGTGTTTGTCATTCATTTACCTTCACCGCACCGTTGTAGTACGCACTCAGTTAATGGGCCACATAAATATCCTGCGGTTACACTGAATGGCGTCAATGAAAATGAAATTCTGTTGTTGGTCGTTTGAGTAAAACTATAAATTAGTCACACAAACAGCAATGATGTTACAGACCTCATAAAATAGGGGTTGAATACCAGCGTGAATCATAAAGAAACTTTAGAGTGTTAGTTTGGTGTATTTGTTCATATGGTTTGAAGTTAAATATTAATATATGGCATCTTTAAATCGATCATGCTGTGATCACGAAGCAGACTGAAAACTAACAAGAAATTAATTTAAATAAATATACGACAATAAAACATTTTCTGCAACACGTGTTTAAAAATACTAGTTACCGTTTTATCATAGTCCCATATTAATCAATTTTAAAGTTCACGACCTGAATTCCATCAGATCTGTTGTATCTATCGTGCATTCTTCTTATTTGTCTTTATCTGCGTTACAATGCACCGGAATTTATTATCACCTTTATCATGATTTCTGATCACACAACATTAACAAGATTAAATGGTTTTACATTTATTGGTGCCATATAACAGCATCATGTAGTACTCGGCCACCTTCGCCCACCAGACAAGGCAAGTTTCAACAATCAACAAAAGTAACAAGACTTTCCACCCGGATGACCCGGATAGGGTGCTAGACTGACTGTGTCTACACGTGTATTCACATGCACACATCACATGCTTATCACCCTTATCAGAAAGTCGCCAACGTTGCCGTGGCGCTGCAGACAAAATCTCTATTTCTCTCGTTTGTCACTGCTGTGTGATTATAGCAATCTTTTTATTCTTTTCAGTTCACGGTAATGGCTAACTGTTTACAATTCTGCATTGACTGAGATGGCACAAAGAAACAGAGTTCCTTTGTTGGGTTAGAGAATGTTCCGTTTGGTATTGTGTTTGCAATAACTTTGGTGCCATTTATAACCATGACGTTGAATAAATCTACCATGCTTGAGTGAATCGCAAACATATGCTAAAAAACACTTACCCTATGCAACAAGTATAGTTACCAAAGACTTGGCAATTTTTGCAGTGATTATTAATCATGATGTTTATTAAACAATTTATCTCTTTTTTATTTAAATTTATTTAAATTAAATTATAGTGAGATAGTGACAAAGTGTCTATTCCCAGAGAGTCAGGTAATTTAGATGCTGTTTATTAGTGTGACACATTTCTGTAGATTGACAATATCAGCATGAGATTCAGCCTGATTAAGTTACAAATAAAATAAGACCGTGTTTCCATTCATTATGGTAATAATTAATTATCTTGGCTGAATACCAGTAGCCAACTCTGTTACGTCTCAAGACCCGGGAAGAATGAAATAACTGAAAAATTACCTGTTAGCTCCGGAATTACAATATAAATTGCATTTCTCTCATGGATAATTTGATATTCATTGAAATTGCAGAAATGAGTCTCTTAGTGACAAATGATTGTATGCCGTGTTGTCCATTATGCAGTTATTTATAGAAGGTTTATGGGCTAAATATATCAAAGATATTATTGCAGTTATACAGAGTGTTAAACAGCTGAGGTTGTGGAAGGAACACACATGTATTTAGAATGATTTTATCAGGTTACAACAACTGCAATGTTAACTTCCTGGTATGACATAATAATGTACAAAAGGTGGACCACTGAAAAGATAAGAAAATATGCATGATATTTGTTGTCTTATTTCAGTATTCAGAAAGGTTGCTGAGAATAATTACCAAGACCCTGCTGAAGGATTGTCCAAAATTCTGGGAGGATACCACATAAAGATCATAAACCCAAACAAACTAGGAATGGTACCTATTATAAACCCCAAAGGACTACAACTATCTCACACACACACACACACACACACACACACACACACACACACACACACACACACACACACACACACACACACACACACACACACACACACACACACACACACACACACACACACACACACACACACACACACACACACACACACACACACACACACACACACACACACATACACTCCCTCCAAAGCTAACCCGTCCATCACCCTCCATGCCCCCACCCAATCCGCCGCCCTGTCGTACTCACAATGAGTTGCCTGCGAGCGAGATAGACACTCTCTATGGGTCCTGTGATGTACACCGTGCTCTTCCTCTGCGGCTGCACTGTGCTTGGATCGGGGAAGTGTATTGTCGCTCCCGTCCTCTGCATGATCTGTTTGATATTCGCCCCTCCCCGCCCAATCATAAACAGGTGGTGCTGGGGCGCAATCTCCAACTGTATGCTCACCGGTATGGCCACCTGGAGGACAATAACAAATTTACATTAATTAAAGCTCCGTTCTTAATTATATTATTATTATATATTACTATCTACTATTATTATCTATTATTATTATCATTGCAGACAGTTTATTGAAAATTCAAACCCGCCTCCTATCGACTATGTTCATTTGTAAACATTTCTTGTTTAGTTTGGACAAAATTACCAGACAAACTATTAAATTATGTTTTGACTGGATCAACTTTTGTGAATAAAGGAACTATTATAATTATATAATCTGACAGCTTTCTGTTTAAATTTAACATCTTGCTCCTAATATCATGTTTACATGGCATACTGGATGCCAAGCCAATGGCAATATGCATGTACACAAATCATATTTAAAATTCAAAGGTATGTTTCATTAAAACTCAATATTTTAATATAGTTGCAACTGTATATGTATACACATATATATACATATATACATATATATATATATACAGGGCTCGACATTAACACTTGTCCGCTTGTCCGGAACAAGTAATTACCAACGGTGGACAAGTACATTGTCCAGAACACTTGTCTGATGGGACAAGTTGATTGTGTCACAATATTAACAGGGCTTGAAGTTGCTACTACTTTGTTGCATTTGTGAGTATAATCTTTCGCCTGCTATTAGATAAATTGCTTTAGTTGCAGTGTGCGGTTAGAACTTTGTCTATTAATCATTATCCTGCCTGTGGGCATGGACATTTGGGTCCTTGTGTTGATATTTTAATGGGCATTAGCCATCAAACAAATTGTGCATGATGCCACTTTAACCCCTTGCTCTGCCTCTGCAGCAAAATATTAATAAATTGTAGCAAGTGAATGATGACTTTGCCTAAAGCTATAGGTATGAAGTCCTATGCCGGCACCCTGTACTGTCCACCCTTATATCACTTGGCGATTTGGGCAATCAGTTACAGAAAGGAGCAACCCTTAACTAACTAGCTAGTTTTTTATTTGTTTAAAGTTTAAACTCTGAAACTGTTCCCGATGTGAATACTATATGGACATACATACATTCAAAATAAATGTGTATAATTTCATAAAAGCATTCAATTGCTTAAATAATTGTTATGGTTGTAAATATCAACAAAATTACCAGGCAGCATCAAAGAGCTATATATACTAATTAGTGTATAAACTCTTTGGTAGCATGCGTGGCTAGGTTTAATTACATAACTGTATCTGGAATTTATTACAAACAATATTTTGTGTTAGTAGCAGAGATGATAATTCAGAACATTTTACGTAGTGTTGATATAAAATTGTGTTCAGTACAATGCCATGACACGTTTAGCTTTGCATTTTAATTAGTTACAAGGAGGCAGTCTGTTCCTAGTTTTTAATTTATTAATTAATATAATGTTCTTAAGACTATACTAACTATGTTGAAGGTATACTGCCCGCCAAGTTGTGTTTAGTAAGCCTGTAACAACGTTCGTAACTTGGAAGGTACAATCAGAGGCAGTTATGGCAATAACCCTGGCGTTTTATGTTTAAAGCAATTTTTTGGTGGGACAAGTAAATTTTTGTTGAGACAAGTAAACATGAATTAGCACTTGTCCTACTGGAGAAGTGCTTTATGGGAGTTAGTGTCAAGCCCTGATATATATATATAGCATGATTTTTAAAAATACAGGTATATAAGAATATTCCTTTAAATAATGAAATTATCATCAAAACTAAAATGCTTCATATACCATGTGTGCGTGGATATAATTAGAGAATCTCTTCCATGTTTTAAGTGTAAACAAGTTATGAAAATATACTGCCAATCATTAATATTTAAACAAGTTTCAGACAACATCAAATAGTTTGGAAGGCAGGAGTAGTCATAAGTTAACATATAAATCATCTGTTAAATGTTGTGTTGTGAATGAAAAGCACTAGGGAGCATCATTTGCTTCACTAAACAAAACATTTTAACCACCACCAAGTTTGCCGACTTCAAAAGAATAAATCACAACACACATTGCATACAAATGAAATATGCAGCATTTCCTTCTTTTCAACATTATTAATGTCTGCAGTTTTCATTTGTGTAGTTGAATGTTCATATAAAACATCAGCACTGATGTCAGATTTGCATAACAGTTGGTGCATTGTACAGTTAAAATAGTGAAATTCTGTTTTGGCCTGACATTTTGTGGTACCTAAAGAATATATGCAAGATGCAGTTGGCCAAACTTACCAAATTACTGATATTATATATTAAACTAGCACCCTTGTTTGAATACAGGCCTAAATACATATTCCACAATCACATATGTGGTTAACCAGCAGAAAAAGAAATCCAGTGTTGTGATTGGTCAATACTACTACAGGTGGCACCCCCTGGTGGAAGACCCAAAGTAAGGCTCACCGCCTGGTTTCCTGTCAGGTGTTTCATCAGCACTGCGGTTGCTTCCTTCATAGCTTTCGCATTGCTCACAGAGCCTCGAACGATCACCGTGGTAACATACACTCGAGGGCGCTGCTTAAACGTGATGGTCACCGAGTAGGCCTGCTGGATCTGTTGGATGATCGGTGACGTTGTGTCTGGGATCGGCTGCAGAGCCCCAGTAATGGGCAACTCAAACATGAAGACTATCGGCAGTAACTCCTGAAATGGAAGTTTTACTACTTTTATTCACCACACAGTTTCGGGCAGTGGCAAACAAAAAATAATTGAAGAATCCCTTACATCTCTGTCTGCTTAGCAACACTGTCAGACAAGCTTACTAAAATGGCCGCCGCAAATTTAAAGCTTTTGGACACTCCTCCATATTACGATGAATTTCTGACCAAAACAAATTCGTTGGAACTAAAAAGGGCAGTGTGTTAAAGTGAGAATAATATGTAGAAAGGTATGATCTGGCAGAGATGTATGTTAGTGGATATATTATTATAATAAAAAAACTTCATGTGCAGAGATACAGAAGACACCTGGTGGAAATAATAAGAACTATGATGATGCAACAATTATGATGACAACTGTAACAGTAAATCTGATACGACATTGTCTTTACTTTCAGATTATAACCGATGCTAAAACATCACATCTGAAACATGTTTCGGTTTATTCTCACATTTTGTTACCTAATAAGAGTAAAAAAAATTGAAATCAAGCCAAAATAATCTATCATCCTAACTATGCAGGAATTTGTAGTGAGAAGAAGATAATTCAAACATCACTTCCCCACAATGAATACAACAATGCTGGATGTATGGATGATGCCACAGCGCAATTTATTAAGGAACCGCTGCACTAACTGCATGTTAACAATATCCCCCTCCTTGTGAAGTGCAAATCTTCCCACAGACACTATTACCCCGGCTCCCTGGGAAGATGTGTGAGAAATTGAACTGTTACACAATCTCCTGCAGAGCGTAGCCACCGAACCAACAGATATTCTCAATTACAAGTAGTGCATGGGTAAATAAAACGTACGCTGAAAAAATAGTCACACCGATTCTGTGCTTGGTAGAAAGTGATTAAATGTTAAACCAAAGCTGTCTGGTTTTTTTATTGTTAATATAATGTTCTTAATACTAGAATAAATATGTTGGCAATATTGAGCTTAGTAATCATGAAACTGTGTTCGTAGTTTTGATTCAACCACAAAATGTTCAAGTTATTATAAAAATATTCAGATTCTAGAAATGCCTGACTGGAAATACTGCAGATGCCAGTTAGGTTAACCGAATGACCCTTTGATATCTGACACATTCTCGCGGTTTCCACATTCAAGACAACTGATTCAGCAAACTTCCAGCTAATAATCACCACCCCAGGTTGATTCTGGGCAACGAAACAGACACTGTTGCTTTAAACTGCTACACAAAGCTGGAAGTTGTCGCTTCGCTTCGCTTTATAGGCAGCCATTGGTGGACTTACCCTAATTCTTGCCCTGGCCTCTTCGACACCAGCAGGCTGGCCTGCAATTGACACCTGAAAATGTAAAGAAAAATGCATTAGGCCAAACAAGAAATTACTGATATCGAAGATATATATTAACGTTGCAAGTTTCAAATAGAGCTCCAATGTAGTTTAACTCTTGCTATTAAAAAGAAATGACTGGTTTCTCATGCTAACATAGAACAAATTATCAGATGTCAGATGTCTGTTCCAACTCCATCATAGATGTTCATGTTTTCATGTAGGTTTTCAGGTTTAGGGTGTTAGCATAGGGTCAACTGTGGTTAGATATAAAAAAATATAAAAAACTTTTAATGAATGAACCATATACTTGGTTGCAATAAATCCATAGTACAGGAATATTTAAGTTCTTTTATAGCATAGTATCCAATCCTTAGGACTGCTCAAAGCACTTTACTCCCTGGCAGACCTGTTCAATCGAACACCATCTTGACTTCTCTGGGAAACATGCAGCCACATTGTAGTTAATGCACAAAGACTATTCTTACTGAAATATCCACCACTGTCTATAGCCAACAATTTAAGCCATTACAGTATGGTAATGTGTAATGTCTTTTATAGGAATACATTTTATGCAACAAACACTGTGATTTGTTCGCATATTTTTGATTTTAATATATTCAGTTATGTGCCATTATTATGCAGCGTATGTGAAATCCACACTACAGTAGCGAGGTGGAATTCCTCAGCCTATGACTTTAGTAACAGTGTGCGGAATGGATAGGAAATCTTCACTGCTGAGGAAGGAATAGTTTCATTCGGATGACATGACACGTATCACCCTTTAATAGACATCGGGGTAACAGTATCCGTCTGCCTCAATGGAAGAACTCCCTACCACAATGGAAGGGTTCTGTCCCTGCTGAATCAGCCTATCAATTGACCACTTAAACAAGCAACCCCATTATTACAAAGATGACAGAAACATCGCCCTTCCATTTCTCTGCCACCTGCATAGAACCGCACTTAAAGGGGCTATACCTGAAACCCTAGAACCCCTCACTTTCCTGACCTCACAAACTGACCACAAATCACCACTGCTGCAAAGATCAAAGGTGTAAAGGGTATTATGATAACCCACTGACCAATCAAACACCGGATTCCCTAATTAACCTGACAGACGTGCATAAACCAAGCTGGCTACATAAACCGATCAAAACAACTCGCTGGCGACTATTACCTATGGACGAATATATATTACCCATGGGCACGAGAAGGTGACCCCATTAACTGGACATCGACAGAGTTATTACCACAACTGTGTGGTTTCATTGCCTCATCAGTCCTGTAGGCGAAACAAACCAACTCAAGTTAGCATGTGCCTACAGCACCAGAGGACTGTTTCACACTGCTAACAACCTAAAATCAATTTTGCTCCTAACAGTGATCTCGTACACTGAACACTTTCTACCCCAGGATATGCCAGTGGGACTCTTTTTCCAGTGTGTCAAATAAATAGTGTCCTCTCTGATATGGCAGTAGCCATTTGCATTTTGAAAAAGCTCCTTAAAGTTGATGTAGCCAGTATGTCGCGGTTTGCCTGCGTCACAATCCACATTTTGCATGTGACATCCTTCAAGCTTTGCTTTTGCCACCAAAGTTTCATCCGTGAATTACATTACTATTTCTGTATGACATCTCATAAATCAAACATTCCCGCATACAGATGTCACACTTAAAACTTTGCCTTACGTTTTTGTCACAAAGAAATACTTCTGGGACCGGATTTTCAACAAAATGTACGACGGGAAGCACGAATGCATCAAGTGTATGGCATCCATTTTTTGATGGCTTGATGGAGGTTTTGCTAGGCAACAGGTCATGTGATGGATAGGTCAATTAGCAACAGGTTCGGTTTAATGGTGGAACTTCATTGTGAGGTCAATGTCTTGGTGAATTGATCCCCTGAACTAGACAGACAGAATACATGAACCATGCACCAGAAGATCTCCACTCTGTCAGTAGCTACAGTTACTTATGATTATACTGGCACTGCAAGCCATGAACACAGACGTCAAGAGAGGTGTCAAGTTCATGAAAATATGTCCTCCAAAATTACATTAGATATGTTGTTACGAAAATATGATGATATATATGTGTGACGGCCTAAGAAAACCAGTCGGAAATCGCCAGGCGTAATTGCCCGCAAACACGTCATAAAGTTGATTTTGCGTCGTAGGGTTGATTTTGAGATTTCGCTGCGATCTTTTAGCTAACATACTTATTTATAAGTTCACCAAGTAGTTTCCTGATTACCTAAATGAATGTTGTACTTTTTTGTAACCGTGAAGTTCGTCCTAGGTTGCAGCGTTTTAGAATTAAAAGCGCTCTATTTTGCGAACCTAGGACAGAAGTTCCCATGCCCATATATGACATACCGTTCGAAAGCTATTTACAGCATGCAGTTCCCTAGCAGCAGTACGCATGAATACGTTGGAAGAAAATTGAGTGCGCAGTGAAAGTTAACAGAATTTTATTTGGAAGTTGGAAGTTGGATTGGAGTTGTTTGTGTAGTTCAATTAATTATTAGTTTACTTTGATGTTGCTGTAGTTTATATCTGTACATATTTCTTAACAGTTTAACGTGTTATCGAACCAGATTTCGTTGGAAATACAGACTACGGGACAAATTTTGTTTCGTGTTTACGATCTTCGAAAAGTCAAAGATGGCTAAGCCCATAACCATGGCATGGATGGACCGAAGACGGCGAAGTCGAACGATCCTGCTCAGTGTTTCAACGCATTGGCATTGGTGAACATGCAGTATATCGCAAGTGGGGACATCCTCAATGAACTTGTGAATGACTACTTTGTGACACACCCGATCGGCAATGATGACAATGATTCGGACTTGTCTGATTCGAGTGAGGACGACTTTGACCTGGAGCTGGCAGAGGAAGTGAACGGATCTGTCAATGGTGACAGTCAAACTGTTTATGACGACCCGAGGCGCAAGATGAGAATACAAACGCCTCTCTTCAGACCCAAACAACAACAGTTCTTTTTATAGCTAACCACATATTCATGGAAGAGTTTGATACCTCTTGCGTGTTCATTAGTAATATACGTTTTGGCTAACAAACTACAACTTTATTGACGGGTGCTCTCTTTAAATTATTGTAACTTTAAAAGTAACCATCAGAATTTGATAATAGTTTTAGTGTTCCAAAGCTGAGATACATAGTTACATTTTCTTCACTACATTGGACATGGTGATAGCACTGGATATTTTGATATAATATTAATACTGCAGCAAGATTTTATTTTTACATGAATTATGATGATTCCTGACACTACGAGTACTTTTTTCCTGCAATACTGTTTGATAGTTGCCCTCTTTAAAGTCTTGTAACTTTAAAAGTAAGTTTCTGTAAGCTAAAGATAACAAACACAGCTACATTTGCTTCACTGGATTGTATATGGTAATAGCAGCAGATATTTTGTTATACCATCATGAAGTTTTGTTTTTATGTGAATAATGACTCTCGACTTTAAAACTGATTTTTCTCCTGAACTAAATTTTGATAGGGCCTTCTTTAAATTCTTGTAACTTTGGTTCTGGTGGGAATATTTGAATACAGTAAACTGTATTGGAAGTAAAAATAGTGTTGCTTTCTATTTCTTGAATAAAAATACATATTATTTTGTTGTTAATGTGACTGGTTTTCCTAGGCCGCCACACATATATATATGTGCATGTATGTATGTATGCAGAAATGTACCCTGTTAATTATAGAGAAAACATTTTTAATTTTACTATGGACTTAATGTATATTTTAATGTATTTTTATGTAGACATTTTAATGGGTTCATCACCAGTAATTTAGATCAGGGGCTAAATAAAGATTTAGCCCCTCAATATTTCAGGGTGCATTTGGAGGGTTTTTGTGAGCTCTCATGGGCTCAGTTTGAGGGTATAAATGTGCATGGAGCGCCGTTTCATTGACCTGCCTTAGCAACAGTTACCGTAAGCATTTAACTTTGCATCTGAATGTGAAAGAACAGTACAGCTTTCACACTCTCACCGCACATAAACAAGTGTTACGACTTTCTCTTACAGTAAGTAACCTTAGAAACGGACACCCAGTCGTAATTAATTCACTTTCTCATTCTCCGTTGCGGGTAGTTTTATCCGTACTCCACAGGTGTCCCTTCAAAGGGTGTGTGCATAGGTTGTCGTCACCGGGGCGTGGTTTGTTTGTCATATCATTTTAACAATTGAGACGTTGGATGGATTGTACGCAATGTGTGAATATATTCAAATCAGGAGAGACATGCAGACACATCAGGAAAGTAGGCAACATTTCCCATCAGGCATCTCTTGTAAACTACAGATGAGTCATTACTTTTATAGGCACTTTTATCCATTTTGGATGGTTTTGTTAAGTCACTTAAGATTTAACAATGAAGTTTCTCGATTTGCTAGAATCCTACAACGTTTAAAAATGTACACATGGTTTATTTTTGTTGGATATCGTACTACTAATAAAATAATTATACAGATGTGTTAATTTTATTTTTAGATATTTTGACAATGCCAGAATTAACATAATCAGTAGTTATTTCATTTACAGATCATCGTCAGTAAGACAAAAAGTACAGTTCTTTTATTGAAGCTATATTTAGCTCTCTGATTCTACTATTTTTTTCTTTTAAGTCGAATTCTGAGTTAACCTGCCATTTTTAACTGTTTTTTAAGAAAGTGTACGTACTACATGACTATTATTTACTTATTTGATCATGTTACTATATATGTCAATGTGATATTTTATACTTTATTTTGTATATTATGCTTTTGCAAAATTACCTGTTGTCATACTGGCAGATAAGTAATAAACTTTTGATACGCAGGTATAATTTTTTGTATTTTGCACCATTTTATTTTACAATTGCATATTATTTGAAGAAATATTTTTACGGTTTTGAGGAAAGTGACAAAATAATGTATGGAGCGCGCTGATTCATTGAAAATGTTAAAATTTACGGAAATATGTACACGTTAATTAAAATTTCTATCAATACGTTCATAACCTTTCAAAAAACTAGTCGATCTCCTTGAGTAGAAATAGATAATCATAACATTTATACACTTGACCTATATAACATTTGCACTAAGCCTATATAACGTAATTTATAAAATAAAAATTCATACTTTTTTCATATTGTATTGGTAATCTATCAAGATGATCTGCAGCCAATGGACATGAGTGAATAGATCATGCATCCAGGGACTTAGTATTTGGGTGGGCTTTCTCTCTCAAAGTCACCGCAGTTGATATATATGTGGTGAACGGGAATTGTTCATGGATGGGTGACTAAGTTTGCAACATCTAAACACAGCCACCCCCGTTTGTTGAGTTAATTTAATGTATTGGCGTTACCACAAAGAAGAGACATTTTTACCAAAATACACAATGACCTTTGAACTATGATTTGTTGTGAAAGAGCAGTGTTGATGAGAATAATTTGACACATGTGTCCATTAGAATGATAGAACAGGCAGTGATGCTCTGGCAGTGAGGGATCCTTTCAAAAGTCTGATGTCGGACGACAGTTTGATGCATTTTCGGCTTCTTGACATGACAATAACAGTTCATACTCATCAAGTGTACAATCAATGGCAATTAATGTCAGGGCATTTCTTGGTAACGCCCCATTTTTCTTGATGGTGGAAAGGTCTGAATGCCACTAGCAAGATGTATTATGACAGGTAACTGTTACTTTCAACTAATTCCTTTTGTACCTGTTTCACCCCAATAAACAAATCTGAGAAGTTTTGTTTAACAGACAGCTTGAAAATCCTATTTTAAAACTGTAGTTAAAGAGCAACTTTATGAGAAATAAACACACGCACGCATGCAGATGTGCAAAATGCATGCACACGCATACACATGGACATTTTTGATAACTATGTTGTAGTGCTTCACTCTGGGCTGTACATGTTGAATAATGTTATTTTTAATTAAGAAATAATATTAGATTACTCCGATCACAAAAAGTAAGTTTCACAGTAATTGTGGAATGTAACATTACGGTGCACATAACAATATATTTTGTTCGTTAGTTTACATCACTATGTTACATTACTTTTTATTCTGCAAAGATACCAATTCAATGACAAGGGAGGGAGGGAGGGAGGGAGGGAGGAAATGAGAGAGTGAACAAGTAACGGAGGGAGGGAGAGAGGGAGGAAGGAAAGGGAGTGAGCGAGGGAGTGAGTGCCTCACCTGGTTGCTCTTCTCCAGCTGGTTGTTCCGGTTGGAGTCGGGGAAGTGGATGTGACAGCCCGTGTCCTGCATCACCTGCTTGATGTTGTTGCCTCCCTTCCCTATGACATGGGAGTGTTCCGTGTGGGACACGTCCATCTTCAGGGTCACCCGAGTACTCTGGAGAGGAGGCAACAAATGTATCATATTTACACACATATTACATGGGTTTATATCTCAGGTAAGTGAGAAATGGACTCGTGTGATCGGCGAGAAATAATCATGTAATATCACAAATATACAGTGGAACCTTGTTAATCTTTATCTTGATTATTCAGAAATCTCAGAAACCAGACATTTCAAGGAATCTGATGTTAATACTAATATATCTTGTTATGGGAAAGATTTGTTTATCTGGAAAACTTGTTAATTCAGATAAATATATTACAGACTGAAATGTAATATATTATATATATATGTGTGTGTGTGTGTGTATATATGTATATATGTATATATATATATATATATATAAGTGTGTGTAATTGTGTGCACATGTATGTTCGTCCATGTGTACTGCCATACATATTTCTGTAGTCCCATACAGGGTAGTTGCCCTTCCCCCACCCCCTCCACCCCTAACTTGGGAAGTCATCAATATCGGACCAAAGTCATGACCTTTACTGTCACCATTCAGGCAACAATGTATGTAGTTGTAAAATGCTGTTGAGGTCACCAAACACAACTTTAACTAATACAGAATAGCTCTAAAATTACCTCAGCTTAATATAATTTGAGGTTGATAAATTGTTATGCTAATTTTTATTTTGTTCGAAGGAATATAATTTATGTTATTATTTAAATGAATAGGGGTACATGTAAATATACTATGACAGTTCAAATTTTAGATGGGCTATTTAACTTTCTACTGCATTATAAATATATTTCAAATGTCATTTTAACAACTGTGTCACATTTTCACATAGACGTCTTCAATAGACTAAACAGGAAGAAACTATTGTAACGTTTACTAAACATCCAAAACAGTGATACTCCGAACCAGGCCTGCTTAGAATAAAAACAACCAAAGCCAGTCACCTGGATACGCATGACAAATATGACCCTTTGTGTGATCAGCGACCTCCAGTCTCCACTGACACACCAACAAAGCCACACAGGTGCAATAGTACAGAGACTTTCGCCGATCCACTGTCATTCTCACAGTGAACAACAATATTTGCACCTGACGGCGCGTCATCAGTGAAAAATCGACGCGGTCGCCGTCGTGGACAATAGAGGGCCTAAAGCGGATGTGGAGTTTCACGATCGCCTAACTGTTTCTTGTCTTGCGAACATTACGACTGTATCGCACCGAGCAAAGATATCATTGTCAGAGCCAAGCCGTTATTCAAGGACTCACAATGCTGCCCCAGACAGCGATTGCCCATGTCATTATTCGTCTCAAACCCGCGTTGTTTGCCCCGCCTGACCGAGAGATATCAGTGAGAAATTTGCCATAAATTAAAAACGGTGAATGTTCACATCGCTTGTGTGGAAATAATGAAATCATAAATAAAACTAATGACCTGGACAAAAATTATATTTCTGAAAATCAAACAGCAAACTGAATGAAGGAATTTTTTGTGAAAATCAATATGGGTGCCATTTCCTACACCATTTTCTAAGATAGTTCCGACAGTTTTCATTATCATACAAAAATAGTTCTTCTAAAAATATATCCTATTCAAAGGAATAACTTATAACACTGAACATTTAAAGTGCGCATCACGATTCAACAACCTTCCCCATGTACACCAAAGACACAGATGTAAAAGAGTACAGTATGCGATGAGGCACGACAGAGGAAATGCTCGGCGTCTTGAGACTATACATTACAACGGTGGCTTTCAAAAGCAAAAAACTGCCCAAAGAAATTTGCGAGATCGATCAACGGAGTGTGTGAATGGAGGAGTATTACTCACCCCAGACGGGGCATCGACTTGGAGGATCGACAGAACACCGTTATGATGGACTCAACAAACCAGCGTTTGTTTGTGAAAACAAACTCGTTAAAAGGTAATTCGAGCTGGGGTGGCGACTGGAGTATTTACTGAGCTTGATCAGCTACGTTTTGCAACATTCTTTCTCCCACGTAGAATTATATAAACAAGCGACATGGGTCTTCATTTTTTTACTTAAGCTGTTGTAGCCATCATTCAATCGGCATAAAGGAGACCTTTGTTGTTGTTTTTATAATTTCTTAATGCTGTCATTCTAGATTCTTCAAGTGCATGCATGCTTGCATGCCCACACGTGCACGTATAATATTACAGAACTAGCTTACACCCATTCATGGAGGAACAAAACAAGCACAAGATTTATGCCACTAGTGGCACCCTCTGGAGTGTGGTTCACCACTCAATTCATCCACGGCTTTCATCATTGTCAGACAACTATGAATAACTACCATTGTGTGTTTTAAATGCATGGCCAGTTAGTAAATCAATTACCGGTAGTAAATTACAGTCCAATGGTCCAAGGACGTGAACGAACACAGTAAGAGGCGAGTAGACCTCAGCACTGGAGAAGATACTGTTAGCCCATCCCCAGAGTTAGCGTATAAAAACTATTGATATCTAAATTAAACATGAACATTAATCATGTGCCTCTATATAAACCATACATCATGAAGTAGATATTGCTTGATCACGCAAAATCTACATTATTAATATTAATTCATTATTAAAAAAGGGTTAAAAGACAGATAACGAGCGATAAAAGTTTAAAGTTTTGTTATGTTCCTAATGCAAAGGACTAGTTCAGACACGCTGCATACTGATCTGGACTCTAAACCATGCAATCTAAAAAAAACTACGGCACTTTCAGAAAAAAATGCAAAAACAAACGTATGAACGCAGATGCCTAGAAATTAACTTATCATGTTTCATATCGCCAACAAAACAGATGTCGTGAAGTTACAAAACATGTTCGATGGCATTCATTCGTTCTAAAAAATAAAAAATCTTGCCGTCATGTGACACCATATTTTGGCCTTGAGGTAAACGCAGATAAAACGGGCACGTCACGACAAACAGCTATTTGTTGTAGTCAGCGACACACAATATGGCATTATTACAGTGGAGGTGAAACAAGATAAGCTTCTTTTGTTGCCCGACTCAACGCTATGAAGAGAGATATGCCGAGATACATGGTGGGGCCAGGATTACATTCACCGGAGCATCACCCTTGCGGTGTACCAATAGTAGGTCAAACGAGAAGGGTAAACGACAAGTAGGACCATTTCTCATGGCAATGAGGTAAATCAGACTAACAATCTCGCATCCAATATTAAAACTTTGTTATAAGACATAATCAACCAGTCATCACTGCAACCACAAAGCTACACCTGTCGCTTGTTAGACCAGATAAAACTATATCCATACATAATCAACCAGTCATCACTGCAACCACAAAGCTACACCTGTCGCTTGTTAGACCAGATAAAACTATATCCATACATAAACAAACTATCGAAAAACATTTTACTAAAAAATGTATTTAATTTGTTATCAAACAGTCATAGTTTAATATATTTTCACAAACCATAATGTTCATGTCACACTTAAGGCATCAAATAATGAAATAAATTCCTAAGATTTCTGCAACCTTCAAGTTTTGGGCTGCAGGCCAATCATGGCCGACATAACAACTATTGTTTAATAAATGTTTTAGCATAATAGTTAATCTATCTAATACTTTGCACAAATACATTACACTGCAACTGTACATCTTTATATCAGCAAACTGCAGTTGATTTTATGAACTTCCAAAATCCATTCCATTATATTATATTTTGGAGTTTCCACCTGGGTTTGACGCACGCTGATGCCACTGGGGTAATAAAAATGCTACAAATATAATTATTCAGCACCATTTATAGCCTTATTGGGTTTTATCATCTTGTTTCTTGGATCTGTCGTACTGTAAGGTGTCATAAAGGAAAGAGTGGGCTTCTTGCTGGATGTTTATATCGTTCCTTGTGTCAACGATCTGTTGCAGTAATTACCTTCGTGTCCAATACTGCCATGATCTTGTTCTTTGCATCTGCCACAGCGTCGTACTTTCCTGCTACCTTGATATGTGGATCTGCAACAGAGGGAAAACAAATATTAATACTTGACCGTAACAACGTTCTGCTTTCTTGGATTATTTAAATATTTGCTGACCGTTATCTCTCAAGAAACTGATTTTTTTCTGAATATTTTGATGGTGTCATGAACTCTTCATCAGCGAAGTGTATTTCCCACACTACAAATTAACAATAAACAGCTCAGGTCATGTGACATGCCCGTAGCATAAAAAACACTTACGAAAACTGCATGATGCAATTGAAATATTTGAAAATCAATTTTTTTTATTTCTTTAGAACAAATTTCAACAAATATTCAAAATGTTAATACCAAGCAGATAGGTATTTTTAGTAGTGGGCAGGTAGATACTAATTAAAAATTCTGATTTGCTATGGTTTGCAGCAAATAGGATGTGCTTTGCTAGTTGGTTCTGCTTGACAGTGATACACTACGTTGCTCTCAGGTTGTATGGTTTTGCGGTTTTGTTGGGCTTCTGCTCAGTTAATGGAGTTTTGAGTGGTAGCTGAAAATGAGAATAATCGTTGAAATACTTTTCACCATTGCTGATCATCATCTGCTACTAAACGACATCCAGACTGGAACTTTGGTATGTTTCACCATTGCTGATCACCATCTACTAGTAAACGACATCCAGACTGGAACTTTGGTATGTTTCACCATTGCTGATCACCATCTACTACTAAACGACATCCAGACTGGAACTTTGGTATGTTTCACCATTGCTGATCATCATCTGCTACTAAACGACATCCAGACTGGAACTTTGGTATGTTTCACCATTGCTGATCACCATCTACTACTAAACGACATCCAGACTGGAACTTTGATATGTTTCACCATTGCTGATCACCATCTACTACTAAACGACATCCAGACTGGAACTTTGATATGTTTCACCATTGCTGATCACCATCTACTACTAAACGACATCCAGACTGGAACTTTGATATGTTTCACCATTGCTGATCACCATCTACTACTAAACAACATCCAGACTGGAACTTTGGTATGTTTCACCATTGCTGATCACCATCTACTACTAAACGACATCCTGACTGGAACTTTGGTATGTTTCACCATTGCTGATCACCATCTACTACTAAACAACATCCAGACTGGAACTTTGGTATGTTTCACCATTGCTGATCACCATCTACTACTAAACAACATCCATACTGGAACTTTGATATGTTTCACCGTTGCTGATCACCATCTACTAGTAAACAGCATCCAGACTGGAAGTTTAATATGTTTCACCATTGCTGATCACCATCTACTACTAAACAACATCCAGACAGGAACTTTGGTATGTTTCACCATTGCTGATCACCATCTACTACTAAACAACATCCAGACTGAAACTTTGGTATGTTTCACCATTGCTGATCACCATCTACTACTAAACAACATCCAGACTGGAACTTTGATATGTTTCACCATTGCTGATCACCATCTACTACTAAACGACATCCAGACTGGAACTTTGGTATGTTTCACCATTGCTGATCACCATCTACTAGTAAACAACATCCAGACTGGAACTTTGGTATGTTTCACCATTGCTGATCACCATCTACTACTAAACAACATCCAGACTGGAACTTTGGTATGTTTCACCATTGCTGATCACCATCTACTACTAAACAACATCCAGACTGGAACTTTGGTATGTTTCACCATTGCTGATCACCATCTACTACTAAACAACATCCAGACTGGAACTTTGATATGTTTCACCGTTGCTGATCACCATCTACTACTAAACAACATCCAGACTGGAACTTTGGTATGTTTCACCATTGCTGATCACGATCTACTACTAAACAACATCCAGACTGAAACTTTGGTTTGTTTCACCATTGCTGATCACCATCTACTACTAAACAACATCCAGACTGGAACTTTGATATGTTTCACCATTGCTGATCACCATCTACTACTAAACGACATCCAGACTGGAACTTTGGTATGTTTCACCATTGCTGATCACCATCTACTACTAAACAACATCCAGACTGGAACTTTGATATGTTTCACCATTGCTGATCACCATCTACTACTAAACAACATCCAGACTGGAACTTTGGTATGTTTCACCATTGCTGATCACCATCTACTACTAAACAACATCCAGACTGGAACTTTGGTACGTTTCACCGTTGCTGATCACCATCTACTACTAAACAACATCCAGACTAGAACTTTGATACGTTTCACCATTGCTGATCACCATCTACTACTAAACGACATCCAGATTGGAACTTTGGTATGTTTCACCGTTGCTGATCACCATCTGCTACTAAACAACATCCAGACTGGAACTTTGGTACGTTTCACCATTGCTGACCACCATCTACTACTAAACAACATCCAGATTGGAACTTTGGTATGTTTCACCGTTGCTGATCACCATCTGCTACTAAACAACATCCAGACTGGAACTTTGGTACGTTTCACCATTGCTGATCACCATCTGCTACTAAACAACATCCAGACTGGAACTTTGATACGTTTTACCATTGCTGACCACCATCTACTACTAAAAAACATCCAAACTGGAACTTTGATATTTTTCACCATTCCTGATCACCATCTACTACTAAACAACATCCAGACTGGAACTTTGGTATGTTTCACCATTGCTGATCACCATCTACTACTAAACAACATCCAGACTGGAACTTTGATATGTGTTACCATTGCTGATCACCATCTACTACTAAACAACATCCAGACTGGAACTTTGGTATGTTTCACCATTGCTGATCACCATCTACTACTAAACGACATCCAGACTGGAACTTTGATACGTTTCACCGTTGCTGATCACCATCTACTACTAAACAACATCCAGACTGGAACTTTGGTATGTTTCACCGTTGCTGATCACCATCTACTACTAAACAACATCCAGACTGGAACTTTGGTATGTTTCACCGTTGCTGATCACCATCTGCTAGTAAACAACATCCAGACTGGAACTTTGGTATGTTTCACCATTGCTGATCACCATCTACTACTAAACAACATCCAGACTGGAACTGTGATATTTTTCACCATTGCTAACCACCATCTACTACTAAACAACATCCAGACTGGAACTTTGATATTTTTCACCATTGCTGATCACCATCTGCTACTAAACAACATCCAGACTGGAACTTTGGTACGTTTTACCATTGCTGATCACCATCTACTACTAAACAACATCCAGACTGGAACTTCGATATTCAAAGTTTAAACAGAACACTTGCTCTAACAGTGCAGATGCCCTGGTGCTTGTGGCCACACACATAATACTGTGAAATTTAATTACTAAAGTCACCCTCGGAGCTGAGCAAATGTGACCTGAATAGTGAGGTGACCATATTAATGGAACTAATCTCCTGTTAGAAAAAAAAAAAATTATTGTCCCAGAGTGACCTTAATTGAGAGGTGGCTGTATTACTGAGGTGACCGTAAAGCACAGTTCAACTGTATATGCTCACCACAGCTCAATTCCGTGAAATGTTTAAGTCTGAAACTCCTATTTTCCATAAAAATTTTATGTCATACTGTATTAACCTAAAATATTAATGATGAGGGGAAAATTGTGAGAAATTTTTTTTTTTTCCATTCCCGCCTGAAATTAATCTCACTTTGCATCACAAAACAACATACTGGTAAACTTATCAAAATGTTATAACACTTCATTCCATAAATTCATACATGTTAATATGAAACAAAACTGTTTTATTCAACTGTTTTAAATACACTAACAATTTATGTACATACATTTGGTACCAGCTGCACTGGCAAATAAACATGACTGTCAAAGTTATTGCAATGGGAAACGAACTGCTAACACAAAAACATAACTCAGGCCACAAGGTCGACTACATACTCCATTTACTGAGCAGAAGCCAGGCAAAACCGCAAAACCATACAACCTGAGAGCAACCTAGTGTATCAGTGTCAGGCAGAACCAACTAGCAAAGCACACTGGAGCACCAACTCAAGTTGTAGGTCACAAATGTCACCCTCTGGAGACGTCTACATTCAGCAAGCAACAGAAGACACTCAGGAGCAACTTACCAACATCCATTAGACCAACCACGTCTAAACTACATCTGTCTAAACGTCTTTACAGCTACTACCACAAAGAAGACTGCCTTTGCACCCACTGCTGATGTGGCTTCTTTACAGAGTCTCATAAGTTACTCAGTTTGCACAGGTGAATATTCAGCACAAACCATGCATAGAATATGTTAAATTTACACAGCAAAAACATTCTGCACATCACAATTAAAAATGTCCACTAAGTGTAGTTTTTCTTACTTGTCGGCTAGATTTTGTTGCTGTTACATTTTGTGTTTCAATCCACAAAGACATGTTCAGCAAGCCGGAGAACTTATATTTTTAGATAAAAATCTAAAGTTTAAAGCTGCCTCCACAAATTGATTTTAACTCATCTCATTTCAGGTCTATTTTGTAAAAACCTGCTGGAATGTTAACATGTTTCAAGTAAATGAATCTTAAAGACAGCTTGCTATACATTGACTCTCAGCTCAATTGTATTGTTGCAGTTTTTCATGATTTTTTCTCATCATATGTTAAAGTGTGCAGAAAGAAATTCAAGCTTGTTGATGTCAGAACTTATGATAAAACTGTTGTTTATGATAAAACACTCTACAGTTAACTATGTTAGTCGAATCTTACCTTAGCAATCATTAACATGCATTTACTAAAAATTCTAATCAATAATGTCTATAGAATATCTTACCTTTGCAATTGTTAACCTGCATTTTAGACACAACTGAATTATTTTATTAAATACTTGCAGTTATTGTCATGTTTACTGACCTCAAATTTAAGCATATGTTACACATGACAACATTACTCTAAAACATGTAAATAAATGATGATATCATAAACACACATATTTGACAATTTAAAGCTGTATGACAACATTTTGATTACATTTTTGCATGTGATGAAACTGACAAACTCAGAATCAGTTTGTTAAACCTATAAATACGATATATACACAATGAATAACATGAATACTAGATAAGGTTGGGAGACTCCCATTAAGATATACAATATCGACAAAGGAATTACTATTAGGAATGTCAGCTGATCAGAATTTTTTTTTTTTTATCAGGAAAGGATGTCACCCAAAGATGCCACCCAAAGCACGTCTATCATTCATCACTTGATACGTCAAAGATAAGTGATGATTGAACACCTCTCATTTTCTTATCAGCTGAACAAGAATCATCACAGTAGATGCAATATATATTCAAATATACATCAGTCTGTGGTTTTGATCAGTATCATATTAATTGTGTCTGGACATAAATATATGACTTAGCCTTGTGAATTGAACTATTAGTACAGTGTACTGCATCTTCGAGCAGGGTTCCAATCACATCTACACGAACTTAATTTATGCGCACACACAAAGTCAACATTCTATAGTTGCACAGGACTAAATGTTGGTTAAAAGTAATATTTCTGCAAACATTTATGCAAAATTAACATGTCCTCCTTTTTGGGCCAAATTATCAATTTTATAAATATTCTTTAGTATAATTAATTTAATTAATCAGTTTTAACACTTATGTATTTTACATGTTTGTCAGTGCCTCTTAGTGGATTTTTTTTTAGATTTACAGTGCTTTACAAATGTACTCTTTATTTTTAGTATAAATAGTTTTTTCTGAAATACATACCTCTTTTACATATAGACATACATGTGTAATTTTTAAGTGTCAATTCTGGTAATTGTTGGTAGAATTAACATAACTACTAATCCATTAGTACTTAATTGTGGGAGTGAAGAGACTAGACAAGGGAAGAATGGAGAAGCTTAGGGTGGAGATTGGTGGGAAAAAAATGTGAGGAGGAAGCTGATGAGGAGTTGGCTAAAGTGGGCTTGACTTGTGGAATGAATAGAGTGGAAAGGCTAATGAAGAGGAATCAATGTCCTTAGAGGGGGGGGGGATAGAAAACCCCAGTGGTGCTGTGGCTATAGCATTGGACTCTCAATCAATCGAGAGAAAACCGGGGTCGAGTCCTGTGCTGCCGTTTCGAACCTTTGACAAGTTTGATTGCTGAACATTCTTCAGGACAGTTCATTGCTATGCAAGTGGGTTCTTTTAGATATATCCAAATGTGAATTTTTACCTTGTAGAGGCTTTCATTGATGTGACACACCAACTTCTTCAGTACATGTGACGCATGACGACATCGTACATGTGAAATAGTTCGTAATCCCCCTCGTCTTGGTTGATTGGTGTCCTGACCTTTCTGATTCATATGGCTTCTTTTAAATGTTGCTCTCTTCTGCCGACTTCCTTGTTCACTATTTTCACTTCCTCCCAGTCTATATGATTTTGTGTTGTTGCGTGGTCTGTGATGGTTGACATTGATCTTTTTTTCTCTTTCCTTGTGTTGTCAACATCCTTTCTATCTTCCTCAAGTTTCGTTTTGTACAATCTTCCCGTCTCTCCGATATATTCTGCACCACAGTTCTTGCAAGGTATTTGGTACACCAGTTCGCCCTGTTCTTCTGGCTCTACTTTGTCCTTGGGATGTACCAACAGGCGCCTGAGGGTGGTGCGGGGACGCATGGCTGTTACTACTCCATACTTATTCAGTACTCGATGTACTCTCTCTGAGACTCCCTCCACATATGGCTTCTGTAGGTCTTGCCCGTTTCTTTTTAAATTCTTTTAAATTTCTTCTTGTTCCTATCTGTCACCTTTTTGAAGGCTCTTTGATAAGTTCGTTCCCTCTACCTTGCTGCAGTTCACTCAGATGTTTGAATGAGTACCTGGCTATAGGCAGATGTGGATATTTGTGTATGCTGTGCAGCAATTGCAGTGTGGCTGAACGCATCCCAGAGAAGTTGAGATGATGTTCGATTGACCAGGTCTGCCAGGGAGTAAAGTGTAAAGTGTTTTGAGCAGTCCTAAGGTCAGGATACTGCGCTATATAAGAACGTACATTCACAAGAAGGGGAACAATATGACTAAGATTGGAGGACTCTGGGAACAGAGTGGCGACAGCAGTGCGGGATCAGTGACGGAAGAAGAAAACTAGGCCTAGTATCAAGGCCAGCCCCTTACAACATTAACAAAGACAAGAACACCAATGTCAACTAACACTCACACAAAACACCATTACAATGTGGTAGTGGATGTCGTACGGTTGAAATGGAATGTTGCTATTGATTAATCTGCCGTAACATAAAGTGATATTGTGATCACACAGAAAATAATTAGAGGACCGTGCCCTACAGCCTGCAGGTGAACTGACCGGCTATTCACTGGACAATACAATCAGCCATAGACCAGACAGCCCATGTCTAAACGTTTGCCCCTTTTCAGGTATTTCAACCATATCTGAAAGCCTGACATCTGAACCACAAAACATTTCAATATCTGCTCTGAATATTATCTAAAGCAGCCTTAATATTGAGTCTGCCTTTTCACCTAAGTGTTCTCAGTTTGGGTCACGCACGCTGATTTGATTCATTTCGATAATATAAATTCTTGTATGACTTGCTGTAATTATAAATGAAAATAAGAACCTACAATACCAATCAAATTAAGTTTTTAGCAAACAAACATGTTTCAAAACACTATGCCTACCGTTGACTCATTCTTCATAATAAATACCAATACAAATCATGTTTAAATTTACAAAGATGTTTTATTTTGGTAATGTTTGCCAACTTTTACATTGTATTTAGTCTGTAGTGAACATGTATAGTTTCATAAGCCCATGTCCTGTGAAATAAAAAGGCAAAAAACTACCAGGGAGGCTACCTTTACTCCCTTCTGGCAGATTTTCAAATTCTGCTCAGACTTGTTTCACCGGTAGTCTCATTTTATCAGTCACATCGATAAAATGTCATAGATCAAAGTCATACAAACATGTACTAGATTATTCTCTCAACAAGGCCAAAAATTGAGCATATTGAGAGGCCATTGGTGGTATACATGACAGCTTGCTAATAAGTTGTAATCACAAAGAAAAGACTACTGGTTTTGTACAGTCTAATATGTAGACAAATCTAAACTAATCAACACATGTCATCCTTCACACCCTGGCAGACCTATTCACTAAAACACCAAATGCATTGCTCTGGAAAGTATTAAGCCACTCAGCTTTGAACTATTCATTAAAAAAGTTACATCCTTTTGCATCGCTCTGCTTTTATTTATAAAACAAGAATGAACTGAGGCTATTTTGAAGCACTTGGATGCAAAAAAGAAACAACCACAAATGCATTTTAAGGTAGCTAGTGTGTAGACATGAGATGACAATTTAATTATAAAAAGTAATGAATATTTCAGATAATATTAAAATATAAAGCTATGCATAAATCACATGACATACATCTTGTAAATTCAGTAATCGAGAGTCATAGATGTCATAAATTTATATATTCTACCGTGTAGCACGTGATAAAGTTTCGACATGCCCGCCTTGAATGAGATTGGCTGACCAGGTGACTGTATGATAACCTTTCACCTTTGATCTTTTGGTGACCCTAGAGTGTATTAGGTGTGCATATTCATTACCTGTTTTTACTATCTAGTTGCGTCAGTAAGTATAATAAACACTAACCGTTTGGCATTTCGCACAAGATCACAACACACATCAACTCATGAAACAATGACTTATTAGCTTACACACACCCCTGGGCAGAAAACCATGGTGCCGACTGGCAATGATTGACAACTCAATTTGTCCAGTGAAAAAAGTAACTAACTCCAAGTCACTACCTTTGGTTTTTTTCAAATACTTTGCCAATTGGTAGATCAAAGTTTCAAGCTTCAAGTAATTATACTCCAAATAACCCAGTGTTGGGCTAACGCAGGAGCTTGTGGTGGACCAAGGAGACAAAAGACTATAGAAGGAGGCTAGGGAACATCAGCACCTTTGAGGTGATACATTTACAGTGCCTCCGAGTTAGCGTATTAATATATATAGATTATTATCACAAATTTCTCATCCTCCAGATGGACTAACATTGGACTGAAGTTCATAAGCAGTTCTAGGTTACTGTCTTCATGACTAGATCAGAAGACAAGCAACAGATATTATGTACTGGAGGGCATATATGGACGGTGCATTGGGCAGTTTCATGAAATATTCATAGTGACTACTTGTCAAAAATTCCGTCACCTTAATAGTTGCTTGCAATGCTTGAAACAATCATAGAAAACATGCATAACATTGCGAATACTCGCTATATGTCTTGCATGAACCCTTAACCAACAAGGAATTTTTAAAAGTAAATATCTAGAGATTCCTGCTAATGGGATAGATGATCCCCTGAAAGTTTGGCGTCCAAGATGCAAAGTATCTGGGATGAGTTCCATAACAAACACACATATATGTAATAATTTATTTAGATCTGGTGTTTTCCCAACACATATGAAAAATTACTACTAAAGTTATATCCATCTTTAAAAGTGGTATGAAAACTGACGTTACAAATTATAGGCCAATTTCTCCATTGCCGCAATTTTTTTTAATCCTGAAAAACTGTTCCTTGCCAGAACAGACAGCTTTTTAAATGCAAATAACATGAAGTTCAAATCAGTACGGGTTCCGTGTTAATATGTCCATGTCACATGCTGTATTGGAAATGATTGAGGAAATCACAAACGCTAAGGACAGTAAAAAGCATGCCGTCGGTGTATTTATTTATCTTAAAAAAGCGTTCGATACAGCAGACCATGAGATACTGACAAAAAAAGAATTATTATGGTGTGCATGGAATAGCAAATGATTGGATTAAAAGCTACCTTTCGAACAAGTAGCAATTTGTAAATATTGATGGGTGTTTTTCGGAGCTATTAAATGTGGAGTTCTGCAATGGTCTATTTTAGGTCCACGTTTATTTGTCCTTTAGTTTAATGACATCTGTAACGTATCAACATTAATAAAATTAATATTTTTTGGTGACGATACAAATATATTTTGTACTGCTAACAATCTGACAGAACTATGTGACATGTTAAATAGAGAACTTGCCAAATTCTGCAAATGGTTTGCTGCAAACAAATTATCACTCAACTTGTCAAAAATGAATTATATGTTATTCGGGAACTATCCACCAGATGTTGACATTAATCTGTGTGTAAATAACAAACGAATAACCAGAGTACGCGTAACTAAATTTCTGGGAGTATGTATTGATGACCAGCTAAACTGAAACATCACATCACGGTTAGAACAAAACTGTCGAAAGTAGCAGCAATCATTCACAAAGTTGTTTAATTAATCAGGATGGAATGTACATATTGTATTGTTCCCTGTTTTTGCCATACATTAGCTATTGCAGCAAAATATGGGGTAACACCCATGTCTCAAACACCAGGTGTATTACTGTGCTGCAGAAACAAGTAGTTGTCTGATCTGTGGCGTAAAACATTTGGAGCATACCAGCACTCTATTTAAAAGCAACTGTGTACTTTGACCTTTGTAGATTTAGTTAAATTTAAGACAGCGATTATACTGTATAACATCACAATGAACTACCAAATAGTTTGCAAACAGTGTTTAAACGATATGTCTCAAGTCACTCTCAACACATGGTACTTGACAGAAAGACACCTTTCAGAGTCATGTATGCCACACACAAATCAATGTGCATTTCTGTTTGTGGAGTAACACTGTGGAATACCCTACATGAAACCATCACCAGCAGTAGAAGCATAAATGCTTTAAAAATATGATAAGTACCATCTTCTATCTACTAGATCTAAGAAAAACATCCAAATAATTCTAACAAGGCGTTACATAGTCTAGGCACTGTATATCATATTATTTGTGAAATTGAAATACTTTATAATATGTTGTATTAGTACAATAAGTAACTATACTGGTTGGAGGGTGAACCAAACACAAGTATTACACTTCTGTTCACCCCCTTTCCACGAACACTTATGAGTATTCTTTTGTTCACATGTTGAAAATGTTGTATTTTGGAATAACGGGATGTACAGTTGTTTTATGCTGTTGTTGGAAATAAATTACTTACTTACTTTACTAACTTACATAGATATGGATGCTCAGTTATAGTTAGATATGCAGTTCCAATAAAAGGATGTATTTCTAGTTTCTACGTTCAAAACCATAATTTTATAACAGTAATTTTGTGATGCACAGATTAATGTCAGTCATGACGTAATGCACGTACACACCTTCTTTTTGCATAAAAATAATGCACTTATATAACTTCTTTTTATGTAAAACTGTTGTGGTGCATCACCCAGATAACATCCATGCTTAAGCCACATCAAAAAACTTATGGGACCTCCACAAACACTAGATATGACTAATGAGACAGGGTGAGTCAGATCACACAAAGAATGATATCTTCTCGAGTAATTATAACTTTGTCAACTACCACAGCTCCTTCTGTGAAGATTACTATCTTAATAAAAACTAAAATGCAGACACAAGACAATGTTACTGATAAAAACAATATGGTGGCTGCAATGGAGAAGAATACTGGGTGGTTTTACCTGATCACACCACCGGTTTGGTTGTACCATGCAAGTAGAGTCATTCTCCTGATGTATAGGCACAAATCTAACTATTTTACAGTTTCCACAAGCACCAGTTCTTAAAAAGGAGTATTATACAAAATGTCTACCATAGTGCACGTGCGATATGTGTTTAAGATAACTCGCTGTCTTAAAGTTATATGTTAAACCCTTCAATGATACCTTAAACCCTGAGAAACAAGCTCTTGTTTATGGTAATTATGTATTTACAGTAGAGTAATCCTCATCAATCTTTGAATAATGACGTTTCCATACATGTGGTGTAGAATTAATGTATTCTTTCTTTCTGTGTTACTGACCCCTTTCATTTACTCAATTAATAACTTCCTTTGTAATGGCTCTAGGCAAAATGTACTGAAATTAGTTGTCAACACAAGACTCACGTAAACGGTAAGTACATAGGTAAGTACCTATGTAAGTACCTAGGTAAGTACATAGGTAAGTACATAGGTAAGTACATAGGTAAGTACCCCTGGTAGATTTATTTTCCTCATCCACATAACATACAATCTAATTCAAGACAAATGCAACACAGATGAGATGGCTACCAGAGAAGTGTAAACATGTTGAGCTGGTTGCCTTTTAAATCAAACTATATATAGTGTACTCCCATACTCCCACAATTATATTTTGTGTGATTGTTCCAAGGACCACCGGACGGCTCAAAATTACAAGATGTTAAATGTCATGTACTAATACTTCGGGAAATTGTCTTCTGCATCTGTGTCATGTGTATCTGTCACCCCACAGAGGATGGGCACTTTTGGTTGTGTTTAAAATGCATACTGAAGGAATGTAATGTTACGAGTGTAGTGATAAATCCATCATGTAATCCAAAGAACATCTAACCTCGTAAACTTTGTCCATGAATTAAGTTTGCAAATGTACTAAACGTCAAAGTAAATATTCACAAATAGATATCTCAGATTGAATATTAAATGTTATGGTTCAATAAAACACCAATGTTTGGATACATATATAGCTTGACCTTGTGATAAAAATGGGCAGACATTGAACCTTTAAAACCATTTTTGTTTGGACTACACTGTACTGAATCCATATAGTGAAGTGGTCATCCAAGCAAAGAATTAATGCACCACTAGGAAATCTAGAACAACTAATTACCAATATATTTGATTTCTCTGGTGCATTCTAGGTGATAAACAATCGACAAGTGGATGCACAGAAAACCCAACTGGTCATTTTATATTTTTGGCTAAATTAGCACCTGGGTTAGTTGTCCAGAGATGTCACTAATGCCTTGTTTGCATGCCAGCTGTAGTATGGTCAGTGTCATTACTTTGCAGTCCACTGACTGAACTATAGGTCACATGTTAATTAGGGATGGACAGACTGTCAATTAAGTAATGACTATCCTTCAGTGATGCATGTTTAGCTATGTATTATCATAACGAGAACCGTGACAATTTATGCAGACAACCTAGTGCCTTCGAAACTAGAGATGAATTATTTCTACATAAAGACACCACCACTTCTACAAAGATCCCCATGTTAACCCTTCATAAACCAGGTAACGTCACCACAAGATGAATACATCAATCACCTTTAATTGCCCTGACGAAGCGTTAACCTCATTGACACACAAAAGTACTCAACCAATATGTCTGAAAAATTCCATACGGAGATGGACAGAAACAACAGATGCCAAATCACGGCGAAGACGTAACAAGAGCCACGGACGAATGCTGCACACAAACTCACCTGCCTGTCGCATAAAGCCATGGTAGACCGTCTGCAGTTCTTTAATACTCATATTCACTGACGTCCAGTGCACAGACCACCCGCCACTAAACGACACATTTAACCCGACATCGAACTCGACAGCAACGTACACCTGCGAATGTTTGTCATATGTTGTACACTATCTATCCGCTGGCAGTAATATGTTGATGCAAGTCATCTAACAGGTGAACGGCAAGTCCAGCTAGCACTGTGTCGACAGGCATATAAACACGACGACTCCTTACACCGCACGTTCGCCCGATACTATCATAAAGGAGGCGTGCTCCGTGTACGGTTATGGCCTCCACGCCCTGCTGCACACCCCTTTATGGCTGCGGCCCGGCGAGGGGTGAAAATCATGGCACCATCAACGCAGGCATTGTGGCGTCTTAGGCAGTGATACACTCCAGCGAACACATTGTCGCCATGACGATGTTCATTCTCTGGCCTGCTGGGGTCACATCTTGTGTCGCTGGGGTCAAGTCGACGTCGGCGGTGTTAGCCGCTATGTTTTGCCCTACTTGGTGTCACAGGGATGGGGAGGCCAGCCTCTGGTCACACTTCAGTGAACAATATTTCTTAAGCCTTATCCGTTTGATGGAGAAATGGCTGTTGTGTTGTGTTGTGTTTACAATATAACATCATACCATGTCATTAATCTTCATCCTCCTCCAATTACATCTAATAGCAACATCTTTGACAAACATGGATTTAGATATTGTAATAGCTAAATCAAAATTTTATTTCTTCACATTTTTCTTATGTGATGCCAGTGCAGCATATTTTCAGGCTGGAAAATTACAAACAAAGTATTTCCAGCTAAAATAAAATAGCTGCATAACTTATGGCTTTAAAAAAAACATGTCATTCACCAGGTAGCACCACCGTACAATAACATCTCTGTGTCTATTTAAATCCACCCAGCCGTCTAATGACATCATCAATCTGAAAAACCGATCCACACATTTTCCGTTCTATCAATGGATACATATTAACTACAACATTTCTATGTGCCTATTAATTAAAACGATCACTGTGGAATAACAGGTGATACAGGGAACCTTCTCACTGAACAATATATTATGCAATGATGCACTGTTTAACAAGGGGGTCTTTAAATCAACTCACTGTCATCTCTGTCAGAAGATGATGGGAAAGGTTTGTCACCACCATTTCACTGTTTCACACATCCATCAAAGGGACGTGACCTCGCTTATTTAACTTCCGTGAACTTCCACCTTTCAGCTGCCAGCTTTTTCTGCAGATGGCTTTGATGGCTTTGAGCCTATGCAAGCAGACTGACAGGGGTAGGTGACAGCCAAGCTTTTGATGAGGTGTTACTCAAGTCAACGTCTACAAAAGTGCTGAACCTTATACTCTAATACACTCACACGCACTATACATGAATCAATCATAATGTGATCAAATTAGATGAGTAGAGTGAAGTGATTTTTTGCCTGATAAAGTGATACCATTAAAGTGTATTTTTCAGGTAATAAATGATGTAGAAGATTTTTCAATTTTTTACACTTCAATTCAACTGCTGCTGCTATGATGAATACTGTGGTACAATGAAATATATAATAGAGAGAACACAATTATAGTGGCATGAGATTTTCTGGGGGTGTCAGATAATGTTTATGCTAAAAGCACCAGAATAGGGTATTATTTGCTGTGTCTGTCTGTGCGTCTGTCCCTTTAAATGCTAATAAAAGCATCAAATTTTGATGTCTATCGGGGCATGAAAATTTTATCTACCTACAAAGGGCATGTACGTACAGCCAACCTGCATAACATGTGGCGCCCCTGGTGGCTGGTGCACAATATCACATTGCATGAATCAAAGGATATACAACAGATAATGTTGTGCTTTTGTATTTAATTAAAAAAATCAGAACATTAATGTATCCTCGAGAACGCACGCCTGATCTTAGTCCATAAATATTTAACAATTTATTGTGCCAGCAAATAATATGCCATATGTACCAACAATAATGCTTTACTAATACTTAACAGAAATTAAAATACTTTGGAACATCAGAATGCATAAATCGGTAGTCTCACTTAACTCTTGTCCAGCTACGAGACTCCACCAGGAAAGAGAGTTTGGTAATAATATGACTGTTACCGTCAGATGGCATCTCTTCACTTCGGTGACTGAGCCTGTATTTACATTCATAATTAAAATACATTTAATGTGATATTATAAGAATATTAGATAATGCAATTAAGTCTATAATATTTTACAGAAAACCCGAAAATAAGACTTCTAAAAAGTTTACTATTATAGCATATGAACATGTGACCTAAACATTATAATTTGCACTTTCATTTAATTGTGTGTGACTTGTGTTGATACATTTGGAGACGATTATATTTGAATGCTTCGTATAAACTGAAAAAACTGATTCAGGACAACCAATAATTTTCATTACGTTGAGAATGGTAAAAGTCCCGAGTCTCTACAGAGAGCGACAAAAAGTGGCGCGACATTACATTGTCTATATAACCAGTAATTGCTGCCAGTGAATAGCAATCACTATGATAAAAAAAATTATTGTTACTATATTGATAACATTGAGGGAAATGTTAACCACGTCTGTATTTTATCAACATCCCGTGATCAGTAGATTTTACTTAATTACTGTTTGCCGTCTTGTTTACTCATTATTCATAATTTGTAATTTACTGGAAAGTTCTTGTCTCAAAACTCTTAATTTCTAATGATTTAGGCACAAAAGAAGTTACCTTGTAATAATAATAATATTAATACTATTATATCAAATTTGAATAATCTAATGAGAGCTTTATCAAGTGTTCTGAAATGATATTCACTCAAAAAAGTTACTCGTGTATTTCATAATTTTATTTGGACAGCTGTTAATACATAAGTTTAATGATACTGTATCATAAACAAGAGGATGTATCAAATAGTATCAAGAATGTCTTAAAACAAGATCATTTTATGTGAAGAAGGCCCTATGTGTTATATGGTATGTTCAGCTTGCCATAGTCTCAAAGTTTCCGTTGATCGTTGAGTTTTTTACCTCCAATGCAGAGTAAAGTCTGACTTGTGTTACCTCCATTATTCTTCTCATTATAAAAAAACTGCAGATATTAATTCATATTATTTACTCCCCCAAAACCAGTATGGATATATTTCCCACATTTTCTTATAAACATACTGTTATAGCAAATAAAATATATCTTTTCTCTGAAACTATTTTATTGTTTCAAATTATATATTTTCTAAGAGTACAGTTTTACAGTAATTAGTGATAGGAAATATTTATAAAAAAAATGTGTGACATTCATCTATATATCTAGGTCATCCTATCAGTTATTTATAGAGATCAGTGGCACCACTTAGCGTCTGCCAGATCATTTGCCATCATGCACGCGAGTAGTGACCTGGTTGATCACCAGGTGGCAGCACAATCACTGCTCTCTACCAGTGACACCAACTGTCTATCTAAACAGCTCTCCTTCTTTCTTTTGCTACACAAGACATTCTACAATCAGTAAGTGAGTTACCATGTCACTGACTGTTACCAATGCTATATATATGACATCAACAAACACTTTTAAAAGTGATATAATACACTACCGGCACATATAGGTATCTCAGACTTTATTACAGTCATATGACTGCTGGCACATAACTACCATTGAATAACTTATTTAATAAATAAGTTGGCAGAAAGCAAGTTGTGTGGAAAAACTCCACTTCTGTATACTGAAAGAGAAAGACTATGTAAGGTCAAATACACACGAAATGGGACCAAAGTCCTAGCACAAAACACCTTTGTAGGGCCTACCCTAGTAACAAAAATAGCACCGCACATGTACATTACATGCAGAATGAGACGGAATGGTACCTATATAGTAACTCAAAAATTTAAGCCTGCCTTAATTGAATAACTGTTTTTTTCTGGGACATTACAATACTTAATTTATTAGTGTAATATTATACATTGGTGACACTGTAACTGCTTAAAAATTGCCATAAAACACAACACCTATCACTTCTTAAGATTTCAAAACATGCAAGATTTGGTGATGAATTAAATTTGCTAATTTTTACCACATACAAAAAGATCATTTTACAGCAATAAAATACTGATAAATGCCAATTTTATGCAAGCTCTGACTTTAAGTACTGCAGCAATTGTTTCAAATATGATTAAAATATGACTTATAACTTGCCAAAAAAAAGATTTTGAGTATTTAGGTAATCTTTTTTAAATCTAGTAATGTAGTATATTAGTAAACTAATAAAATATTTGTGTACATTTTCTTTAAACAAAAAATTACACATTACAATTTCCCCCATCACCCCAAGTACTGGTTTTTACTTTCAAGCAAATGCTTATGTCAGTCTGCAACCGTGTACACTGGCACTGGAATTGTTAGATATGTACCACTATTTACCTTGTAAATATTTACAAGTGAGAGCTTCATGTCCAGTTTACTTTACTTTGTCCCCTTGTGTGTTAACTGGACCACCAGGGAGATTGCATCAACATTCTGACTGGACATTTGGCTACGTAGAGTAAAACCTAGGTCAAGCTCGTGGACTTGAACACAACTTTATGAAATTACAATGTCTTGTGCTACATCAATTGTACTTGGCAAAACATCAAATATATTTAATGGTTATTTGAAATACTGGGTACATAACTTGAGTAATTTAGAATACAAAATAATAATTCTCTACTGTTTTGCCTGAGTGGTACACAATATTGAATACCCCTATCTTAATTATATCTACCACATTACGTTTTTAAAAAGTTAATAATTGACACCTGAATGATACTATCATTGCTGATCATTATGACTTATACTTGTACTTACCTAATCTGCCTGTAATTGGATTTGTACTTAATATGTTTATGTTTTGAAGTATCTGCACTTGATATAATTGTATTTCTATTTGGAACTGTATCTGAGCAGACATATTTGACCGTCACGTAGGTTTAGAGTCATCTTTAAACCGACCTAGCCTGTTCCTTATTTATTAATATAATGTTCTTAATACAAGAATTAATACATTAAAAAGGTATACTGACAACCAAATTACATTTAATAAGCCCAAAGCTCTATTCATAATTTGTATGTTACATCCACAAAATGTTCAAATAGTAAACAAAACATTACATTAGTAAATGATGATTATAGGGAGTACTGCATCGGCAGGTAGGGCTAGCAGCAAGTTCCTGCAATTGTACTTTGACGTTGGCTGGGTCCCACAATCAAGACCAAAGTGGGACAAAGTACAACAGTGAACTTCCTGCTGGGCCTAGAGCAGAGGTGATATATACGTGTTAACGTCTCGGTCAAATTACTAGAAAACTAGACCAGAGAACACGCTGAAATGCCTTCACGGGCGCTGCCATCATGTCATCGATATGCTGATCAAATTTTGTGAAAATAATATCTCTAGCTCCTCTAAAACACATGTATGCATGACGCCCATCAGCAACAGTCTCCCGAATTTCAAGTATCACTATTTTCTAGGCCCTGTCTTATTCGCCAGTAGACTAACTAGTAGGAAGACTAACTGTGCTTTGAGCCCTATTTATACTATTACCACCCCTGGATTGAGAAGATGATTCCGAGTATTGGAGCAGACAGGGCCACTTTAAGTTTGCTGCAGTAAACAAGAGAAGTGATGTGTCATTCGTCACACTCAGTAAAGTGCACACATGTAGTCTTGCTTATCAGCCCATTAATGCGCTTGTGGACAAGAATAAATTAAAACCATTCTGCGTTGTCACGGGGGTTTTCACTAAGACAATGCGTTAAAGATCCGTTGTCTATTCAATTTTTCCCTACCATACTTATTTGCCTAAACTGCAAAGTATCACATAACTAAACCCTATGACAGAGATTGAAGTACTGCACAAGGGATAAGATAGCAACAGATCCATCCATGAACACTTACTTTGCATGGTTGGATCACTCTAGCAAATTGGTCACCTTTTGTGTAAGCCTTGAAATCTAACTGGATATTATGTTAAACACACCACTAATTGGATAGATTGTTCACTAAGAGTATGACTGTCCTATACTAATTTAACATTTTTGAAGAAAATTTACATAAACAAGTTTTTGAGATGTTTTTATCATAAAACGACAAGGTGGCAGGCAACAACAAAGTTTTGTTGAACAGATTGTAAGTATTTCTATTAAAGCAATTTCTCTAACAGTGTTTTAACAACTTGTTTGCATTGTAGGCCTACTGATTAAATAATGGCTAGTGATTTTGAATATTTATACTTTTCATCAAGATTTGATCCAGTTTCTTGACAAAACGGCATTTTCTGTTAACGATGACCAATTCATGTAACACCACTGTAGACTGTTGACCCCAGTAGGGAGACAGCTAGTCAGCTACAACATTTCTGTTATACATACTGCCTGCCTGTGTCCCGCTGACCAGGAAACTGCTTCAGCCACCTCTACCATCAGGGAGAAAGAACCTCACTGAAGACCAACCGTAGTCTGAGAGATAGTGCAGAAACAAGACAGGAAGCAATGAAGGAGATCACAGACTTGCCAAGAGGGAAACTACTGATATTGAACAGAGGCATGTGTGGCACTTCCATCTCCCACATATTTTTACAATCCACCTCCCTCCTCCCATTTATGGGGGATGCATGGCAGTAGTGTCAACCCGTTTTCAGAACAAGTTCCCTCCATATTTACAGTATACCTCCGACCTCTCACTTATCATAAAACTATCAATATTGTTCTATGATGTCACATAGGATGTCAAATTATTCCTGGATCTTTCTGTAATTTCAAATGAGTAATATAATGTACACTGCAAATGCAGATGGTGCCTGATATTGAGAATGAGCAGAAACAACAACAGACCATAGCTACACAACCACAGAAACATAAAAAACTGCAAAAGATACATAAATGCTAAATCATGGATGAATATTCTGAATAATAAAATCAGATAACAGCTGTATTTTGAATGTATGCCTACTGACAGTGGCGCCAATTTGTCCATTTGTGACACACAACATATTTACCCTTGCAAATTGATAGCAGTTGTTTTTGCACCAAACCAATTTATTGGTAAGTAGAAGCCATGACAAATGATTTTATAAGCAAAACCAGCAAAATTGCAGTCTCTTATTACAACAACATTACTGATAGTGTAGTGAAATTATCCAGATTTTCAGGAATATTTTGTTTTTCTTACTACGACCCACTTTTGTTGATAGTGTAAATAATTATGCCTTCATACCTGAATTGTATGTGACAAGCCATACAAAGCCTTTTGATAATTTAACTGGTTTCAATACTCAGCTGGAATTATCCATAATAAGCAAAGTTCTGAGAAATATTTAATATATCAACTTCATTTATCCTCCTCTGGTTTAGGGTGACAGAAAGATACCCTTTGTCCCCAAGAAATTTTTATGGAGAAGAATGACTGTTACTTCAACATTACCCATATATAAATTACTGTGTCAACTAGTAGTTATTTATTACTATTCTTATTATCAACATGAAACATAATTATTTTTCACAAAGCATATCATGTCACAAATAATCGTAATTAACTAATTAATTCTTTCTAAACCTGAACAGAAAACAATCAACAGATTACTTTGGTATATTCCGCATGTTTGCCTGTCTAAATGGTGTTTTACCTTTCTTTGATTTTGCTCCTATCTTTAATTTGGATGGCCATGATATCTGTGTGTTCGTATCTTCCATCACCTGAAAGCAAAACAAATCAGTTATTTGGCATATATTCTTACAAAATCTATCACAAAGAACAACAGATCTGAATGAAACAGAAGCCTTCTAATCAAGCAGTATCAAACAGCAGCCAATATAAACAGCAGTACATCAACAGTGGTGATCCCAGTGATGCCATCTGGTGAATGACCAGTCAACAATAAGCGGCTATGTTGTAACTGTTGCTTCTTAACCTTTCAGCACATCTGTAAACAAACCGAGGAATGCAGGCAGCTTACTGTTTACGCAGGGGGATAGGATATCTAATAATACATCAAGGAATTATTTAAAAGCAAACATGTGTAGTTTTAACAAAAACAAAGGTTCACTTCATGTCTACATCTGTTTTGTTTCTTACAGAACTGGGTGTATAATAAAAAGAGAAGTGCGTAGATTAGATTTCACGGGACTGATAAGATAATACTGTGACCATTATCTTAAGTGCTGTCTGGTTATGGCCATAATAAAGTGAAGGTTTTATTAAATCCATAACTGACACAAACTATCTTGAAATGTTCAAACTGTACTCAACAGATGCCCTGACAAAGGTACAATGGGCTCCTAGGAAGACATCTCATCAAACAATTATGACACAAGTTTCTAATGACGGTGAAGAAGAAAATTAGACCATAGTCCAGACAAAACCAATTTCACAAAATGAGGTTTTAATGACGAATTAACAAACATCCTTGAATGAGAACTGAACTTGTAAATGGTTTCATGGGAGTTTACTGTGTTGGATTACAGCAGCCGTTTTATAAGACTGCAAGGTCCTAGATGGAAGAAGGAAAACAAATACAATTGACGACCAGTATCAAAGCCTTACCCCTGACAATGAGGTCAAAGGCAAAAGTAAGATCCTACCAATTTACTTATTACTTCAATTAATTTAAAAAATCATGTACAAGTATGTTGTGTTTCCACTGATGCAATTCTAAAGTGTTTTTTTATTTATAGTTACATGCCAGTTGATATTGATTTATGTAGATCTGAGCATCATCAGCACACAGATGATGACCCAAGTTATGTTTTTTGTATAACAGTGCTTAATGGCGTGGTGTAAAGAGTAAAAAGCAAAGGCCCAAGAACAGAATCCTGGGGAACACCAAAAAAAGTTGGCAGTGCAGCCAAAAAGCAGTTCCTAATCTTTACGATTTGGTATCTATCAGTTAGGTATGAAGAAAACCAGCTTAGAGCTGTGCCAGATATGCCGTACCACTTTAATAAGCCTTCAATGAGAATGCTGTGATCAATCGTGTCAAAAGCAGCAGAGAGATAGATCTAGTAAGGTAAGTGCAGTCACTTTACCATTACCCGGTATTAATGTTCAAGTTAATGTCATAATGAACCTTTAAGAGGGCAGTCTCTGTTGAATGAAACTGTCTATATGCCGATTGTGACACATTAGTTAAGACATTTGTGCTAATATGAGACCTTAGATGACTTGCTTACAACCTTTTCTAGTATTTTGGAAATAAAGCTGAGGTTAGAAATAGGTCTATAACTGTTTAGGTCTTGTTTAGGCAGAGTTGACTTCTTATGAAGTGGTGTGACATGGGCGTATTTGAAATCATCAGGAAAACAGCTAGAGGAAAGTGATGCATTTATAATATTTGTTGTAGGTCCAATTAATGTATCCTGACATGTCCTTAGCAGTATTGTCAGTACTTATTTGGGGAGGACATAATTATTTTCCTAACTGCATCAACTGTTCCATATTCAAATGATACAAGTAGAGAATTTTCTTGTGGAAAGTCCACACTGACATTACCGGTACTTAAAGTATGACCTTTGAAAGCACAACGATTTTATTATTAAAGTGACTAGAGAACGAGTCACATAGAGACTTGATTAATTGATACATGATCAGGTAGCGATGGAGCAGGCCGTCTGTATAGAATATCATTGATGCAGTTCCATAACTGGCGCAGATTATCAGACTTATTTATGACAATATTTGTATAATAATCTGATTTAGCTTTGGCCATTTGTCTGTTACGTAGGTGACATTGCTTAGAATAGCGAGTGTGATTTGCGCCATACACGCTCTAAATAACGACAACGCTTTTTAGATAGTATGATTTCAGAAGTCATCCATGGAACCAGTGGCCTTTTTGCCACACATTTGGATTTCATAGGTGCATGTATGTTAGGTAATGCATTGAGTACTTGACAGTACTGTTTATATAAGACAGATACATGTTGTTTTGGATCGGTGATAAGGTCAGATTTAAGGATATCAGCCATTAAAGCTGTAATGTAAATCCTGTGAATGGCTCTGTAAGAAACATTGTGTTTCAACTCTAATGGAGTTATAGAAACGTTAACATTAGCAATGACAGTATGGTGATCTGATAACCCATCTGAAACAGTAGGTGTTTGGATATTATTAAAAGTTGAATGGGTTATCAAGAGGTCAAGCCAATGGCCATGTATATGTATGTGTCGAAAAGGTAACATGTTGTCTCAAATGAACGGATGCCAGAATATCATCAAACGTAGTTGTAGAAGGTATATCCAAATGTAGATTAAAATCACCAAGAATGTAAAATTCTGAACGAATGGTAGCCAGATTTTCCAACAGATCCTGAGTCTTCAAAGAAATTTGCAGGGTGTCCTAGAGGGTGATAGATACAAACAAAGTATGCGGAGAAAGAAGAATCTGAGATTTTAGCACAGATGGACTAAAAACTGGAGTATTCAGGGTTGGAATGTAATTTAAATTTGAACTGCTGTGTTATTAGAAAGCCAATACCACCACCACGTCCGAATAAACATGGTCGATGGTGAAAGGTGTAACCAGGAGAAACATCAGCAATGCATGCAGCTGTATCATGTGGTCTGAGGCTCTGAGCCATGTCTCAGTTACAGCAAGCATGTCTATTTTCTTTGAAATTAATAAATCACAAAGTGAGGCTGTCTTATATCGAACAGATCGAATGTTTCGTCTAACAGATTCAGACTTACATCTCCTGCTAGCAATAGAATTATTGCTAATTTCAATGTTGGCGTAGAGGGATGGATTGGCAGTAACTTTCCATTATAACAAACATGACGACATGGCAAGCTATGCAACATTGAAATAGAATTATGTAGTCTAGTGTGATTAAGGAAAAGCACATTAAAATGATTAGATGTCAATGGTTTGCATAAAACAAAATATTTATCCCTTACAGCAACAGAGCAGGACAAACAGAAAACACCCAATAAGAATAATGGTGACATAATTATGTCAGACTATTATCATATTCAGTAGAAATTAACAGAACAAAAACATGTAGCCACAATACATAAATACAAATGCTTAGCCACGGGTAATAATTAACAAGAAAAACGTAATTGTTTTTTGTTTAAGCCAAAAAATCACTAAATAAAACGAAAATTAAAGCAATAATGATATTATCCAAATTACGTGCACAGTCTGTGTTAACACAACAGTTAGAACAAGTCTAAACTAGTAGACACAAGACGTTGGTTAACGGATATTAATAAAATAACAGAGATAACAATTTCAACATAGTGATGCAGATTGCAACAGTTAATATATAATAATTTATTACATATATAATTATATATCATCTTGATAATAAATAGTAAGGAATGTTAAGCCCAAAGCAAAGGCTAAGCCTAAGGCGTAAATCAAAAACTAAATGACATTTATAAGGATAGTAGTGTCTCAATTTTAATAATGAAGCCTAATTTATTTAATTAGAAAACATTGAACTAGGGCCAACCTCCGGTCACTAAATTGAGATTTACAGGCCTGTTAAGGGAAGGAGAACTATTGATATTTATTAAAATTCACTTACCCGTAGCCTTAGACAGGCAGAAACTGACTGCAGTGTAAATGCTTAGTAAATTGGTTTCTGTTTCAAATACTGTTTTATTGTAATAATATAAAAGGCCAATAATAATCTAAAGGGTCAATAGAAAAAACACACAGACAGCATGTTTTGTAATTTAATCATTTAACAGCGTATTTGGTACAAAGGACATTTTCAAAACTAAACATTGCTGACTGGCGAAAATGAGCGATAATCATAATATTAGCTAACGTTTTGTTTAAGTTGAATGCTATGGGCCAAAACTTGTTAAAATATGCTTGTAGTTTAAATATACTTAGCTTATGGCTGAATTCTTGGTTCTGCAGCACGTTTTAAGTTACATAATATTAAAAGTGATCTATTAAAAATAATTAGTATGCAATAACTGAACATTTGATAAAAGATAATTATTGAAAGTAAACATTATGCCATGCCCCCTAGCAACCGGCTAAAATTAAATGTTTCATTTTTAATTGTTTCGAATTTTAACATTTTATGGATGCTACTTTCAAATTGTGAACACTGATTCGGGCTTATCAAACACATTTTGCTGGACAGTATACATAACTGTATTAAGAACAATACACAAACAAAATAATATTATAATAATAATAAGTAATAAATTAGTAATAAAATAATAAATGGGAAACAGACATGGTTTAGCTGAGTTTGTCCTTTCTGTGTTGTTTTTATTGTTGGGTACAGAACCAGTACAGTACACCATTGATTTTTACATTTAAACAAATACTACAAATAAGTCAGGCAATTTCTCGTTGTGCACGAAATGATGATTTGGTTTTTAACAAAAACTACATTTTATTTTTGTCAGTCTTGTTACTGGTTTGCAGTATTGTTTCAGTGGTTTATCTACTTAAGTGACCTTAGTTAGTTTATTAATTTAATTAATTTATGTAAGCATTTATACTTATTTTAATACTCACCTTTGCTACTTATTATTTTATTATTATTTATTTATTTTATTCGATATTATTAAACACTGCATCCCAAAAGTATTATTTCGATGGGGAAAACTTATTATTATTTATTATTGTCAAATCCTACAATTTTGTTTTGGGAATATCAACACCGCAAGTGTTGGAAGATGCAAAAAACTCTTAGAATGTGTCAAAATCTGTGACACTTCATTTGTATGACATGGCAGTAAAAATTATATACATATTCATACAGCGCCTGTCGCCTGATCAACTAATACTGCTCTCAAGCATAGGTACAGGTGCTTTAAAAATCTTAACTTAGAAGCCTACTCATCATCATCATCATTGTGCAGCCATAGTATCCCGTGGTTGGGCGAAGGCCTCAGCATGTCGTTTCCAAATCTGCCTGTCTTGCACTATCCTCTGCCAGATGGTGCCCTTCCAGTACTCATCTAGTTCGTCTCTCCACCATCTCGCCGGACTTCCTCTATATCGTTTCCGTGAGGTCTCCAGGTTGTGACCCGCGATGTCCATCGGTTATCTCGTAGTCTGCTGATGTGCCCTGCCCAGGTCCACTTCTGTCTTCTGATTATTTCTATCATGTCTATAACCTTTGGCTTCTCTCTTACCCAGATGTTTAGTTTTCTCTCCCGATATGTGATGTTAACATACTTCTTTCCATCTTTGTTAGTGCGGCTGCTAGTTTGTTCTTTGCCTGGATGGTGAGTGCCCATGTTTCCGCGCCGTATGTCATCGCTGGAAGTAAGCATGAGTTGTAGACTTGTCTCTTTAAGCAGGTTCCTGAAAATGTCGCAGTGTTTGGTGAATGCTGTCCAGTCGGCAATGATGCTTCTTTGAATCTCCTTGACTTGGTTTTTATCTCTGATACTGTATCGCTGTCCCAGATAGACGTAGCTTTCAACGATCTCCATCTGCGTGGTGTTGATATATATTCATGCGTCATTTCGTAGCATCACTTTTGACTTCGAAATGTTCATCTTCTGATCTTGTTTTTTAACTTTCATCAGCTAGCTCCTGCAGCATGTTTTGTAGTTCTTGTGTGTAGTAGCGCATGTGAGTATGTCGTCAGCAAAGTGAAGATGACCGAGATATTCTCCGTCTATCCTCAAGTCTCTGGTTTCCCAAGTCAGTCTTCGGAATATGCTTTCGAGTGTTGCCGTAAATAGTTTGGACGATATGGTGTCACCCTGTCGTACTCCTCTCTTGATGTTGATCTTGTTACTCTTTGTGTAAGTGGACTGACACCGAGCTGTTGGTGTAGATGTCTTTCAGGAGTTCGATGTACATGTCTTCTATCCTCTGTTCTTGAAGGGAGGTCAGTATTGCTTCAGTTTGCACCGAAGCGATGCAGAGCGGGATATTACATTCCCGGCACTTCTCTTTCAGTTGGTTTATGACGAGTATATGGTCTGTCGTTGAGTACCTGCTTCTGAATCCTGCTTGCTCTCGTGGTTGGTTTTCGTCGAGTGTCTTCTCTAGCCTATTCGTTAGTATCTTTGTGAGTAATTTGTAGATGTTTACTAACAGACATGTCGGTCTGTAGTTAAGTCTTTCTTATTTCCCTTCTTGAAAAATATCACCATCTTTGCGTTCTTTCATGCGGTGGGTATTCATCTTTCTAATAAGCATTTAATATACAGCTTAACCAGTGTCTTCAAGATGGTATCTTCTCCTGCTTTTAATGTTTCAATGTTTACATGGTCGTTGCCTGCTGTCTTCCCATTCTTCATATTTCTTAGCACTGCTTCCACCTCCCATGGTGTTATCTCTGGTACATCTTTCGGGGCAGTGTGGATTATGGTACTCTGTTCACTGTCATATAGCTCAGTGTAGAATTCCTCTATTCATTCCATGATCATACCTTGGTCTTGTATTTTTCTACTCTGCTTGTTTAGAAGTGTAATCAGTCTGTCTCGGCCTAGTACCTGTGTTCTTCTGGCTTTCTTCAGGCTCTTTGATGGCATAATCGTTTCTCGTATGATCTCTTGTTTGTACTTCCTGATGTCCTCCTTCGCTTTCTTTTTAATAGTGTTGCAAATTTATGCGTACTCTATTTGTTTTTTACGGTCGCCGTTATCCATCATTTCTCGTCGTTTCTTCATCAATGCTCATATCGGTGACGATATTCGTGTCATTACATGCCTGTTTTTTGCTTTGGCTACACTTGTCGCACTTAGATCATCACAGTGATGTTTTCTCTCATGGTGTCGATGTCGTCCAGTTCTTGTAGTGTCTCAAATCGATTTTGCTGTTCGACTTCGAATTTGATCTTTTTTGTTCCTATTTGTGTGGTATCTACACTTGGTGGTCTCTTGTTTACCAACTTCTTCCTTTCAGCCTTGACGTCCAGTTTGATGTTGCTCATTACCATTCTGTGGTCACTTCCGATGTTGACTTAGTTCATGACAATTATGTCAGTGACCATGTCTGGCCTATTTGTCAGGATGTAGACAATTTCATTCTTCGTTTCTCCAATAGCTTACTAATAGTAAATATATAATTACTCTAAAATGCATTCCACCAAAAATAATTAATTGCAATGAAATTATACTTATATATATTATATATATGTAAAATATATATATATATATATATTATACATATATTATACAAAAAATAAAGAAAAATATAAATAAATGCATTGTACAAATGTTCATACTTATTAGCATGTTGTGAAAATGCCACTACAAAACCTAAAACAATGATTTATTCCTTGTTTTGATCAACATAACAGGCGGACTGAAGTTGCAGATGGCGGCACTCCTGATGTTGAAAGAGTTCCACTAACGCAATACATCTGCTGTCAACAGCTGCTTAGCATTGCTAATGGCTTTACACAAAGTCAAATGGGTTTGCTTAACAATTGGGGAGAAAGCAATTCATCAGGGTGAATTCACCAGCTTTCCACCACTGTAATTTCCAGGGTAATTTCAGTTGCTAAGTGCCACACTCCATCTTTGAAGGCGGCCCGGCCCTACTGGTGATGAGAAATTGAGAGAGCAATCCCTATCTGGCATAGGACTGGTATATAATAACACAAGTGTGGGGGGTGACAAAATCCAGTTACAGTATGTGACTTTGTTCCAGCTGTAAGGGAAAATTGGGGTTTGTTTACCAACTGAGCTAGCCACACCGACAGAAATTCACTGACTGATTTAAGTTGTTATGATAAATTGTACAACTCCTCCTTCATACATCGATATTCTAGTGATATTATTAGATTATACACAATACTTTCTGTAGCTGGATATGATATATGTTTGCTATGTATGTATATTGGCGTAGATTATCTCCCGTTGGTTGCATTCGATATAATTATTCTGAAAACGAGCCCAAGCTCGGCGAAACCTAGTCGACTTGTAGGCTCATTCGCATTCATTGTTTTAAATAAAATTGGATTCATGTGGAACCATAAGATAACTGCTTGTTCCTCTATGATGACTAGTGTTTGTATTACATCGGAATATTGCACAATAACTCATTCTGACACTCGTTTCGACCCAAAAGCTATCCTTGTAAACATGCTCTGATTGCGTGGAAAGGGTCGGCCTGATGCGAGTGTGGGTCATATGTGATGTCACGATACCACGTGATCGCCTAGCTCATTAAATTTGTATTTTCCGTGGGGGAATCGCTACACACGGGTTTAAAATCGAATTTATGCTACAAATGTATTTTTCTGTATTTTTTTATGTTCTCGAATGTTACATACAATGTTAAACTTTGTGTACACACGGAAACGGATTTTAGCTAATGCCTTGTTTTATTTCCTTTAAGATAGATGTGAGTGGAGGCAGCAGTGCAAGACCAGTGAGGGGGAAATAAAAGTAAACTTGAAGTTGAGGATCAGTATCAGTATGAACATAGACATGTACAGGTACAAAGGGAGAACAGCCACAATTGTAACTCAGCTTTTTGGTGATGTGAAATTGTGGTTTGTTTTTTATATAGTTTTTACGAGATTTTGTAATTGCACCTGACCAATGTAACTGACTCCAACCCTTACATCAGGAATCCATGAATTCACATAAAACCATGTATAAAATTATTGCTAATCATACTATTGAATCACGTAACATTCCTTTTTAAAACAATTCAGTTGTGCTTATGAACCACTGGTCCTTTACGTTGCTTGGCAACTTATTTTTGGAATCGGCATAATTTTACCTGTAATTTATTTTTGAAGCAATACAATTGATCTTCTTGAAGAGTAGAAACTGTAGTTGCGTTTCTATGTTGTGTAATTGTAATTTACAATTGTAACTGAACCAAAGCCACCAAAAGTAACCAACAAAGTGCACCAAAGTACTAATTTAATGTTTACCCCTAAACACAATATATTTTTATATTAACACAACATCAATTACATAATTTTCTTTTTTCTTATTTTCTTAAATACAAATACATGTACTAGACAACATTACGTGTGTTTAGGAAACTAATTATACATTTTAAAATGACCTTTACACCCCTCTGTGCCCTGACTCAACACCACTGTAGACTCCCTCCCTACCCTTCCCTCCCCTCTCAGACCATGCACCCCCTCCCACCCCCAACACTCCCCTGGGGACCCACCAGCCACATTCCCTCTTCTACTCCCAGACCCTAATTTGATCTGACTTCCCACCTGTCGCTTTAGGGCTAAGGAACACTAGAGATTTCATCAAACTAGGCCACCCTACTGACAAGGGAAAGTTCGGCCTTCTACCAGTCATACAGAAAAAACAGTTTCCCAGATTGGCCAGAGATGCCCCACCTTTCCCAGCAGGGACAAGCTGGGAATAAGGGTTTTTAATGGAAGTCGTCATTTGGCTGTTAGCCTTTTGGCTAATCACTGCCTGTGCCATTCCACCTGAATTAAATCATTATGTTAATTTCTTTCACCAGCAGCAATTTATCCCTTTCCCTTTTTCCAGTGCCCTACTCTTTCCATTCAGTTATTCTTCCCCTTGTTCTGTAGAAAATTCTTCAACGAGTCCATATGAGATCACAAATTTGATTAGATATTCATAAGTCCAAACATGTCGTTCAGTAATCATATCAAGGGAAGTCAAAAACAATCATGTTCAGTCAGCTATATCATGGACTAAATCGGCAAGCTGGTAAAGCCTGAACAACTTAAATTTAACTAAACTATGCATTTATTATACTTTATTTTATTAAAGTCCTTTTTAATGGCAACTTACACTATGCAAACTGCAATTAATTAATTATGCTTCAGCTTTGAGTTAAATTTTAAATATATTCATATGTGCATACAGGTATATAATTATGTATAGTAAACACAAGTAACTATATATGAAAAACAGCTTTGCATATTCCATTTAGTTGATTTATTTTATATTATTTATTTGATTTACAATGCACTATGCAAGAAATATATTTATGCAAGCACCAACACAAGTCATGAATAATGATGAAAATAGGCCAAATGAATGACGTTTATTAAAGAGATTAACAGAGAAATTTATGTGGACTCTACAACCCAAGGCCAGGCCTGTGACTGAGCCCAATACTAGTCTCCTGTACATCAGGTTGATAGAGCCCACATTTCGGCACATACAACATTAGCAGTATTGTTATAGATATATAAAACAACAGCATTACTACTGTAATCACAGTAGACCTTATGCACTGTACCGTACTAACCAAGCACACCATTCATTCACACTAACTATAATCCCAACTACCTGAAGAGTTACATTATATCAAGATTTAGCCTAAACCTATAAACCACTGGACACCGAAACAACATGTGGCAAGAAATATATTTAACATAATACTATTATATTTCTTATGTTATTTGTCATTAATATAAAAGTGTTGCTATTTTTGTGAATAAAAACTTCTAAGCACAATGGTACATCTGATGAAAACAAAGGAAAAGGCTAAGTAAAAGTGCCAAGTAAGAAAGGTATGCCCACAACTACATCTACGATTTAATGTAAACCATTCCAAAAAACATTCCGGGTCCGAAAAAATGCTTTTTTGAAGCGTATTGCCAAGAATGTTTGGAATATATACAGTGAACAAAAACAACCCAAGAATGGAATCCTAGCAGCAGCTAACAAGAAAAGAGCCAAAGGCTTGAACTAAAATAGCTGTCGCCACAGACCTGAATAGCCAGTGCACTTCGCAGTGAATATTTTTCCATGCAACACCACGTTCATGCAAATGGTGGTTTCACTGAAATGTTATCTGCATCAGTGTAACATTTGATCTCTGCTTCTTCTTAGAGTAAACAATTTGTAAAATATGTTTACATAAAACAAATGAACACCACTTCAAAGATGCCTTGAAATATATTTCACCGATTATCCAGTAACACTTGACAAGTGGGTAAAATCTTTGCCTAAAAATTAGGAATCTTCTGAAAATCCAGTTGATTAATACTTTAACCTGAATAATGAAGTGACCATTTTAACAGGGTTAATTTTGTATAATGTTATGGAAAAACATTTTGGGACTGTCCATGAGTGACCTTATTGCGAGGTGGCTGTATTATTGGGGTGACCATAAAGTAAGGTTTGCCAGTATTTACCCATTCCTACACCTCCTGGAGATAGAATGTGCACTTTTTGCAGAGGTCTATTTATTCAGCATAGAATTTTCTAGTTTTTATTCCACTGATCAATTTATTCATTCATTCGCTCATTTGGCTCGACCATATGCCTGCACCCCCCACTCCGTACAAGCTAGCACATCGTGATTAATGAACTTAAATAATTAACCTCATTATTACCCAACGTACAGCGCATATGGCAAGAACCGAACGAATCAACAATTAATGAGGTAATATAATCAAACCGGTGGCCGGAGGGCAAACAAGAGGATGGCGGGATGTTCTGACCTCTCTCCCTGGCAGACTGCCTTAAATGCCTTAAAGTCTTGCAACGTGATGTGCAGTCTAATAGAATGATTCTCTGGAACAGCAAAAACTACCCCCCCCACACCCGCAAATAGATATTTCACTAGAATTTGTCACAGTTGTCATGTCATATTTAATTAGGACGTGCTAACTGCGAATTTCACGGCTTGGTGCAGACTAGCTTTTCAGTCTTACATCATGAACTTCGCCATGATCGTATTTCTATTCTACATGACCAACTGTTTAAATATAATTAGTTTATCACAGTTATTTGTGAAGTACATACAATCATTTGAAAAAAAAGGATATGGCCGAAATCCTCCTAAAAATCTGTAAACTGTATATTATGGACAAGTTTTATAAATGGTACACTTTTTACCCTTTTTCAACAACAAAACTGAATAATTTAATTCTATTAGTATTTTTGTTGAAATAAAGAAAGAAAAAAAATCTGAATGAATGATGTGGTAGGACAGTTTCTACAATGATGTTCACACTACAATCTTTTCCTGACAGTTTCCCAAGGTTTATCAGAACACAAAATGTTGGGCTCTGATATAGTACAGAGAGAAATCATTATTAAAAATACCGTATTCGTTCTATTAAGTGTACATGCCCTATTAGCATACACCCCCCTTTAGCCACGTCTGACACCACGACAGCGATCTCCAATGCCAACCTTGACAGTTGAATCCATCATTGTTATTTAATTTCTACCAAAGTCACACTAGATTCAAAGTTCAGTGATGACAAAATATTGAAATTCCACCTAAATTATCAGACTTTACAGCATTCATATCATATATCCCGTTGCTCATACAAGTGAGATGAATAAATCGTTCGCCAGTCACGTCTATTGAGATGGCTGTAACCTGGAACCCCAGAAAAAGGGTGTTCACCTCTGTACACTTATTGGAATGCAAAATTTGAAATATTTCTCAAATACTTGTTAAGTGTACTGTATGCATTGTAGAACAAATACGATAGCTTACCTTCAGAAAGAAGTCTTCTGCATAGTCAGCGTTCCCGTCCACCGCAGCTGTAAACAAGAACACAACCACTGTAGGACAGGCTTAAAGAAGACATGTAATATTTTATACTAAGAGGTCTAATACATATTAACCGTTTTTTTATTTCTTGTAAATACTTTGTGTTAATCCTAGTCCAAATCAATGGCATCTAACTCAACCAATTAAATCAATGTGAATCACACAACACACAAGCCATTAGAAACCTCTTTGATAATAATAATTATAGTTATTTAGTAAGTTTTTATAATAAACAATAATAAACCATGTTTGTATATAATGTCATGGTTTATAACATGTTAAAACCAATAAAATGGAGCATTTTTCATAAGTATTTTAATAGTAAATACAATAAAATGTCAACTTCAAATTCAGTAACAGAGCAGATATAATTGTCGACAAAATAAAGAAACTTGATGGAAGAAAAGTATAAAGCTTACTAACAATATTATTTAATGCAATAGGATTAAAATGCATTAACATTTAATTAATTTAATGTTAAATTTAAATAAGCAACGATGTGTTTAAACATCCACTGTGAACAAAGAATATATCTCTATAATCTGATGGATTTTGTAATCAAAATAAAATCATCTTGTCAATGATGCCAGAAATTGCCCAAATAAGTAGACAAGAAACTGCCTCCATAACAAAAGACAGGAGAGTTCTGTAACATTTGTGTCATAACACTTAGGCAAACTACACTTACTCTTGTCGTTAAATTCTACTAAACGTCAAGGCTACATCGAAATGTTGCATTAAAGTTTGTGATTTGCAGTCGCAGCACGTGTACACAGTTGCACCAGTGAAAGACTGTGGTAAAACAATACATTCCTGTGACAACTTTTATGATTCGTCTACTTTATTGATGTTCTGTTAACTGGGTGTGCTCGTAAAGGTGACAAAACTAGACAGGTTTGCCAATGTCTGCTCATCTATTACCCCACATGTTGGTGGAGTGAGTCCAAATATGGATCAGATTTAGTACCGTAATAAGTCTATGTATTCAGACATTTTATCTGTTTTCAGACAACCTAAAAATCTACAAAAATTATTTTATGTACTGTATGCTTTCAGATACCTGTCATGTTTACAAGTCTGAATTCATATAGCACATAATGACTGTTTTCGGACAATAAAAGTAATTCTTTTTTGTGCTGCATGTCTTTGAACAGCCGAGAATTTCATTATTTTTAGTGTGTCTGATTTCATTTTTTTTTTTAGTTATTATGATAATTATGAAGTAAATCCATGTCTACCTGATGATCACATTTCTCCCTTACACAGGAAACTATCTCATTTGTGTATGACACCACTATCTGATTTAATGCGAATGTATAACAATTTTCACTGGTGAATTGAACAACTGTTGTATGAGATTGGGATGTGCGACTTTGAGTTTATTGTATTTATAACATTTTGTTTATTTAACAGTAATATTCATATAAAATGAGTTACTACAGTGATTTTCTGTTTTGATGAGAACACAAGATTTGGTGATGGTAATAACAGATCACAGTGTGACAATAAAAGATTGGCACACGCCTTTGAAGATGGTATATAACGTTATTCATTTGATGATTTATTGGTCTGTCAAATTCCGGTCTGTCAAATTCCTTATTGTTTTCAGTAGTGTAGTCTTTGTTTATGTTATAGTGGGTTTGCTCTGGAACCAACTGTCTATATAGCTGTTTTCCTTCTCATGGACACGATTAATATTAACAGATTAAAAATTGGGGCAATTTAAGCACCACAGAACCTAAGATTTGTTCTGATATCCAACTGACAAATAATTGGCATGTTCCTATAATGACCTTGTATAAGGCATCATTAGAGACAGGAATACCAAGACGAATCATCTGTCTGTCATGCTAACCAAAACATCACCAATTGGCGTTAAGTATTCGTCATACACAGATCGGGTATAATCATCATGGATCACTACTGCTATGGTTCCAATTTCATCTGTAGTATTCTGAATCTCTCTGACTGGTAAAAGATGTGACAGGCCACACTGGTTCATACAATAAAGTATATTTCACAGAACTGAGAAAATGCTAAAATACATTCGCAGGGGTGTGAGTATTGATTTGTTTTTGCATTGTTTAGAAACAATGCACAATTTATTACCAGTTTAAATAATGCACTTTGGAATTATTATCTTTAAAAAGTGTTTTGATGCATGTTTTGGCTTGAATGGTATGTGTTTTGTAATGTAATTCCTAACATTGACATCAATTTTTCTCTCAAAATTCTTTAATTTTTGGGTGGGTAATTTCAACCACCCATAACTTTGCAAGAAATTGACCTACACAGATGACACTGGAATCATTGTAAAACTGAAATGTTGCCCTTTAACATGATGCTTATAACTCCATACCAACAATTTGACTTACACAGGTGACACCGGTATAATTGTAAAACTGAAATGTTGCTATTTAACATGATGCTTATAACTTCATGCCATTATAATGTACCAGGTCTGAATCATCACAACGTGTCACATGATCTGTAACTGGCTGGCTGTAGGTAACAGAACAACCAGGCTGTACTTGGTTTGAATTCCAAGAGACATTCTACAGGGTCATTTGGTGCTAACAAGCTTAGCACCTGGCTTGTGGAAAAGAAGCAAGAAAATGTTTACTTAGAGTAAGGACATGGTGGTAGGAAGTACATGCCCAATGTCCAAGGCCACTACAGCATCTCATACATCATGGTCTGAAATGTTGTCTAAAACATCTTGAAGAACTTTGCTACACACACATCAGACAGATTGTTTAATATGACAAAAGCGCTGAAGAAGCCATGTCAATCACAGATGTGACAACCAGTATCAATTACCCACAACTGTCTCAATTCAGTCACATTTAGTAATGCATTCCTTGCGCAAACAATTCCACCAGAGTGCACACGAGTGGGTGGCGAAATACTTTACCTCCTTGGAGGAAAGAATTACAATTCCAAGATATTCTCTCCGCATCAGACTAACAGGAATTTGATGAGAAATGCCAGCCCAACTTCAAGTTGAAACTGGTGATACCTCAAAAAGATATGTGAACCTGGAGTATTTGATGGAATAAAACAAAGAATCATGTGATGGTTCTATTAGGGTCACTCATGTCTTTGGTTATATTTAACATAGCAACGTTTTAATGGTTAACTGTGTAGTGAAATGGCAATATAAATTCTGTAACATACTGTTTTTAATGCCATTAAGAACATAGTCTGAAAATCCACTCTTCAAAAAATTACTCCCAAACTGATTTTCGCTACACCAATACAATGATTAAGTACTTGATTAATCAACTGTATATTTTAAATGCATAACGAGTGCATGTATTTAATTTAATATTTTGTTATCTGAATTTTAATGCACATGTGTGCATCTTTAAAAACAGTTTTAGATAATTGTTTTTGCATTTCGCTCAAACAAGGCAACATAGGTTTACATTTTTATTAAAATGTGGATAACATTTTTAAATAACTGAATTTGTCAGCCACATTAAATGGTGCATTGCAGTGTTCATCAATTATAACTACTTTGAGGCCTATCACCTGTTGAAAACCTGACAGATAAACATTTAGAACGGCCAATTTTTATCCAATACCAAACAACATTGGACAATCGTCAGGTTTTTTAATGTCAATTAGTTAGTTTCAAACACGTTCTAATAGTGTGTGATTCACTGGAGGTGATAGTAAATGATGTTAAACAATCAGTTAAGGGAAGTATATAATCCATGGCCTTTACAACGTGATATTGATTTCCTTCCGATTCACCAAAACAAATGAAATGCCAAAGAACTCAACTTCAACAATTTTGCCAAAGCACTTGAAAAGATCTATTTATAAATTCACCCTAAATAATATTCATACCACACTGATTTGCTAAAACAACAAGAACTATTTTTGGTAAATTTAATGTATCCGACAGTATGAATGCTAGCAAAGATGTATTAGTCTGGACAATTATTACTGACTTGAAGAGTCATCCCTAAATTAAATTCATCCAACACCATTGTCTGGCAGTTGACTGTTACTGGCAGAAACACAATTAATAGTTTTTGGTAAGAGTAATATTTAAAACTCTTGTCTTGCAGGCAGTATACATGCTAGCAAATGTGTACTTGTCTAGACAGTTTTTATTGACTTTGCTGAAAGACTTCCCATTTTGCACTTGGGACATCACCTGAACAAGACGGTACCAGGTTATTCCTCCCAATGATATGTTATCATGATCAAGAAAACGTCCGATAACAAGCAAAATAATACGTGAACTTTTATGTGGAAACCTGAGAGCTGTGCACGCATGAATGAGAGAAACCTGAGAGCTGTGCACGCAGGAATGAGAGAAACCTGAGAGCTGTGCACGCAGGAATGAGAGAAACGATGACACTAGATCTGCCACAATATTGCATCAAAATGTGTCACAGTTCTCCATTTTCATGTATGCAATCTGGCTAGCTATGTTTAATGACCAAGTTTGGTTGCATGTTGGCATCACAATGAATAATTTCCAAACCACTAAAATGTCAAAATAAATCAGTCAATAGTTGTCAAAAAAATTACGATAATGCAGTAAGGTTTTCAATGTTTAATTACCAAATTTGAATGCATTTGATTCATAATGAATATGCTACAAAAAGAATAAAAACATAAAAAATAGTAAAGCGTAAAGACACAAGTTATTTCAATTTTTATTATTTTTAGATTTCTAACTGTATTATTTAAAACTTACTGTCTTTTAACAATGCCACGTTTCTTTACTGATAGTGATAACACTTTCTTAAGTCCTAAAATAAGACATCCAATTACCATTTGATGTACCTGTTCAAGGGCAAGAAACACTAAACTACAAGTGCCACAGAAACCAGTGATCCTAGACTTGCCAGTTATCGCTTGTTGTGAGAAAAAACAAACCTCCCGATAGCTATCTTATGTTGCCACTGACAGGCACTTCCTTTAGCTGCCTTAGATGACAGAGTGATTAATGGGCTGTGATCCCTTTTTCCACCTTCTTGGCACCTGTAGTTACAGGTAGAAATGGAAGACCCTGGGTGGTCTTGGAGGTTCCACCTGCCAGGTGTAAACTCCCAGGTAAAATCCCTCCACCGAAATCACTAAGTATATTTTGTTTCAGCATACACAAAACCATGAAGTGACTTGAAGTGACGACGTATGGTTCGGTGTTGTAGTTTCTTGGTGGGGATTGCGCAGGTATAAAAAGGCACTTGGAAAAAAATGCCAATTGCAATCTTTGGTCTGGCTAAAGTCATCCATCAACCATCTATTACCACCGACAGGGGTATAATCAGAGCTTGACACAGTCAATGCAAATCATTGCAGGCTTTTACCTTGCTCATGTTTATAAACCATATCACTGGACTATTGGAATGCATCCGTCTTATGAAAAATTAACAGGCTTGGTGATGGTATTCTTTTGTGTTCTTAAAAACTGAACAGATTAAAAAATTTCTTTAACAACACTGCCATACAAAGCACAGTTTCCCAAAGCAATTTAACAGGTTTTAACAAGTTAACAGTTAGTGGAGAGAGCAGTGCAAGATCAGCGAGGGAAAAGAAGAAAAGAAAATAGAAATCAAGGATCGGAAACGATGCCACCCCTCACCCTGACAGAGAGGGAAACAAGAGGAGAACAAAGTTCTAATGAGACTGTGATACAACACAACTTTTCCATGTTAATCAGAACTTCATAAGACACTCCTACACAGCAACGTAACAACTAAGATTGCCATCAACGGCGACATAATATTATGTTTTAACAACTTTCTTAGCATGATTGTTATCAAAAGAAAAACAGCAGGCTGCATGTGGTAAAAAAGCAACTGGCATGTTGTTCAACTGTGTTTGGCACACTTCTGAAAGATATGTATCTCATCTTTTTAGGCATATTCACATTGTCTGCTGTTATAATGACTGCAGATAACGAATTGTGTTCCAACTATTTATCATCCTCTTGAAGAATGCGTGGTTAATTTTTTTAATTCTCTCCCTTCCATCTCTTCTACCTCCAACAATTCAATAAAACTAGCAATTATAAATGCCAATTCAATATCCATAGATGTTTTTATTTAAAATTGTGGTCTCAAACCATGCAATGAACTCTCTTTGTTCTGGTGTATGGTTAGTTGCCATTCTTTGTTAACAACAAAACAAAGAATAGTAACACAAAGTGATTGATGTCTCCACACAAGTGTTGCCAAGTGCAGTTCCCTTGGTGTCTTTGTTGTAGGCCGGTGGGGGTGGGGGGTGGTCACAGGGAAGTGGTCTGATTGTTTACAACCACAAAGTCGCAAAATGTACCAGCACATGTGTGGGCACTCAGAGTGAAGAGCAGTGTTTTAGGAAATGTTTGTATCTTACAGCTGACCTTGTGTTAAAGGTCTATCCTCACTACATTATTATTAATGGATCAGGTCAAAACTATGAAAATTAAAAAAGTTGTCCAGCTTCATATTATCATACCATTGCTTAAAGCTAATAACACTTTCACAAGTTATCAATTCAAAATGATGATCAATAGATTAAATGACTTACAAAAATGTGCACTCTTTTTTATTTTAACTATTTACACACCTAATTTGAAGATTTGAACATCACTGAACCTAATTTGTGATGGGTTACATTAACAAAGGTCAGATCTTTCAGTCTACTCATTTTATAAAACCAATATCAGTATGGCATGTACATGTGCAATAATTCAGTGAGAACTTTCCAAATGTATCAACATAAGAAACGTCATGCTGACAATCCTCACATGCTCTTCACATAATGTTTATTGATCAATATTATTTTTCAGTGTGCATAACATTAAATACAATACTTTTATTTATTAATAACATTTCACATTAAACATATTACAATTAATAACAAGTCAAAATATGGTATTTTGTAACACGAACCATTCTACAACATCGTTATAATAATGTATTCATTGTTATTTCATGCAGTGGTCATTATGTCAAATAAGTTTTAATTCTGTACATTGCAGTATTGACGGACATTCAGCATATCATGAACATAGAACTCCAGCAGTGTACCAAACGCAGCAATATTTACAACCGACCAGAGCTTTGAGCTCACTGTTACTTGAAAGCTTTAGGTCAGAAATGAAACCACTAATGATAATGTCAACAGAATGCTCTTACCCACCCACTTATCGCTGTCAATGCACATGCCACCCTCCCTGTTCCTCCCTAGTTTTATTCGAGCAAACACACGCCCATCGTGACTCCATGTTTTGTTCACGCAAACATCTGCAATTCCTTCCAGTCTGAATAAACCCATTCATCTTCAGCTGACCGCAAACCGAGCTTGCATCCATATAAATAAATACCTGCAAACAGTTTCGTTTGTTGCACACATAGTGCATTTTCAGTAGCAGGTAAAATAAGAATTGTGTTACTATTTCAACGTTTGTGGTTGAAATCAATAGTAAGGTAAGGTGATGATGTTCCAGCCTATGTTCAACGACCTGGTAGTGCTACTTCTACAAACTTTACCTACAGTTTACTTCTTAACTTATTATCAAGTTTGTTCAAGTAACTAGTTCTTTATGGCTATACACCGAATAAGTGTTAAGTAAACCCTCTAGACTTCAATTGAAGTATTACTTGAACATGTGTATTATTATTCTACATCCACTTTGCTATTTATAAGACAATCCTGCAGTTTTTTCTTACAGCAACAAATATTTCATCTATTTGTGGTTCATAAATGTCCATGAAAATGTGATTAAAATTTGTCAAATTCATAAATTGAATATTCTTCCTTTCCAGACAGTTTTTCATCTACATGTATTTTATTTTTGACTAGAACTCAACAAGGTTTGTGCACTATGAATCTGTATAAAAAAGGTTAACATTCAGAAACAACACATTTTGATAGGTAAATAATGGGTGTTAATTTTGGACATACATAATTTATGACTTCCATAGTAAACAAGAAATTTACAGTCAAGAGAGTAGGCAATCCATATACCTGGTACAGTCAATATTGACAACCTATAGCTGGAGTGCAATTTTAAATTAGATGTTTACATATATGAGTTCCAGAGTACTGGGCCCCAGTAACATAACTTACTTCATTGGCTTATTACATAAGAATGAAATTAATTCTGTGGTAAGATAAGAACGTCTGAGAAAATTAATTGTACTAACAGCTGGACTGATTCAACGACACTGAAAAACTATAACATGCATGCAGCATTATTTCATTCATCTCATTTTACGGAAATGTTCGTAAATTGGTTCCAGACAGATGTAATGTCATGCTATTTTATATTAACACCAAACACATTTTAGCGTTTCATGACCTTTAATTGTAGATTCGCAGATGCCATTTGCAATAATATGCAGCTTGTATTATCTAGTTTTGTTGTAATTATTTCTTTACATGAAAACGTAGTATTCAATAACTTTCATCTTTCTTCATTATTATTTCATCCATAAGAAAAAACATCCTCCTATTCACTTTAGTTGGAGAAAACATCAATCGGAATAAAAATATCCGTACCCAAAGACAACCAATCCTTTTGTAGCATTGCCAAATTCCCAAACTCACAAATTCCGCAGTATAAACAAACAAAGTGGCGCTTGGCCGAACTTTGTTCGTCTGTTGGACTTTGGATCCGCTAACCAAAGTATTGTGTTTACTCTAGAAGCGTGACATCCTAATCTCTCTTGCACGGCATCATTAGAATTTCATCAGTAAACTGTCAGTCAAGTCATATAGTAGTAATAATAGAACAATGATATTTTGGATGTAACTTCCGGCTCACTGTATGTACTAGGTAGTATCGTAGCTGGTTGTACATTATTACCAGTTGTTTCATATAGAATGTTTTACTTCAACCAATAATCTTTTGTTTCTTGTATAATTAAATAGGGGGTATCTGGCATCATTTTTATATATCTTAGGATATTAATACATCATTTGAAGTAACTTTTCTTCAATGTACGCTTGTTTGATGACACTGTTGTAAGAACATTCTATTACAATCTGTCAGGAAGAGGGCTAATTTTGCAATTACAATACCATCAAAAAAACTCAATATGTAATAATAACATCACTTCAAAAAATTAAGTTTTCATTACTTCAAAGTTCAAATAAATAAATTACAAATACATTGCTTCAACAAATCATTAGTACTACATAAAGGGTAAATTGCAATAGTTTAGCAGTTTAGTGCAACAATATTATTTTATAAAGAAAGATTACATAGACACCAGTTCTGCTCATGTTTAGCGTCTTAGGCAAATTCATATATTGTTAGTGCCACCGGTAGATTAGGTTATGATGGTGAAATACAGCCTAGAAAAAATAAATTACAAATATCTAGTCCATAAAATATTGCAATGATATTGTTGAATTTGTTGTCATAATGGATTACACATAACACAATTACAATTTAACCCAATCCTGACCGTGAACAATACACTACTGCAAATAATCATTAAGGTTATATCAACTCAGTCTCACTATTATTTTCTCAATTACTGATCAAAAGATTTTGGACAAGGCTAAGCCAGTTCCTCGTATTACTGGTGAAAGTCCACCTGCATAAAAACAGAGTTGTTTGAAATGCTGGCTCTATCAGTGTCAAAGCCTTGAACAACTCTCTCTGAAGTTTACTGATTAGCTTAAGTCATTGACGTTGTGTGTCGAAGTCCCTACCAGCTACCTCAGTCAACATGTCAGCATTGCTGTTCTGACCGTCAGAATCACTCTGACGTCATTTCTTAAATGTTGAAAGCTGGAATCGACCAAACCAATCACGAGGACCAACATAGAATGATTTAAAAGGACCAAAACGAACATCCTATTTATACAGACCAACAACATCCTTTTCATCAGGATCACCACAAGCATCCTCTTCATGAGGACCAAAAAGAATATATCCTGTTTGCAAGGACCAAAACGAATATCATATTTTAAGGACCAAAAAGAACATCGCATATGTATATATGAAAAGTAGAAAAACAAAGATCATGTATCTCTCACTTTGAAGTGAGATGCATGCCTGAAAAAAGAAGCCTTGTGAAGCGTAACAATAGACTTGATAGAGAACACACGTTAAACACGTTAAACACGTTAAACAAGTCAGAGCGACAGAGAAACCACCAAGATAATGTACCCGACGATATTCAGTTAGACGAGTTCGTTCAGTTCAACGTTAAGTAACGTATTCTTAACCGGTGGTTTCTACAATCAATCACGAGAACCAACATGACATGAAAGCAACAACATGCCTTGAAATGGGTTTTAACGTTTCACCCTAGGGAACTTGTCAAAAGTTAAATGCATATGTATGTCAAAGACTGCATTGCAGAATGGCATTTAAAATGTGAATGATGACAACTCTGAAAAAGTATGGTTCCACGTGATGTTAGGGGGTGCATTTGTAAGACTTTGGGTTTGTGTAAAAACTGGAGTCTATTAAAAACACAGAAAACAATACTCACTCAAACATGACATGTTTATACATACTCAAAGTATGACCATCGACTTTATATCAATTTATTGGACTAACAAACCCAAGAAAATGTTTAATACCTGACAAATATCTTCCAATTTTTTTATTTTAAAGGGAGGTATCTGCTCTGTTTCCTGACTCAGTTGTACAACTTGTACGTAGACCCAGTTTGGTCAAGAGCGTGCGTTAATTAGTGGGTCTTTTAGATTTATGTTACCAGTTCTACAGGTGGCACCACTCAGGATTAGCTCGTTTGACAAATGGTAACAAACAAGATCCTCAAGAAGAAAACAAAGCAAAACAAATGTATTCACACAAACTGTTTTGATGGAATCCTGAAGAAAAAACACTTTTGGGTCAGTCTTTGTTGTTTGCAACCTAAAGAAGTTGACTGTTTCAATGTAAAAAAAATGCAATTTATAATTGAAACAAATTCTGATTTGTAAAACCAAAGATGTTTAAAGACATTAATATTATTTTTTGTTGAGAGGAATTTTAAAACACTGAACATGTTTATAATTTATTTATGAAGTGCTATAATTATTTGCACTGGGATATTAGAACTTTGTGGAATGACAGCACAATTACTAAAGGTATTTAAACTAACACATGGAACAGAAGTCTAATCCACAGCTCTCTAGTTCGTAAATATACATTTCATAATTCAATCACCTCTTATAAAGCTACCAAGTTAACATGCATGTTAAAATACACACATGTGTTCATCTTCCACCCATTTGAACCCACCCATGCACGATACATAAACACCCCTTCCCTCCGTCTAACATGTCCACGCAATTGTTCATGACAGCTTCGGATCTCATTTCCTGAGATATCACTCTCGCTACTACGAAGAACACCACAGCAAACCACTTAATTTATGACTGTATGTTTGCAAACGGATGGTAAACACAATACAGACTTGCCGGACGATGCAACAGCTGTGTAAAGTGACACACATACCGTCCACGTATACTGCAATGTGTTCCGTGATGTGTACCATAACACGGTAAACATACCATGCCAAGGAACGCAGCTGACCAAACGCAAAGACGCTAATTAGAAAACTGGACAGAAGTAAGTAAATATGTCTCCAGATTTTCACGTCCACCCACGTCATTCCTCATTTTGAGTTCCCTGTTTGGGTTTCCTACATAAAATACCATACTTCTGTAATGGAAACTGTCAAAAAATGTCCCACAAAAATTGTTGCTTTCGTTGTGACAAAACAATAACTGAATTGAACGACCATCATAATTAAAATCATATCCATACCCTAATGCTAATCACTAACCAATTGGTGGAAAGATAACTAGCAATTAATTAACCATGTAGGTATAAGTGAATTTTGGTCACATGAGGTTTACTAAAATATTAGCATGTACTTTCTGATATAAAAGAGATGTACTATTCCTTGCATAACTGAAAATTCCACTTTGAAATAATTCACGAGAAACACCCTACAAAGGGAGCTTTGTAAAATAACAGATTTGTTCGAAATGCTGGCTCTACCAAATAGTTCAACTGAAGCTATAATTTCCACGAAGGTATTCTTTTTGTAATACTATAAATTGAAATATATGGATGTGAAAAGGTGAGCTTTAAGAAATTACAGCATTAGTTACATAATATTTCCAATACATCACGTTGCTGTATGCCTCAAAGAAAACACTAAAATACCCCAGCTAGCTTGTGACTTTGTTGGTTTGTCCCTGTAGAACAATAAAAACACACACCGTGCTGATTCTTTGTTTAGTTAAACATCCTATTTCTACCCAAATGCGGCTCATATTGCCTAAAATTTAAATTAAAAAAAAAGTAAAGGTAAGTTCTTATATAGTGCAGTATCCAGGCCTCAGGACTGCTCAAAGTGCTTTACACTTTACTCCCTGGGAGACCTATTCAATCGAACACCATTTTGACTTCTCTATTTGTAAGACATCTATTATCGAGTCGTTTAAAGAAATGTCATCAGACGTGTTGCGTGTATTCTCCAGTGTGGTATTTATTCCTGTGTGTGCAGCTTGTGGGGGGTAAACATGTCCATTTTAAGGGGCAGTATCTCCGACTATGCATAAAACCTGCCCACTGTACCCCTCTACTTAGTATTCCTGGAACTGCTAGAACTTGAGGGCATTCTTTGGCTATTACCCTCCACCAAACCTCCATCAGCACCACCAGAACCCAGCCTCAGCAACTTGTTGATCGCTGTGTTGAGTGCCACTGTCGGAGTCAGGGAAAATGTCAAAACCTGGGGAAATTTAAAAATAAATGGCAACTGCTACTAGATTGGAAACTTACAGCCTTATAAACACTACTAATGAGATGCAAAACAAATTAGTCAATCCCCAAATCAGCATGGAATGTTGAAGTTGTTCACAGATGGATGAATACACTAAGGATGCTAAGGAGGGTAGAACAAGCTAACATAAGTATGGAAATGTCAATAAAAATGTGTTACATTTACCACCAACATAATGTGATAATTCGGACGCACCTCCAATGCAGCCACCAAAAAAGGCCATGTCCCAATGTTTGTTTCAACTCCAAACTTCCAAGGATTTTTTCCCGTGTTCATTTCTCCTTGACTTAGCAGGTTCTTCCTCGATTGGACTGGTAAGACATCAAGGAAGACAGTGACAATGTCTTTCTTCAACTTATCTCTGTAAACTAACCATGACAGGTGGCATTTAAGAAATGTCATTTATAGGTTGATGGTGTCAAATTACCAGCCGTTTGGCTTAATAAAACATTATTCTTCCATCATAGATATCTAATAGCATTATCATCTATAGCATAAATTGTTACAATGTAGGGTTCATTGTATTCGATTTAGTTTCATTCTATTAATTTTGTTGACAGATGCGTCATACCGATATGCCATCAGACAAGGGTTGTATAATGTACACTTTAGTATCTGTTTAACGTTTTTTCACAGCAACCCTAATAAACAAACTTGAATGTTTTTATAACCACTGGCATTTTGATATCTACCCTGAGTGTTGAGTGCAAGGAGATCAGCCACTCAGAGATAAGACGTAGATGAGACATGCTACAAGTCAAAAGGCACAGCTAAGGAATTAATAAGAGTTTTTTACTTGTGTTTGACAATATTTATTAATGAAAAAAGTGAAAAATTATTTTGAGACGAAAACAACTAATAGTTGCACCATGGGGACACTATGCTGTCAGTGTAACAGAAATAAGGTGATAAATAAGGGGCTCATTTCATCTTGACAAATCATGGGGTAATTTCATGGTGAAGAATCAGGGCGTAATTTCATGGCACTGGCAATTTGGGTCTGTCTGTCAATCAAATGGACAGGGATTTGAATTCTCCTGGTATGGTTCTATGGTTTTTAAAATTAGTCACTTTGATTGATTTCATTCACTCTACTAACACTCTTATGAACTCTTAAGACCAGTTTTTCTCTTTAAAATCGATTTCGGTCGTTAACAATGATTTTATAGGCTGAAAACTTTCAACACCAGGGTGTGCCACCGGGGCAATTTCACCGGTGTGTATGAATATGGTGGTGGCTTTTTGCATTTTGAAAAAGCTTAAATATAACAACTGATTTTATTTAATGACGTATTTTCGTGAGCTAATTTTTTAAATGAAACGATCCCCAGGGGCCGGTTTCATGAAGCGGCTAAGAATGTTCTTGATGCTAAGATGATTGTCTTAGTAAATGACGTGATTTTTTTAATATAAGCGAACATATGAGTTTATGCAAACAATTAATTGTGTAACTTTAAGTGGACTTCATGAAACCGGCCCCAGGTCTTTTGAATGGTACATTAAAAGTATAGGTTTCATCCAGTAAGTGCCCTGGAGTCTATGCCAGAGGAAGCAAATAATCCACACAATGGGCACACATAAACGTGACCATGTTTTGGTCTCACAATTGTATTCAAACACATCCACACTCCACACAAATTGTGTGCATAGGCATTGCATTAACTGCTGCCAATCTAGCTCTGATGGTGGCGCAATGGGTCCTGATCACCTTGTCTAGGTAAGAATACTGCTATATATGACATCGTCATTTTCATTAAACCGAGAAGGCAGGGGTCTTTTTTATTATATTAAATCAGGGGTAATTTCAGTGCAAACATATCATTTCATGATAAACATGAATGGTCATTTCATGGTGAGAAATCAATTGTAATGTGGTAACAAAATCATGATTATTTCATGGTGGTAATTTGCATAAATAATGTGAACTTGCTCTTCAATAAATAAGTTATGCAGATCATTAGATGTTAGTCTCCAGAGATAAGTGTGCTTAAAGGAGCTTCCTAGCCTTGGATAGGAGTGGCAGTGATCGCTGGGTAGATAAGTAAAGACTATAGGATCTGCAGCTGCATTAGCTGTGGCAATGCAGAATTCAGGTTCCTAACACGACCAAGAAGGAACTTGGTAAGAATTCAGATGAAGCACAGAACATTATGTTGGACTCCAGGTGCACACAAAGAACACACAAAGAACACACAAAGAACCTGGAATTGAGGGAAAAGTTTGTGACATCGATGTGTGAAAGCATGCATGCATGTATGAGTGCATACATGCTTGTACATCATCACAAAGACAATTTGTCTCAGTTATCCCTAACATTTGCAAATTTTCAATCCCAATAGCTACTAAACTTAAGGTTGAGACAGAAAAACACAACAGTAGTTTTAGGATTCCATTTGATCTTTACACAGTTGTAATATGATGACAAAACACAGGATGTGTTGCAAAATATGTGAATAATTTGTCATTTTCTTTTAAACTGCAGATATAATTCACTTGCGAGAGACATCAAGTACTGTTTCATTTATTCTATTAGCTTCAGTTATGCAGGCTCCATGACGTGGCGCCATTTGTTGCATTCAAGTGAGCTTGGATACAGAGACATCTTCCCATTGTAATGAAGATGACTGGGTATTCTTGAATTTTGATAACCAACAAAATTTACTATCAAGCAAACTCATCAAATAAGAGCAAACATTTCTGGTTCATATATGATGCATTTGAACCAACTTTTATTACAACAGTCAGCATAAATCACACAATAAAATGGTAATGGTTATTAGGTCGCTGGTTCACATTTTATAACAGTAAACGTTTTGTTCACTTTTAGTTTTAAGGGTATCTTATATTTTATGTAACATTATTACAATTGCATCATCCAAAACACTTATTATTATATAACCTCATAGCATTAATTGTACAAGTAAAAACAGGATCTATCACAGAAAAGAAGCAATACCATCTGACGATGACAGTCAAACTACATAGATCTATATATATATATATATATATATATATATACATATATATATATATATAGGTCAGTGATTTCGACACATCATGGACCAATCCTCCAAGATGGATGCCCTGAGCTGTGCTTATCTGCAGTTCAACAGATGTGTCCTTGTAACATCAGTAAAGACATCAGCATCAGTCAATGGCAAGAAGCAGCCATATTTCTCAGACACCCATAATGTTTAGCCATTACATGCCCATGATTCTAGGAACGAAGATATATGCTGCATGTTTGCCTGTGTGAAATCTGTTTACAAACTCCAGCAATATGTGCTTAAGTTAGCATTTACTGAAAATAACTTGCCGCAGGAATTAAAGTTTTTCTTGCTCCTTCATATCTGACATCAGGAAGAAGGAATGTACTGTTTATTACGGACGTATTATAACAAAATATTTATAAATAATTACTATGTTACAATAAGTATTTTTTACATTAGATAAATAATTTATTTCATCTCGATTGTGGATTTTTATTCTGAAAAAAGATGATGATAACAATTAGAATATAAATATAATAATTTAGGATGAAAGTGATAAGTAGAGATGATTGGTTGAACAGATCAGGTGATGTGGCCCCCCCACTTTACAAATATGGAAACAAGTTTTACAATTATAACGGTTTTTAAATAAGATATTTTAACTAGAGTAAGATCTTCAATATCGTCATTATTATATAAGATACATCAAAGCTTACTACAGGTAGGTACGTATATAGATGAACCTACATACCATCTGGTTAGATGGAGTGGATATCTACAAGGCAGCTACTGATAACTTGTGTCAACACTGGGCTCCTCCTGTTTCAGTAGGTTGACCTGGAGATGGATGATGGTCGCTGCCCCTGGACCCACCCAAGAATCTGTTTTAGATATCTCCCTCATTTGCCTCCCAAGACCACACCACAATTTTACTGTCAGAAAAGAAAAAAAAATAGAATATTTTAAACAAACGGCAGGGGAGGAAGGGAAGGAAAGGGGAGGGAGGGGGAGGGGAGGGAGGGGGAGGGGAGGGAGGGGAGGAAGGGGGAGGGGAGGGAGGGGAGGAAGGAGGAGGGAGGGGAGGAAGGGAAGGGAGGGATAGGGGAGGAAGGGGGAGGGAGGGGGAGGGAGGGGAGGAAGGGGAGAAAGGGGAAGGGGTAGGGGAGGGAGGGGAGGAAGGGGAGGGGAGGAAGGAGGAGGGGAGGGGAGGAAGGGGGAGGAAGGAGGAGGGGAGGAAGGGGAGGGGGGGGAGGGGAGGGGAGGAAGGGGGAGGAGAGGGAGGGGAGGGAGGGGAGGAAGGGGGAGGAGAGGGAGGGGAGGGGAGGAAGGGGGAGGAGAGGGAGGGGAGTGAGTTGGAGGGGAGTGGAGGAAGGAGGGGAGGGGGGAGGGAGGGAGGGGGAGAGGACGCAGGGATGGGAGAGAAAAGGACAGAGAGGTAGTGAGGGGAGGGAAGGAGACAGGAAGGAAGAGATAGGAAAGAGGGAGGTAGGGAGGGAGGTAGGGAAAGAGAGCGTACAGAGGAAGGGAAGGGGAGGAAGGGAAGGGAAGGAGGGAGGGAAAGAGAGGGTAAAGAGAGGGAGGAAAGGGGTGGGAGGGAGTGAGGGAGGGAAAGAGAGGGTAAAGAGGGGGAGTGAGGGAGGGAAAGAGAGGGTAAAGAGGGGGAAGAAAGAGAGGGTAAAGAGGGGAGGGAGGGAAGGAGGGAGGGAAGGAGGGAGGGAAGGAGGGAGGGAAGGAGGGAGGGAAGGAGGGAGGGAAGGAGGGAGGGAAGGAGGGAGGGAGGGAGGGAAGGAGGGAGGGAAGGAGGGAAGACGGAAAGAAGGATGGGAAGGAAGAATGGAGAGAGAGAGGGGAAGGAGTAAGGGGAGAAACGTAATGGAGGGATAGTGCGAGGAAGGGAGGGTGGGAGAGAGAAGGATGGAATGAAAGGAGAGGCACGAAAGGAGGGGAAATGAAGACTCAATAGGTGAATCAAAGGACAAAGCAGTGTGTACTTTACCTCTTAAGACAGTACACTAATAGGTCACTATGTCTTCTTGTCATACAGTATTAGATCTCAGAGGTTACTAAACACCCTAGAAGTAAGGTGACACTGTACACTGTGGATAGATTATGCTGTGGGCAGACATACCTTAACACCAAGTTTAAGTGTTCACCCGTTGCTGTTTTTAGGGTGTCTTTCAAACTGTATTGTAGAATAACAAACAACTGTTTAGGTGGAACTGTTACACCCCCAGACGTCTAGATGTGTTACAAAACCATGTACAACTCTAGATGCATAATGTAATGTATACATCACTATTATTACTAGTTATCATAAATTCTACAAGATTATATTTGCACACATATGCGCACACACACACGCATGCTTGCACAAATGCACGTACGCCAACACACATTCTATTGTACAGCCACTCACACAGTTCTCTCTGTAATGCGAGTCTGATTAGTTTTTAAACAGCTGCACTGCTTTGGATAGTATTCATTCCTACTCGTTTCTATGGCCAGCTTTCCCCTTCCACATTTCCTCTTCCACCTTTCTTAACAGTCTTCCGAATCCCAGTACACTCCCTTTGTCTTCTCACCTCCCTCTGCCCAAGTGTCCCGCCCACACATCCGGCCTCCTATTGTCCACCCCCTCTTCCATAAAAGTATTCCTCTGCTTTCTACCTACCCTCGGAGTACCCACTGACCTTCTATCTGCACTATTTGTTCTTCTAATTCTCTGAACCCTGGACTCTGAAGAAATATTTGGAAGCATTGGGTAGAGGAGTGGAGAGTGAGAGAGATGGAGGGAGTAGATATGGTTGGCAGCATTGGGTAGAGGAGTGGAGAGAGATGGAGGGAGTAGAGATGGTTGGCAGCATTGGGTAGGGGAGTGGAGAGTGAGTGAGATGGAGGGAGTAGAGATGGTTGGCAGCACTCGGTAGGGGAGTGGACAGAGATGGAGGGAGTAGAGATGGTTGGCAGCATTGGGTAGAGGAGTGGAGAGTGAGAGTGATGGAGGGAGTAGAGATGGTTAGCAGCATTGGGTAGAGGAGTGGAGAGTGAGAGAGATGGAGGGAGTAGAGATGGTTAGCAGCATTGGGTAGAGGAGTGGAGAGTGAGAGAGATGGAGGGAGTAGAGATGGTTAGCAGCATTGGGTAGAGGAGTGGAGAGTGAGAGAGATGGAGGGAGTAGAGATGGTTGGTAGCATTGGGTAGAGGAGTGGAGAGTGAGAGAGAGATGGAGGGAGTAGAGATGGTTGACAGCACTGGGTAGAGGGGTGGGGAGTGAGAGAGATGGAGGGAGTAGAGATGGTTGGCAGCATTGGGTAGGGGAGAGGAGAGAGATGGAGGGAGTAGAGATGGTTGGCAGCATTGGGTAGGGGGGGTGGAGAGTGAGAGAGATGGAGGGTGTAGAGATGGTTGGCAGCATTGGGTGTGGAGAGGAGTGTGAGAGAGATGGAGGGTGTAGAGATGGTTGGCAGCATTGGGTAGGGGCGAGGAGTGTGAGAGAGATGGAGGGTGTAGAGATGGTTGGCAGCATTGGGTAGGGGCGAGGAGAGTGAGAGAGATAGAGGGTGTAGACGTGGTTGGCAGCATTGGGTAGGGGAGAGGAGTGTGAGAGAGATGGAGGGTGTAGAGATTGTTGGCAGCATTGGGTAGGGGAGAGGAGAGTGAGAGAGATGGCGGGTGTAGAGATGGTTGGCAGCATTGGGTAGGGGAGAGGAGAGAGATGGAGGGTGTAGAGATGGTTGGCAGCATTGGGTAGGGGAGAGGAGTGTGAAAGAGATGGAGGGTGTAGAGATGGTTGGCAGCATTGGGTAGGGGAGAGTGAGAGAGATGGAGGGTGTAGAGATGGTTGGCAGCATTGGGTAGGGGAGAGGAGAGTGAGAGAGATGGAGGGTGTAGAGATGGTTGGCAGCATTTGGTAGGGGTGAGAAGAGTGAGAGAGATGGAGGGTGTAGAGATGGTTGGCAGCATTGGGTAGGGGAGAGGAGACTGAGAGAGATAGAGGGCGTAGAGATTTGGCAGCATTGGGTATGGGGGGGGGGGGGTGGAGAGTGAGAGAGATGGTTGGCAGCATTGGGTAGGTGAGAGGAGAATGAGAGAGGTGGAGGGTGTAGAGATGGTTGGCCATACTTGGTAGGGGAGAAGAGAGTGAGAGAGTGAGAGAGATGGAGGGAGTAGAGGTGGTTGGCAGCATTGGGTAGAGGAGTGAAGAGTGAGAGAGATGGAGGGAGTAGAGATGGTTGGCAGCATTGGGTAGAGGAGTGGAGACTGAGAGAGATGGAGGGAGTAGAGATGGTTGGCAGCATTGGGTAGAGGAGTGGAGAGTGAGGGAGATGGAAGGAGTAGAGATGGTTGGCAGCATTGTGTAGGGGGATGGAAAGAGAAGGAGTTGAAGAGAGTAGAGATGGCTGGCAGCATTGGGTGGGGGGGTGGAGAGTGAGAGAGATATATAAAATACACAGATGGTATTTAGCAAAGAGCAGAGGCAAATAAACATCAATGATGCAAGAAAAGGTGGAAGGCCACAAATAAGATGAGACAACTATGTGAGGAGAGATATGAGAAGATCAGAGGATGAAAGATGGAGAGGAGTTGTGGATAGGAAACAATAGCAAAAAGGAAGAGAATGAGTGGTTTAGCAATAATCTACCTGACCCTCACCCCTGTACCACAGAGAACAAGAGCAAGTATCAAGGCCAATCTCACTCCAGACTACTGGAAGAAACAGAACAACACCAAATGTTGATCTATTGTGTTTATCTGCGCAAGGGTGTGGCTCTACTCGGCTACAATATTTTTTTAATGTCTCTGTACTGGGCTCCTAATTAGACTGACATGCAGCCTGGAGTTATCAGCTAAGAAACGTTAACTCCCTCCCTGTCTAAGTCACACGAGGAAAGCTGCACCACCCAGGCACCCAAACCATGTCAATTGTCACCCTGGGGTTTGTTGAACAAATATTATTTTAGTTTTTAGATGTATCAGTAAACTTATATCAAGGTTTCACTAGCAGTTAATGTATTACTTCACTAGCAGTTAAGCTACAAACGATTGTGCGGTTTGGAGGACCATGATCGCCAACGACTGTGACAGACACGTAGAAGAAGAGCAGTTAATATATTTTATACATAATATTCTATCATTCCTGGATATATATAATGTATGTGTATATATATATATACATATATATATACACATACATATATATATGTGTATGTGTATATATATATATATGTATATATATATATATATACACATACATTATATATATAATGTATATATAATATTGTATATGCATAATTAATACGAATATACATAATTAATATACATATATTTTTTTTATATAGGCTAACATGTTTGCTCTTGAGCTTGTTGATTTGGGTGGTAATTGGTAAACATCCATGAACCATCAAAAATACGACAATTATTTTAAGCATGAAATACAAACTCAACAAAATGCTCAAATTCTCAGTTATCATTCTTTCACAAACTTACTAACAATAACCAAAGTTGAGAAAACCTACGGGTGCAGACCGCAACTTTCAGACCCGTCTATCCAAACCAACACGATGAATCAACGTAGAAACATTTCCTGTGCTTACGGCAACAGAGTCGTTGGCACCACTGGCAGGAGAGGTGTCGTAATGCCAAACTGGCAGTGCTGTGTGGGGACCCTCTACCAAACGTTACATTTCTCTCCAATTGATTCTGATGTATCAAGCTGATGAGAGCTTTCCAGATTGTCAGGAACTCTGCCCAAGTGGAGGGTGTGGTAGGTTGTGAACTGGGCAGGGTTACCCTGGACGTAAAACCAAAACAGTTCCAAACAGGTTTTGTATTAATCACTGTTGGTCATCAACCACAATTCGTAGTTTGTTCCACAACAAGAAATTATGTGTTTAACAAGATTTAATAAGCCCTAACTTGATCACCAATCCAAGGTGGTAAGTGGACAAGGAAGCCTTTGGCTTCTCAAGAGTCCAATCTTTCTGTAACTGTGTGTATCCATTATGAGATATTTGTCAATTTTTTTTATAAACACATTCATGCTGCCAGCATTTAAATGCTAGCATTCAAATATAATAATTAATGCCTAGATCTCAATGTGCATGCATTCAAATTATATATGCAAAATACTTACCTCATGTTTGTTCAGAAAGACTATTGTAAGTCTTATCCAAATCATCTTTGGTTGAACTTATTTTGTCAGATAAAATGTTCATGAGTACGGCTGCTAACAGATATTTATATTCACTGAACTGAACAAGATTTGCTTCACAAAAATATAACTTCAGAACAGACAGTAAGTGTAAACAGCAGCCTGGACAATCTAAATCATCACCAATTGTTTGTTGTAAAGCAAATAAATTTGTACGTGTCATTAACCTCGAGTTACACCGATTTCTTGTGAATATCCATCTAAGGAATGTACAAGGAGGATGCACACCTCCTTCAAGCCTCCACACCTCACAGGTGTGAAAACAATAAACGTCAACAAAGGTGGCAGATATAAAATCGGTGAGTCACGATAATGCTATGACACTATCGGAAGACACGACTTGTCAGAAACACTCAACATTCTAAACTATTACAGGTGTGACCAGTAGGACACCTCTTGGCTGGACACTTCCCTGACCAACAGGATGTCCACACCTTGACACTGGTGACGTGTCGTGACAGAGTATACTGGCCAGAAGATGACTGTCACTTCCAGATTGTTGCAGTTGCGAGACGTGACAGACACAACATAAATATTGTTTGCATTCCCCAAGGTGTTGCAAATTTCTACTTGGAACTTTATGGGAAAACACACAGTATTGTTTGTTTGGTTTTCAATTAACATTTTGTTGTACGGCTTCTATTTAAAACACATAGGTCAAATAATTAAATTAAATATATGTTAAATATTTTGTATTGCACGAATAGCAGATAAGACCACTGCAAAATAAGAGACATGACAATGATGGATTTTACCTATAGATACAACTTTTGATAACAGAAAAATACAGTTCTTTGACATTCTGAAGTGCAGTTTAATAGAAATTTTGAAAGATTTTATTAAAATTATTATGAGTATTTTGTAACAGTCCAACTGATATACAGATCTTGCTTTGACATAAGTATTCCTTTTTTATAATGTGTGTACGTGCATGGGTGTGCAAATGTGCATGTGTATATATATATATATGTGTGTGTATATATATATGTATATAATATGTATGTATATACATTAAATTATATATATATATACATATATATATATATAAACATATAGATGTCAAAGAGGCATACTAAAACAGTACACACCAAGGACAACAGGACATATTGCCAACAGCCACTTCATCATCTAACAAGTTGGAGAGATGATGGAAGGAACTAGTGACGTCATCCCAGCTGGGAGAGAGAGGGAGAGCTCTGGGAACACAGGGGATGTGAGAGGGGCCTGGAGGAATGTAAGAGTATATCTTCCCGGGATTCTTGTGGTTTACTAGTCTGAGGAGGAATGTGTTCTTTACAGATTCTGTGTACACGGATGTGTTGAGAAGTTTGTTTTCCACCTGTCAATGATGGCAGCTGGGTGATGTTCTTCATTCTGTCATTTTCTTCTCCTATCTTATGTTTTTATATTCACTGCCTTCCTGTCTTCCTCATATCTTACATTTTATCTTTCCCCTGTTTAACACTCTTCTCCCCTTACTCCACCCCTCTCCTCTTACCCTTTCCCTCTTTTACTCCCCCCCCCCATTATTTCTCCTTATCTCTTTCTCCCTCTCCCTGTCTTCATATCTCTCTATCTCTCCATCTCTCCCACTCTTTCTCCCTCTCTACTTCTGACTATCTCTACCCCTCTCTCCCTCTCCCTCTCTACTTCTGACTATCTCTACCCCTCTCTCCCACTCTTTCTCCCTCTCCCTCTCCCTATCTACTTCTAACTATCTCTATCCCTCTTTCCCACTCTTTCTCCCTCTCCCTCTCTACTTATGACTATCTCTACCCCTCTCTCCCACTCTTTCTCCCTCTCCCTCTCTACTTCTGACTATCTCTACCCCTCTCTCTCACTCTTTCTCCCTCTCCCTCTCTACTTCTGACTATCTCTACCCCTCTCTCCCACTCTTTCTCCCTCTCCCTCTCTACTTCTGACTATCTTTACCCCTCTCTCCCACTCTTTTTCCCTCTCTCTCTCTACTTCTGACTATCTCTACCCCTCTCTCCCACTCTTTCTCCCTCTCCTTCTCTACTTCTGACTATCTCTACCCCTCTCTTCCACTCTTTCTCCCTCTCTACTTCTGACTATCTCTACCCCTCTCTCCCACTCTTTCTCCCTCTCCTTCTCTACTTCTGACTATCTCTACCCCTCTCTCCCACTCTTTCTCCCTCTCCCTCTCTACTTCTGACTATCTCTACCCCTCTCTCCCACTCTTTCTCCCTCTCCCTCTCTACTTCTGACTATCTCTACCCCTCTCTCCCTCTCTTTCTCCCTCTTCCTCTCTACTTCTGACTATCTCTACCCCTCTTTCTCCCTCTCCCTCTCTACTTCTGACTATCTCTACCCATCTCTCTCACTCTTTCTCCCTCTTCCTCTCTACTTCTGACTATCTCTACCCCTCTCTCCCACTCTTTCTCCCTCTCTACTTCTGACTATCTCTACCCCTCTCTCCCACTCCTTTTCCCTCTCTCTCTCTCTCTACTTCTGACTATCTCTACCCCTCTCTCCCACTCTTTCTCCCTCTCCCTCTCTACTTCTGACTATCTCTACCCCTCTCTCCCACTCTTTCTCCCTCTCTACTTCTGACTATCTCTACCCCTCTCTCTCACTCTTTCTCCCTCTCTACTTCTGACTATCTCTACCCCTCTCTCCCACTCTTTCTCCCTCTCCTTCTCTACTTCTGACTATCTCTACCCCTCTCTCCCACTCTTTCTCCCTCTCCCTCTCTACTTCTGACTATCTCTACCCCTCTCTCCCACTCTTTCTCCCTCTCCCTCTCTACTTCTGACTATCTCTACCCATCTCTCCCACTCTTTCTCCCTCTCCCTCTCCCTATCTACTTCTGACTATCTCTATCCCTCTTTCCCACTCTTTCTCCCTCTCCCTCTCTATTTCTGACTATCTCTACCCCTCTCTCCCACTCTTTCTCCCTCTCCCTCTCTACTTCTGACTATCTCTACCCCTCTCTCTCTCACTCTTTCTCCCTCTCCCTCTCTACTTCTGACTATCTCTACCCCTCTCTCCCACTCTTTCTCCCTCTCCCTCTCTACTTCTGACTATCTCTACCCCTCTCTCCCCCAATCTTTCTCCCTCTCCTTCTCTACTTCTGACTATCTCTACCCCTCTCTCCCACTCTTTTCCCCTCTCTCTACTTCTGACTATCTCTACCCCTCTCTCCCACTCTTTCTCCCTCTCCCTCTCTACTTCTGACTATCTCTACCCCTCTCTCCCACTCTTTCTCCCTCTCTACTTCTGACTATCTCTACCCCTCTCTCTCACTCTTTCTCCCTCTCCCTCTGTACTTCTGACCATCTCTACCCCTATCTCCCACTCTTTCTCCCTCTCACTCTCTACTGCTGACTATCTCTACCCCTTTCTCCCTCTGTTTCTCCCTCTCTCTCTCTACTTCTGACTATCTCTACCCCCCTCTCCCACTCTTTCTCCCTCTCCTTCTCTACTTCTGACTATCTCTATCCCTCTCTCCCACTCTTTCTCCCTCTCCTTCTCTACTTCTGACTATCTCTACCCCTCTCTCCCACTCTTTCTCCCTCTCCCTCTCTACTTCTGACTATCTCTACCCCTCTCTCCCACTCTTCTCCCTCTCTACTTCTGACTATCTCTACCCCTCTCTCCCACTCTTTTTCCCTCTCCCTCTCTACTTCTGACCATCTCTACCCCTCTCCCTCTCTACTTCTGACCATCTCTACCCCTCTCTCCCACTCTTTCTCCCTCTCCCTCTCTACTTCTGACCATCTCTACCCCTCTCTCCCACTCTTTCTCTCTCTCCCTCTCTACTTCTGACCATCTCTACCCCTCTCTCCCACTCTTTCTCTCTCTCCCTCTCTACTTCTGACTATCTCTACCCCTCTCTCCCTCTCTCCTATGCAAATCAAGCTCCCTACTGTACAAGAGTTATAATTAACACTAGCCACTGCACATGTTAATGTCTACTGATTACTCACAAAGCCAGTGTCAGTTTGCACCTGTCTTGTTATCCTTCCTTTGTTCGACTCACACTTTAATCTAACTATAGCGCCACAACTAGCAAAACAAATATCCAATTTGAGTAACAATTTCTTGTCAGATTTTACTAATGTCAAGTGTTGATGAAGCAACTGTTGCAATAAATATCCCATTAAATTGCCAATATTTTATACAGCGGGAAATTAATTCACATTAATGATGCCTTCATCATGTATGCGTCATTACATGTGACTCTTAACCTACATCACCCGTGATGTCCTGTTTAAAAGTCAAGTTCGAAAAGCAGACCTCTCATGCAGTCAGCTCTGATAAATGAACTGCCACTTCTCCAGTCTTGACGCAGATTGTATTTAAAATTTATGAGGAAAATATTTTTTCTGCACACAATATGTCTTACTGGCTGTGGGCAACATACAGGGACATCCCTTCTCCAAAGAGGGGAATCAAGTGAAATAAAAAGGAGCTTTGGGGTGGACAGAGATCTTAACATTAGCACTTACTGCTCTTGGTCACATGACAATTTATCCCCAGGGATAGCACAAAGGACTGTGGTCTCATCTACATAGGAATCAAATACTCTCAAATAAGAAACAATTCAACAGTATGAGTCAGGGTTTCAAGTGTACAGTCCTTTGTAAGAATACAAAAATAAACTACAACACAAACCACAATTCACAAACTGAATTTCCGACTGAATCGCTTGAGGCCAATGCCAATTTTACACATTGTGACGATTCCCATGAAAACATTTTTTTTTTCTAACATCAAATAATTTCTGCCACAAGCAAGTGAGTATTAACATGTGGTTTCCTAAACATCTCTAAGCAAAATTCTGCAAATAACAGGTGGACACAATCACGTGCATTTGTTATATTTTGCCGTTTTCTGCAGGGTGTCACAGTTGCTTTGGCTGATATAATCAGACACCCGAGGCTTGATGATATCACTGTACTCTGGCTCTCACTACTTCTAGGCTGCACAAAAGGAGGTGTTTTAAATATCAATAGTTCAATACGTACAGAATGATTAATGGATCAAAGAATGGCACTCTTATAAGTAATGAGCAATTAAAAGGCTGTAGGGTTTTTTAATCTGGGGTATATTTCTGATAGTGTTTGTAATCAGAAAGATAAATGTGACATTCTCATGGGAATGTGCATGACGATATGGCTTTTATTGCAGACATAAAACAAAACAACCATATTAGCGTAAGGCTGTTCGAACAGCATGTCAATGTCACAAACATTCTGAGATTTGGGAATTATAAATGGTCGGACATTTAAAAAAGAAGTTCTTTGTTTCATTTACTGTTTATTACAGGGTGTAATACGTGAGAGAGAATTACGCGATTCCCTAAAATTATTACAAGAGCAATTTTGTTCATACTTTAATTAACATTATAACATAACTGTTCAAGTTCACCATTCTTATAACTGAATAAATCCACGCAAAACTAGTGAATGCTCCATGGTAACAATATAACAAAATGGAGTGTTCCCTTGTAACTGTCACCTGGAGTGTCAAATATATAAAAATTATAATCCTGCAATATTTTCTGTGCCAAAGACTAAGAATACTTCTAAGCTATGACAGCTACACTGAGATAACATCCCCTATCAGCTTATCTGTTTACTTCATCACCTGCTCCACAGTAGCTGAGGGCACATTTGTCAAAGCACTGACACTCCAGCCTGTTCCCGTGACAATTGGGGGGGTTCGTAAACATAAGACCCAACCTAGCTAATCATTGTTAAACAAGCCTAAGCTTTATTATCACCAAATACAAACCACAAACTATAGTAAATCTTCAACAGCCCGCCTGCTGGGCCAAATGTATGACTGACGGCTAGATCCCCCAGCCCTCAGCTGAGGGAAGGTCAACTGGACATAACTATTTTATCAAGAAAAGCCTCAAGTATAAGTAAGACAAACCACTGATGGTCAATGAAATCGAGCCTAATAATATACATGATATTTAACAACCCCGTTGCACTTGTAGAATGTAATTATGAAACATACTTCAGAACAAAACAACAATACATTATAACAAAAATGTTGTAGGTAATTCCAGTTGATGAATAGTTATAGAATTCATGTTTCCAATCATATTGAAATAGTTTCCAATATAAGCAATCTAAATAATAGAACTGCACCTTTTTTCAGAAATGAAACTTTTGCTCGAAAATGTAAGATTTCAGGATTAGAATCATGCAATTACCCAAATTATACTGGAACCGGCACCTCGTGTAATTATTATTAAAATTAGCAAGCATTTTAATTGTGGTGTACCGTTACTATAGAAATCAACCAAAAATAGTGATGTGATGATTTCACACAAAAATACAAATTTGAATAATGTGTACATACACCCTACCCTGTACAAGTTAGCTTGTCATAGTGGATACTACCCAGTAAGTACCTCGGGGTAGGTTTAATATTTCACAAATTAGTCCGAGTTGGAATGAGAGGAAAATTAAAATTTAAACTGCGGGACATGTTTAATAAAATCCACTGTCTCCACACAGAAGCATTACAACATAGCAATAAGCACGACAGCCAAATGTCTGTGAAAACAAACACGAGTCCAGATTCATGAGTCACATTTTTTTGCATTCTTATCTTCCAGTATCTTTAATAACGAGCAAAGTCCCATGCGACATTTAAACCGAATGCATGTGTGCAATTCTATTCATTTGTGTTTGTCTGCCGTTGAGACTTCTTGAAATTCAGTCGGGGAAGAACGTGGATGTTTGAGGAGCTGGGAATGTGGGTTCCAGGTGGTTTACCAAGTTCTGGGACTTTATTTCTATGACTATAGTAAATTAAAGCAAAGCACACCAGCTGGAATTCATTATCAGATCACAGATTTCCTGGAATTTGTTGGACCCACTTTTCAGTAAATGTTTTGATTTATCATCCTAGAATTAACAGTGGATTCTGCATACATAAGACCGTTATCTATTTATGTTATCAACAATGATACAAATAGGAATTTTACTAACTGTTTGCGATAAATAAACACCAGTTCTCATTTTATATAAACAAATTATATATATTATACATACATACATACATACATACATACATACATACATACATACATACATACATACATGCATACATACATACACACATACATACATAGCGGGCCTGTATGAATGTATTCAAATTTCTGACATTTAAAACAATATTGACTGTTGCCATTTCCTCACAGCATGGACAAGGTTTCATTTGCTAGTTCTATTTTAAAATATAATGCCATTTGTGAGTGTAGGAATTTAATTTCTCTGAACAGTAACGTGAGGATGCATAATAGATTAATACTTGCTCGTACTTGTAATGGTTAGTATTATTAGAACTGAATATTTTTGTCATGCAATTGCTTGTGTCTTGTCAAATAAGTCATTTGTCAAACCATCCCATTAAATAAGCTGACACTGATGGGTTATGTTGTAAATGCTGGTATTTATTATCGTTTTTTGGTTGGTTCAAGCAAGTGCTCAGTGATTATTTGAGTAATGATAAATTGGGTCCAAAAGTACCTAAGACATGGAAAATCCGTAATGTTTAATTGTTGTACATTCTATACACCAACGACCATCTGCAGCATTTATCATCTTTCCAAAAAGGATGTTGCATAATAATTGCGTTTGTGTAAACAACACCTTCCACAGTTTACCAAACAAAAGAAACACTTTTTTGGTAAACAACCTGCAAAAACATTTTACAGTCTACATTTAAATGATCTTGCTCCAAACATGACAACAATACAACCTCTGTCCCACTACAAATTAAAACATTTCCAAAGCATTTACAAATCACCCTCAATTTAAAGACTATTCTTGTATACCATTTCTAAAAGTTAACATTAAATTTAATTAATTTCTTACTCATTCATGCTAGTTATTTGATGGCAGGTACATACACTATTCCACAGACTTTGCTAAATCATAAACTATTTAAACTATGGATGTACGTAAGCATCCGAAAGCAACTTTATGAGAAGCTAAATTTGTTGGCACCGCGAATTCCTCAAGCTGCCAATCGCCATGGCAACAGACAACACAGAAGAAACTGACCATGTATCTTGGAGGCACGGATACTGGACTGCGCAGGTAGAATTAATTGGAATCACCTGCAGGAGAGGTGATCCCATCAAGGCAACGTTTGGCAGTCCAATGCCCATCCGAGAGTTGGTTACTTTTATCCATAAAATTAAATACATCCTACCAATTTTGGAGATGGTTATGTGTACATTTTTAATATACTTCAATATTTTTAGACACACTCGTAAAATGTGCCACAAATGTCTAAATGAGCTATGAAATTAATATAAATTCTATTAATAATGACAATACAATATTTGTTTAATATTACCACATTTTCACAGATCACATTGTTTTACTGTGACACCGATATATTTACTCAAAGTATTTATTATATATATATACATGTATATATCTTAGAATGTATTTATTTATAAATAAAACAGTAACTGTAGTAAGTAATAAGACATAATAAATGTATGCAAACATAATGTTTCATGCGGAACAAATATACCTGGTATATGTAATTTATATATATATATATAATGGATAATAAAATAAGATAAACCATGATATAGCATACTGCAGAAATCGGCTGCCGTGCTTGCCACCAATGCAAACTTGAATAAACTCAACCAATCGTGATTAGCTGATTAATATTTAAGGGTGTTCTAAAGACAATGAACTCTGATAGCTATAAACAGAAGGTCAAGTCATGCTATCCACACTTCAGAGACGTCCCAAAAGTAGGTGCATCACCAACACGGAAGGAATCAACACAACGCAACCAGCCACATTGGGGATATCTCGATTCTAGAACAGTTGCCATGGTTACTATCACAACACCTACACAAGGCTTTCACACCCATGGAATGTGCGGGAGTCACCAATTGGTCTGATAAAGATGAAAAAAAGGTGTATCTTGAATAGAAATTGTCTTGCATTGTTCTTTTTCATAGCCATATCATTATAGGACATATAAATTACTCATCAGTTCAACAATTAACATGCCGTTAGATGTTTTCTCCAACTGACTGATTTTATACAAAAGGTTATATACTGAATGGTTCTTCCCGTTAATATATAGATCTGTTTTTCTTTTTTCATGGCCCCAGACATGTTGGAAACCAAGGTATGGACTCTGTCCGCATTTGACATAGAGAATAGAAAGAATGCTCCATTTTCATATTTTTAAATGCCAATGGCCACCTGTCAAATATCACCAGATAGTAACATTTAATAAAGGCACATATTATAACTGAGAATTCATGTAGCGAGCGCCACTTAGTTCTGTAGGGCAGAAAGTAGTAAAATATGTTTTTGCAATAACAACAACAACTAGACATTTATAGCATATCTTACAGCCTGAGACGAACAGAGTGACAACTGTTCTGGTAGTTTCCCATTGACAATCTCTCTATTTCCTCATCTCTAGGTATCCCATTTCCTCCACTGCTTAGGGTTCCACACCAACACCTTTGGGAACAGTAGTATATTTAGGGATGCATTTGCAATGGCCATCTTTTGGCAATATTTTTATTATCCTGTATACTCAAACCAGTGTTTCCCCTGGTATATAACAAGCGAGGCGGGCTGCCTCGCCATTTTTCTATGCTGCCTCGCCCAAAATATGCCGAAATTACCGCCTCGTAGCTATTTCATATTGTTCGTTCTCTCCATTGGACAACGTGAAATATATCACTTGTCAGTTGTCCAATCACGGAATATTCCTGCGGGATCCCAGGTGTCTACAATGGTGACACCTTGCGGAGTTTCGACATACTAGAAATCTAGACATTCATGTAAAATGGCGCCCAAACGGTAACTTGCGTTTTGGTTTATGACGGTGGTGAGACTGAAAACCTTGCAGGCGGATGGCATTACGTCACTTGGGTCGAATCCGGACTCTTTTGAAGCCCAAATAAAAACCGTGCATCCTATTCACTAATCGGCACCCTGTTGAAGCTCAAATAGCGACCCAGTTTGTGCTAGTCTGTGCCGCTGCGGCCGTGCGTTACTGCACAGTGCGCGTAAAATGAGAGATATACAGTATACAGCAGCATATGTTGATACAAACCGGGGCGCTATTTACGCCTCAAATGGACATAAGACGCAATATTCTTAAAGGTAAATATTCCTAGAATAATGTTGAATGATGGAACTACAGTGTATCTCACCGAGGTATCAAAGTTAAGCAAAACTCGAGTTATAACGGCGAAATCAAAGTGGGTCCAGATTCGACGCAAATGCCCACAAGTCTATTCAACTAATGTTCTGTGCGGTTTTGTTTTAGCAAAATATGGAATGTGATTCGTAAGATATCTTTGTGCTAAATATATAATACATATTCCGACAAAGTTGTGCAAACAAACTTTTGGGAAAGTTGATTTGAGTGAAATACTTACGACTATAAACCACCGAAGTTCACATCTCATAAAAAATGCCTACTACCCAAAACCGTGCATACTAACGGGTTACCAATAACTTGGGTTAGACAATGATATGTTTGCACAGCAATTGGATATACTAAACAACTTATACTGTTTTATAAAAAGGACACAATTTGAGAAACGTTCTTGCGATTAATAGAAACATACTTTTGTGGCATTCCAAAAATGACTGTTTAATTAATTGTATAGCATTCTAGCAACAGATAAAATATAATCTTTTGAACATAAACCACCAATTTACCATAATATTATGATATTAAAATCATTTAAAGGTGATGATGAAAGAGTCTTCAGATGATACCTCTGGATGCTTCCCAGAGAAGTCGAGATGGTGTTCGAATGAACAGGTCTGCCAGGGAGTAAAGTGTAAAGCGCTTTCAGCAGTCCTGCGCTATATAAGAACTTACCTTTTACTTGTTTATTGATTCTGTCAGCGAGGTAACAAGGCCTAGGGTTAGTGCAAGAAAACATAACCATAACCAAGTACCAGTGGTCAAGTGGAAACCACATTTCTACTGAGTACCAGTGATAAAATGGACACCACACCTCAACACGATGAAACAGTCATGATTACTGACTTTTATCAATCATGATTACTACATTTACAAGTCTTGTTGTTTTATATCTTCCCCTCTATATTCAATAGTAAAGGTTAAAACGTACCTCAGAATGCACCGTTTTAAAGCAAGTTTAAAAAAAATCTCCCGGGGGACCCATCCTAGCAACGCTTCGCGCCTGCGTCGCTCGCGTGCCTCACCCCTACCACCTCGCCCATCATTTTTACCAGGGGAAACACTGTCAAACCTTCAATATTAGCACAAAGAAACAGCTAGTGATCTCCCTCCAATTGGGGTTTAATTAATAGTTTTTATGGTTATTGAAAATCAAGTTCAAAACAATTAATGTAGGTACATCTGTATTAGGTAATAACAGTAAAACACAATTATATATATAAATTGACAAGTAATATATATCTAGAAATATGCATACATGTGCCTTCAAATTGCAGTTAAAAAATTTAATAAATTCAAATTAAATAAACATGTTTACATTTAAGGTACTGTACTAATGTTTCTTTCTGGTAATCCTTATTGGACCATGTTATCACTCTCCAGTTGAAACTTTCCTTGTTATCACTCACTCATCTGCCATGTCTCTACATAGACCATACAATCCGGATAGCCAAACTGTAGATAAAATCATAATAAATAAATCCTGCCCCCCTTCCTGTAATCTTTTCAAAATTAATCAAAAGAATTTGCCACAATTCATTAAATACAACATGCACCAGCAGTTAGCACTGATTGGCCACTGACTGCTGTAGAATTGAGTAATACAACACTACCTAACCTGTAATTTGAGCGCCACTTGTTTTCATTGTTTCCTAATCTGTCTGTGTCTCAGTATACACTTAGAGTGAGAGGGTGGGGTTCCTGAGAGGGTACTACCTGTATTTTAAGGGGGGGTAAACAATAGTGATTGACATACTCAAGGATCTAGCATATTATATATATATACATATATATATATAACACAACTGCACCCTACCCCACTGGGTGAACTATGGACTTGTTTTGTTAACCTTGTAGCCATGTTACTGGTACTCAATGTTCATACAAATATATACAACATTTTAGCTTTCAATGTATTGTCAACGTAAATCACTAAATTAAATAAGTTGCTATTTTTCAGTTCTTTACCAGTGAATATATTTACTGTTTTTTATTAAAACCACATTTTATTAATTCTCAAAGTGCTTCATAAGTTCAATAAAAAGTACTCCTTGTTTGTGATTCATAATCCAGACTACAAGTGCAGATTCAGGGGGGCAAGCGGATGCATGCCCCCTGTTTTGCTGTCATGGGGAGGGTACAATTGGTGCATTTTGGGGAGTTTAAAGGGGATCCAGTTAGTTCTTTAAATAGATGAGTGAGCACCCCCCCGGTGGTCAAATCCCAGACAAGCCCCATTTACATACAAACAGTATATAAACACATTACATGACATTTTAATTACAAGCAGTATTATACATAATATCTTTATTAGATCTAGTATTCCTTCAATCACCCACAGTACTGAATGCGTGGCCGTGTATCCAACCACCACACAATATCAACATCTACAGAAGAAATCTCAACTCTCCATCAACACAGACGAGATAAAAACTGTACTCCTGTGATGATATTCCGCAGTTTCCAAAGACATCTGTTGATCGCATAAATGGCTCGCACTTGGCATACTGATAGTTTGCATGCTGAGGCTGCGGAGTTAGGTATTTTCCACTTGTGTATATGTGCACCGTTCACTTCCTACCTCCCGTACAAGCGGGAGAAACATGACACACTCTTGGCTAAGTATGTTTGGGGGTCACATACGACGTGCCCCCTATGGCCCCACATAGGGAAACACATCGTCTCCAAAGGGAGTATTTCACAATAAACAATGACATGTAGCTATGTGGATGCTGAATAAAACTGCCATGAGAGGATTTGTTATAATTGTCTTGATTATATTCAATGTACAATCTTGCTAAAAAATATCCTAACCAATCAAAAATGAAGGCCCTGTGATGTACTGATTATATGTTTGATGATGGTGTGTGTGATAGTGTATTATTTCTAGCAATTCCCAGGTGTTTCAAAGAATTTAGAAAATTTCAAAATTATTTACTGAATATTGGCTCATAAATACTCTAATTTGTTTTAAAGTATTGCATGTATATTTCTATATCAGCAAAGTGTATAGTCATAGTTTAACACATCGATCTATATATTGCTACTACATAGGTAAACCATGCCACACATTCAAGTAGGCTAAGGTGACTAATATGGACAATGGTGCGAACAGGTAACCACATGTCGAACAACGAGTTCACACATTAGGATTGACTAATAACAGTGGTTTGATCAACCACCTGATACCAACACTGATAGAGGGTATCGCATGTCAAATAATGTGTCAGGTATTGCACCCTGGCAGTTGTGTTTTCCCCCTCAGTCAACAACTTTATTTCAATCTCTATTTCATGAGAACTGGTGACACATCTCGAGATTTGTCATCTAAGCCTGTGGTTAGACTTATATAAATTGCAACTTTTTGCAAGTCATGTGCATTTGCAACTACAGTTGACCATGCATTTTTAAAACTTGTCATTTGTTGTTGATGATTTTTAAACAACTGCGTTTTAATAAAATGTTTATTATCTATTGGGTTGATGTAACATTAAATATTCCATTTTATATCAATCATGCATTGTGCAATGTTAATTCTCAATAATATTACTCCACTCAATAGACCTACAATGTCAGCCCATTAACTTGTGCAAAGTGAAAGCTAATTTAAACTAAACAAAATATGCATCTACTATATTATATATTGCAGGTTATAAGTATCTAAGTGTAAACCTACAAATTATATTAATGTCTTATTATAAGTATGCCACATCATTTTATATCAATTACTGCCAATGTGATGTAATATATTAAATATTAAATTATAATGTAAACAACAAATTAACTGTAATAAAATATCAACAACAAATTTACTCAATTATGGATAGTATTGTGGTTACAGCCAACTTTAAAAAATGCATAACTTGAATAAAACTAATTGCATGATATATTTCCAAACAAACTTATTTATTTCTTATGACTCTACAGATATTATGAGTAAATTATAATAAACTGCTTCTACTTGTCTGAGATTTGTTTAATTACAATTATAAAAATTGCAAATCACCACAAAAATTCAATGACAACACAACAAAAAAATTAACTGCAATCATAGCCACACAAATTAATTACAAAAAGCACTATTCAAAAAATGCATTACGTAACCAAGAAACAGTGCTGTGTTTACATATAGCCTATAAATTAATACAAACACTTATCAGATCCCTACAAATGAGAACCTCTAAAAAGTTCAAGTCACTAATATTTATATTTTTAATCAAAATTTGTATACTAACTTATTCTAAAAAAATAAATAACAATCTTGGTAACTGAAATGACGAATAATGTTATGTCAACAAATGCATAGCAGCTAGCCACAGGGGTTCAATGACATGCCTTAGATGTAATATGTATTTTGATGTTAGGTCCATCTTACAAGATGTTTATATCTCTAGTTTTATACAGCACTGAGATTTAATTATTACTTCAGTTTAGCTGTCACGTGCTGTTGGTATTTTAGGTCGTCGTATTTTGTTGTCACTTTACTGACGCAGCTATATGCAAAATTGTGTGACGTGTAACACTCGAAGGGCCTGTAAGCATACTTCACTAGTTCGACACCCCAGCATCCGTGATACGGACCAGCTTCCGTACCCACCTTGAATCATGAGCTCCAACTTTCGGCGATCGACCCGGAATCGGTCCTCGACGTAATCCGGATCGAACTCGTTCCAGTCTTCGTCGTCCTCATGCTCACTCTGTGAGGCGATGTCACTGGGGGAATCCAGCAGGCGGTCGGCGCCGCCCATCGTAAGATCGGCTAGGTCTTGCTCTCCGGAGCGGAGCAGAATGCCTTCCGCCATGGCATACTTGTTGTTATACATTCACGCTGCCACTAGTGATATACACGTCCACCGCGCGCAACGTTCACTCGCGCGCCAAGGCAGTTCTCGTATTTCGATACGACGAATATACATTAAATTCCGGATCTAGATGGACATTTCTCGACTGTCCGTGTCGGTTTTATAACTCCGGGTTTTAGCAGACACCGGCATGCGGCTGGTTTCACGTGAACTATTTTGCAGATCAAATTTGACAGGCCGTGTCACGGCAGAGTGCGGATGAACACGGCCTAGTTGGTGGAAGGTCAAGGTTCAGTCTGCTCGTTACCGTACATTCTTGTATTTAGCGACGGTCATGTAATTCCCATAGGCAGGTGTATATCGTAGTTTCCCCAGATGGTGTATTTATTCATCAAACAGCCGTTCATTTTTCGCGTTTCCAAACATCCCGTTATATGACTAACGCAAGAGTTTGAGGGTTTATGCGTATGCACTAGTGCAACGATAGTTATACATTTTAGAGTTATTAATTTGAAGTGATTTTATATTATTTTATATGATTTAACAAGATTGCCACCCAGAGAGTTAACTCTAGATGGCAGGTGGATAAGGAATCTTTTTGGCTTATCGAGAGTCCAACCCTTTTTTATCTACGTATCTACGTGGATTCCGCCCTTCTGAGGCATGTGTCGTTTTTTTAAACATATTCATGCTACTAGCTAGAACCCACACAATCACACCAGGTGGTCTCTGGGCGTCCAGACTTTCTCTTCCCAGGTGTTGTCCATCTCAGGGCGACTTTAGGAATGTGGTCTTGACCCATTCTAAGGATGTGTCCAAAAACTCCAAACCATCGCAAGCGTCGGCGTTTTATCTCTAGGACCATATTATTGCCGCCGGTCTTCTTATAGAGTTCTATGTTGGATGTTTTATTAGGCCAGAATATCCGGCAGATCTTCCCCAGGTATCCATTGTGGAAGGCACCGATCTTTGCCAAGTTCCCTTTTACTACTCGCCAGCACTCTGAGCCATAAAGTAAGATAGAATTCACGTTACTGTTATAGAGCCTTATCTTTGTTTTCAAGCTATACTGCTTTGACTTCCAAATAGTCTGAAGTTTGGCAAATGCGCAGCAGGCTTTCCCTAATCTTGCTTTGGTGTCTTTTTTGGATCCATTGCCTCTACTGATGAGACTACCCAGGTACGTAATGTCCTCTACAAACTCAAGTGGTTCACCATTAATGATAACAGGTGCAGTTGGTGTGGTGTTGGTACACATAACTTGTGTCTTGGTGGTACTCATGTTAAGCCCAGTTAGCTTTGCATAGCTGTCTAGTCTATAAGTTTTCTCTTGCAGATGGTCAAGCTTTACTGAGAGAACGGCAATTAAGATCATTGGCAAAGTCGAGGTCTTCGAACTGGGAGAACAGAGTCCATTGGATGCCCTGAGTTTATCAGTTGTAGTTTTCCGCATAACCCAGTCGATGACGACCAAGAAGAGGATAAGTGAGAGGATACCGCCCGCATTTGTAGTTTGAAGTCTCCCCATCAACTACTACCCGTTGTCTTCTGTAAATCAGCCATTTTTCTATCCAGTTAATTATACCATTTCCTATTCCACGGGCCTTTAGTTTAAGCAGTAATCTTTGATGTCGTACTTTGTCGAAAGCTTTCCTGAAAATCTAAGTAGATGATATCTACTGGTGATCCCTTGTCTACCCACTTAGTGATATCTTCCAAAAAACATAACATATTTGTTAAGCATGACCTCGCTTTTAGAAACCCATGTTGAAATGGGTTTATCAAGTTATGTTTAACAAGAAAATTTACCATGTGATTTTTAATTAGTCATTCTAATAATTTGCAAATCACAGATGTTAAACTCATTGGTCTGTAGTTCTCTGACTTGTTTCTCGAACCTTTTTTTAAATAACGGTATAATGTTTGCTTCTTTCCATTCTAAAGGAACCTCTCCCTCTTCTAATGACAAGTTGAAAACTGTTGCAAGCGTTATGCTAATTTGTTCTACAATTTCCAATAGTAGTTTGGGCAGAATCCCATCCACTCCAGGTGATTTATCATCCTGCATATATAGCCATTATTTTCTTAGCTACCATTTCCGGGGTTGCAATTAGCTGTCTTAAATAATTTGATTTCGCCCCCTTGAACATAGCCTCTGGTACTGGCAGTGAACTAATATCTTCCCTGGTAAACACCGAACTAAAATACTAATTCAGGTCTTTTGCCATTAAGAATCCCTCCGATATTATATTTCCAGCATTATCTTCTAGAGGACCGACCTTATCCTGAACTTTCTGTTTGCTCCGAACATATGCATAGAAACTCTTGTTGTCTTGTTTTATATTACAAGCTATTTTTTGTTCAGCTTCTCTTTGAATTTCTAATTTCAGTTATAGCTTGGTTAAGTGCTTCTATATAAATGTTGTAGTCTTCATCATTTCCAGTACATCTATATGACTTCCACATAATTTGTTTGTACCTAGTTTTTCTAATGACTTCTTTCAATAAATGTTTCTTTCAGGACCGTTTCCCTTGTTTTTTCAAGGCAACAAATGTATCAACGGTGCATCCAATTTCATTCTTTAAGATATTCCAGCATTCTGTTGCTGTCTTATTCTTCAGTGTGTTATTCCAGTCTATCTTTGCTAAATATTTCCTCATGTCCTTATATCTGCCTTGGTGGAATTTTTACTATTCCTTTCTGATTTTACTTTGATGGTAAACTGTATTTGGTTGTTATCACTACTCCCCAGTGGCTCACAGATCTTGACATTAATTGTCAACTAATTCATTATGTAAGGACAAAACTATAAACTATGTCTAACATATACTCTGCTTTCCAGAAAGCCTTTCTCCTACCTAGATAATTGAGTCGTGATCAGTTCTCCAGATGGCGCCATTCCAAACGACATTGTTGTTGCTCCGGGAGTGGGTATAATGAAAGCGAAAAAATTGGGAAACAGTCGGCCAAACCGCGGACCGTTGATGACCAGTATTGCCATCTGGCGAATGATAACGCAGACAACTAAAACTGCGTCTCTTGACCAAGAATGCTACACAAGCCAACGAATTTATAGTAATAGGTCGGTCTAGCTGTACCTTTAGAAAGTTTCCAAATCACTAAACATTAATTTGGAGACTGGCTGGTCGACAGCATCTTTGCAATGGCCAGCCAATTCGGTGCCGACAGGACAGACTGAGCAGTTGCCCAGGGGCATCCACTATACAGTAGGGGACTTAAAAAACATGTTTTTTTTTATTTCTTTGAGGGTGGACCCGTTTGTAGACGTAAATTGAATGGTTCAATATGATGCCAATTGGTGTTCTAAATGGACAAAAGTCGCATTTCCCAATGAAGTCCCTATTGTAGAAGGTATACGGAGAGATACCGTTCTATTATGATACGATACCTGGTCAATCGCTGCCCAAGGACCTCCGCAGTCCTAGAATGTTGGCCGTACTGTTAAGCGCATCGTTTCACGATCCGACATCAAGCGCACGTCGCATAAGCTGGGTGATGCTGGCATCATGCCAGCCGGTCTTCACAGTTGCGAGAGATTGTTTATGCTTCTGATCCATAATGGTTTGCTCTCTAATATTTGCACAACGTGTATCTTCAAAAAGGGGACTACTCTGTGTGTGTGCTCGCGCGCGCGCGCGCGTGTGTGTTTGCGTGTCGTGCATGCGTGTGTGCGTGCAAACTAGTAAGCGTGCATGCCAGTTGCGACACGCTCGTTACATTGAAAGCCATGCCAAGTTAAGATTTTGGCACGAGTCGTCCCTGCGGATGTTCGACGCCAGCTAGCACATCTACGTAGATACCACGTGGCATTTTACATAGAAACTACGTGGTTTTGTTGGGTCGCAGTTACGTGATCACAACGTGGTTTTCATGTGCAATTTCACGTTACCACAACCTCTAGAACACGTTGATGGTGTCACAACGTGGCATTTTCTACGTAGAAGCGACGTGATTTTGTATGGTCGCAATTACGTGGTCACCACGTGGACATTTCACACGGAGACATCACGTTATTGCCACGTTTAGTACACGATACATTCAAACAAAAAGTATTGCTAGTAACGTTGGGGTGATTGCACAAGTTAGCAGAGCCCCAAAAACGTACAGCAGTACTTATTGGTGAGTGGACTGGTGATAATTATGATCGTCCAAACATCGTGAGGAAAACTCGCTACATTGGCGCCACCTATCAAATAGTTCAGATTTAATATATGTATTACTCGCTAGGTGGCGCCAATGTAGACGTTTTCCTCATGCTACGAAGTTGAACTCGGGTGTGTTCGTCGACGTTATCCAGCCCACGGTTACGTGATCGTGTTTCACCCGACCTCGTCTTCTCCGTCCTTAATGCATTTCGTCTCCGTTGGTCGGTTTCCGTTATTATGACATCATAAGATAAGTTGCGCATCGTGCCATTCTCGGGCAGTTTTTTACTCAATAAACAAACAGAAATTAGATTTAAGAAGTTTACGGCATTACGCAATTGCTCTGGAAGCATTTTATTGCATTTAAATATTCAAACCACAGTACAGTATAAAATATTACACAGTTGTGAACATGATGGTCTAAAAATATAACAAAACGTTCGTTATAATATATGATGATGTATTTCACCAGAAGGAAATTATATAAAGTGTATTACAACAATTATAAGTAAACAAACGAACTATATTAACGAACTTGAGAAAATACAGCGACGAGCAGCGAGATTTGTAATGGGTAACAACAGTCGGGAAAGCAGCGTAACATTAATGATGAAAACACTCAAGTGGGAGTCCCTAGAGCACCGCAGAGAGGTCAGCCGCCTAACAATGTTCTATAAATCTGTACATGGAGAAATAGCCCTTCCTTTGCCGAGCCACCTCGTTCACTCAATCAACAACACTCGTGGCCACAGTGAACGATTTATTCAGGTGCCGGCAAGGACTCAGGTTTATGCTAACAGCTTTTTTAATAGAACAGTAAGGAACTGGAACGGACTAACCGAAACAGTTGTGTCTGCAGCCACGGTGGATACTTTTAAATCTAGGCTGGGCAGACGACTCTAAAAATTCCCTGTAGGGCTATGCCATATGCCCCCCGTCCCCTATATTGGCGTAATGACCGTATGGTTTTTGCCAATTATTATATAGACATAGACATAGACAAACAAAGGCATTATAATTAAAGGTGCTCAATCATTTCGATTTTTGTGTCAGACTAATTTCACGAAACATAAACGTATCAAGTATTCATTATTGATATACTGGTTCATTTGTACGTATGCTTTACTTTGTTTTAGTGAAATTAACAGACAAACAATAAAATGATTTTTGGTTAGTGCTAACGGAATATCAAGACACATATCTGAACTTGGAGGTGGTCTGAGATAGACTTCTCGTGTAATAGTCACGTGAACGGGAATATGCGGCGACATCGGCCTTTGACCCCACCTTTTTTCATTCAATTGGATTCAGTCAACATTGCGTATTTACGAGTCGCCATCCATTTTTCATACAAGTGATGCTCGATAATTTTATCTGCGATGAAGGGATGCCCGACCGACTAGGCTAAAAAGAGGGTGAGAGCGGAAAGACAAAGAGAGTATCCGCGTACAAAGGTGTATATTGGAAAGGTTATGGATTTGTGAAACCGAACGAAAGAAACGGCTGGCGTGAAAAATGATGCAGCATTCGCCAAGTTCTTCTGGACAGGTTAGTAATATTGAATTCATCAGCAAGCACACCACACACACGACTGTGTGTTCAATAGATGGAACAGCCAAAACAAAGCCATCATCGTCCGCCATCTTAATGCCATCTTCGATCGACGTTCCGCGACGTTCCATCGCACGTGAATATACATTATTGTAGATATTATGACTTTATATTGATGGACATGTTATATTATACCAATAGTTAACTATGTGCGAAGTATCAGTCTCATGCGAAGCACACACCGAATGGTACATGAACTTCCGCTCCATCGACGTTCCGCGACGTTTCATCGACGTTCCATCGCAAATTAATATACAGTAATGTAGATATTATGCCTTCATATTTAATTACATGTCATATTATATTAACCTTTAACTATGTATAATATAATACACAATACAACTGTACCATCCACTGGACATTCACACTTTACCCTCAATCACTGGCTGGACATTTGAGACTAATAAAATAATCGAATGCCTAAAATAATTGCCTGGATCTAACTAGTAACTAGTATAAGTACTTGCTTTTTGGATGGCTTGACTTGAGTCACTGGCTGCTTGTACTGTGCACTTTAAAAATAACACTTATTTACTGTTTTTCCATGTGTGATGTAATACATGTAATGCTGATTGTAACCAAATATAAATTTAATCATCTTGTATTATGTAAATTTAAAGAGTAGTAATAATTTATGATTTCTGTAGAGAATGCTAAACATTTATATGTATATTGTGACCGTAATAGCCTACATATGTTACCAGGGGGTAAATGCCCAAAACTGCATGTAGTATGTATAGAAGTATGTATATAAAGAAAAGTATATAAGTTACATCTCTGAAAAGTGTGGAATATGTATACACATTGATAGAGATCTTCTAGACCTCTATGCTAACCTTAGTGTGATAGGGAGCAAGAAAACAAGTACACCGGGTGCATGAACATAGGAGGAAAATTTATTTTATTATTTCTGAAAGTTATTTAAATAGCCTGGATATTATTTTGATGTGTTATACTACGCTGTCCATTTTGAGGGGTAGTAGTACTACAAAAAAAAAAATTTTTAAACTAATTTTGGCCATTCCACTTATGCCTTCACTTCAGTTTCACCACAAATATATGCAAACGACATCCACACCAATCCAGCCACCACAGACAACAACCGCTGCATTGGCTCTATCGAGTATCAGTGGTCGCAGTAAAAACAGCTCACTGTCAGGTATTCAGTCTCTTCCCGAGGCTGGGTGCAGCTCTGAACCATTACAACCAATGTCAGTTTAAGTAATGGTATTAATGTACTGTTATGTTCTGGTTAGACCAGTCTAATGTGTGTACAATTATTCCATCTTTGTATGATAGGGTGGTTATCAAACTGTCAACTACATAGCACATTTCATTTGCAGTACCACGGTACTTAATTTTCTTTTTATTTCATTTGGAATGTTTGTATTGCAAACACAAATGTGTATATACACTGTACAATGCAAGTAAATATACGTGACACAATATAGCCAAGCCTCAGTGATTGTCATTTCATAATAATTATGCTTATGCTGGCGCACAGATCTGCTAAAGGCTGCAACTGCTTCAATGTTAATGTTACGTCACATGACATTTTATCTCTGTAATCACCTGATGGCTTACACAGCACAATAGACTTATGTTCAGTTACTGATTTGTATCTTTGAATGTATATTTTAATGTGTGTGTGGGTGTGTTCAGAAATCAAAATAACTTAATTTGACCTGTTTAAACATACAATGTGTGGAATTATTTTAATAATATGTAAGGTTCGGGAGACTCTTAAATAAGACATATGATATAATGTCACTAGTACTATCAGTGAAAAATTGCAATTTTTTAAATATTTTTTAATAAAATTACTTGGTGACTTTATTTCCTGTGACCTTCTTTCCAGCCCACCTATGTTCTACCTGCACTTACAGGTAGTTAATTATGCTGGCAATTGGATGGTGCACAATCCAAATTGTTTCACCTTGTTGGCTATGACACTTGTAAATTGTCTATTTGTTTGTTATATACTACAATTTTACAATATATACAATAATAACTTTGCCACTCTCATATCATTTATTGTAATTTGTTCACAACTGGGCAAATGACCTTTTCACACTTGAGTGCTGGGCAAATGACCATTGGGCAAATTATCGTGCAACATATTTTTACCTATTAATGAAATTAAAACGTTTACAAGTTACACACCACATATATACACACACATATATATTTACATCTACATACATATATAATATTATATGTATTTACGTGTAGTAGTGCTGTCAAACCATGTTCACCTTCACAAATAATCTGACTCATTTCATGACTTTGTTTGACAGCTTCAACACAAAGGTGCGAACTACCTCGACACCACTGCAGCCATCACATATGACAAGATCTGTGGTGGCTCTATTGAGCATCAGTGGTCGTAGCAAAGGCAGCTCACTGTCAGGTGTCCAGTCACTTCCTGAGGCTGGATGCAGCTCAGGACAGTAAATAAACGTAAGTATTAATTGCTGCTGGTATGCAAACGTGATATATATATACATAAATCATAGCCTAACATTTGGAAGATATGCAAACATATGTGTTTGGTTATTTTTATAATTATGTTTTATTCTGACCAATCTTATTTGGGTACAGTTACACCATCTTTGAAAATGTTTCAACAGCACTCCCCCCCCCCCCCCCATCTCCCAATATCACCACTCCAGCCAAGCGGCTGAAGTTATAGCGGCTCGGTAGCGACAAAATTTAGACTACACCATTTGGTTCGGCCGCCGGTGGAGGTTTTTGTGCTCCCCCAGACTCGATTTCTGGATCCACCACTATATGTGATAGTTTTAGTTGTCTGCGTTAGGATTTTGTAGTAATGGGTGTCCTCGTTAAATTGCATATTGTTGTAAGAAATGCATGTGAATTAAAGTAAAGACAATGTAAATTAAAAAAAAATTATTGAAATTATTTGATGAGATCATGACTAAAAAATTATGAAAAACACAATACAACTACAGTTACAATCATTGCACTTGATGTGTATAATGTAATAATTTTTAATATCACATACACATAAAATGCAAAGCAACAATAGAAACAAAAATTAGGAAGAGGTTGAAAAAATGTCAGGTACATATAACAAAACAAACAGTTACTTTTATCACAATTCTTTGTTACCAAAAACAACACTAGTACATGTGATATCAAATGCTAGTTGTATGTTTACAACTCACAAAATTAGTGACTAAACAATTATGTGTATTTAACAACAAATTTTAATATTTAATGCCCATAAAATGTAAACCAATGAGAACAGATTACTTAGGAAGATGTTTAGTTGAACAAATTTAATAAGTACATATAAAATAAAAATAACTATATTATGATTTTTTTATTAAAAAAACATCAATAGGATATAAAATTCAAAACTGTTGTAGTTTATGCAATGCTTGGTTTGTTTACAACTCGCAAAAAATAGTGACTAGACTAGACAGGGTCAACGCCATGTGACTGAGAATTACATGTACAATCGCTACATGCTACATTTCTCCAGTTTACTCAACAACCGAACACTTACCACCATATGGCGATCCCCCAACTTGCCTCTACTACAGTCGACACTATCACTACCTCAACAACCGAACACTTACCACCATATGGCAATCCCCCAACTTGCCTCTACTACAGTCGATACTATCACTACCTCAACAACCGAACACTTACCACCATATGGCGATCCCCCAACTTGCCTCTACTACAGTCGACACTATCACTACCTCAACAACCGAACACTTACCACCATATGGCGATCCCCCAACTTGCCTCTACTACAGTCGACACTATCACTACCTCAACAACCGAACACTTACCACCATATGGCGATCCCCCAACTTGCCTCTACTACAGTCGACACTATCACTACCTCAACAACCGAACACTTACCACCATATGGCGATCCACCAACTTGCCTCTACTACAGTCGACACTATCACTACCTCAACAACCGAACACTTACCACCATATGGCGATCCCCCAACTTGCCTCTACTACAGTCGACACTATCACTACCTCAACAACCGAACACTTACCACCATATGGCGATCCACCAACTTGCCTCTACTACAGTCGACACTATCACTACCTCAACAACCGAACACTTACCACCATATGGCGATCCCCCAACTTGCCTCTACTACAGTCGACACTATCACTATCTCAACCACCGAACACTTACCACCATATGGCGATCCACCAACTTGCCTCTACTACAGTCACACTATCACTACCTCAACAACCGAACACTTACCACCATATGGCGATCCACCAACTTGCCTCTACTACAGTCGACACTATCACTACCTCAACAGCCGAACACTTATCACCATATGGCGATCCACCAACTTGCCTCTACTACAGTCGACACTATCACTACCTCAACAACCGAACACTTACCACCATATGACGATCCACCAACTTGCCTCTACTACAGTCGAAACTATCACTACCTCAACAACCGAACACTTACCACCATATGGCGATCCCCCAACTTGCCTCTACTACAGTCGACACTATCACTACCTCAACAACCGAACACTTACCACCATATGGCGATCCACCAACTTGCCTCTACTACAGTCGACACTATCACTACCTCAACAACCGAACACTTACCACCATATGGCGATCCACCAACTTGCCTCTACTACAGTCGACACTACCACTACCTCAACAACCGAACACTTACCACCATATGGCGATCCCCCAACTTGCCTCTACTACAGTCGACACTACCACTACCTCAACAACCGAACACTTACCACCATATGGCGATCCCCCAACTTGCCTCTACTACAGTCGACACTATCACTACCTCAACAACCGAACACTTACCACCATATGGCGATCCACCAACTTGCCTCTACTACAGTCGACACTACCACTACCTCAACAACCGAACACTTACCACCAAATGGCGATCCCCAACTTGCCTCTACTACAGTCGACACTATCACTACCTCAACAACCGAACACTTACCACCATATGGCGATCCCCCAACTTGCCTCTACTACAGTCGACACTATCACTACCTCAACAACCGAACACTTACCACCATATGGCGATCTCCCAACTTGCCTCTACTACAGTCGACACTATCACTACCTCAACAACCGAACACTTACCACCAAATGGCGATCCCCAACTTGCCTCTACTACAGTCGACACTATCACTACCTCAACAACCGAACACTTACCACCATATGGCGATCCCCCAACTTGCCTCTACTACAGTCGACACTATCACTACCTCAACAACCGAACACTTACCACCAAATGGCGATCCCAACTTGCCTCTGCTACAGTCGACACTATCACTACCTCAACAACCGAACACTTACCACCATATGGCGATCCCCCAACTGTGCCTCAACAGCATCAACTACATTTATTACAAGCAAGAGTTCATCCCGTGGAACATTGTTTGGTCCATATCGGCAAGGACATATATCTAAGAAGTGTTCATGAGATAAACGCTCTACTGCATGAATAAATCCACAGTCGTGGAGACTATTTTACTGCTCAAGATATTTATAAACACAACAAAATACATCGATATTATGTTCTTCCTGTACCCAGACTTGTGTGCATCCAGTAAATATCCAGCATCCAGTAAATATATCCACCATAGAACCTTTCCACTCTCAAGCATGTAATGTTGTGATTGAAACTGACGTATGTTGTGGCTCGTACAGCACTTGCTATCACAAATGTAATCGTCATACATATCATACGCATTAAAACTGATAACCAGTCATATAACGAATGGCTTCTGACTGGTTCATCACACAACTATTGAACATTAATGTTCAAATATTGACAATAAAATTGCCAGACATTTAAAACAATTCTAAAAAGGTAAACGGTTTTAGCGCAGTATCCCGTTCTTAAGACTGCTCAGAGCGCTTTGTACTTTACACCCGGACCTATTCAATCAAACACCATCTCGACTGCTCTGAGAAGCCTTCAGCCACTCTGCGACTAATGAACGAAGACTATTCGTACTCAAATTGTACAGGTATTACACAGTGCACATGGTCAACCTTCATACCCACCTTATGTACAAACTTGTCTAAATAACTCCAGCCGACTCTGCGTTTTCTATATTCCTGTTTATAGTGAACAGGCAGCACATCCCCAACACCTGTACGGGTCGCACTCACTTGGTCATACACTAGGTCTGCTACACATTGTATTATAAACGAAATATCCATAGCAGTTGTTTGTGTAACATGATTAGCCAGTTCTAATACTACATGTGAGAAGGTACTAATTTGTTTCTACCACCCGGTTTAGTGTGTTTGGGAGATGTATTTTTATGTGTGGTTTTACTTATCATATGAATGCATATTTAATTACATGTCATGGCATTGCGTAATAAAATACATTATGATCTAGTGTTTGTTTAGATAATTATAGTTGGAATCCCGGAACCAGCTGTCTTAGCTTAGCTGGTTCCATGTCATGCAGGCATGATTAATAAGACAACATACGAATTGCAATTATTTGGCACAACAGTGCGGCCTAAAAGATGCATAGCATGAACACATTCCGAAGCGGAAACAATTAATGCAGAGTGGCGGCATTGACTTCCTCGATCGGCATCCGTTAATATGTATTGTAGCAAATGTGCATTGTATTTAATATGTTAAAATTGTGCCAAATGTACATAAAATGATAGGATGTCGACGGGGCGTCTGTGACATGACATTCATCACTGGGACCTCATCCCAGCTAACACATGTTCGTTGGGCTAACTTAGTCAAATGCTCGCCACGGCCACTATTGACAATTAATAATGTAATCCTGCACTATGCCTACACCATACCATCCGAGGGCAAAATGAGCGAAAGACGGAATCTCAGGAATGTGGAACGTTAAAGAATTGGCGGTTTCTACATCCACTCCAGAGGAAACGTTGCATTGCTAACGATTTGAGATATGTTCTAATATTTAAAAAAGAATTATCAAACAAAATGAAGGGTTGTATTTCGTGACACGTATAAACATAAACGTAAACAAACTTAAAAGAATTTGCGACTCTGGGGAAACGTGCCGCTATTGGTTGACTTGGTGCCCGACGAACATTTAGCGACCCGACGTAATTCGATGTAAGACATGACGCAATTATTTGCGTCGCGTCTCAGTTCGAATTTCGTCACGACATAAATCAATGTGATACCCGACGCCATTTAGAGACCCGACGCAATTCGAGTTGCGTCGCGACGCAAATAATTGCGTCGTGTCGTACAAATAATTGCGTCGCGACGCTATTCCGCCTGTATGACGGGCCGGTGCTTCCATAGATTCGCCTCACACGTCGACGACGAACTTTTATCCCGATATCGCATGACAGTCGAGTTGGGACGCGTGAAGAACCTGAATAAAAACCCAGTGGCAGAGAAGGCTGGTCGTGAACTCGAGGGTGAAATTCTCCAGCAACAACTGTCGTGTACTGGCCGTGGGCTGTGCGTACAGCGACATTATAGAATGAAGATTCTCGTAGAGAAAGTACGAACACGTTTATTGTGACACATTGAGATGTAAAAGGAAAAGAGGAAACGGGGCATAGTAAACGGTTCCGCGATCAAGGATCTAACATTCCTCCCCCTTTAAGAAGAACATAATTAGTATAATTATTAAAATGTAAACTTTTAACGCAAACAAGAGTCCCTTATACGTATCAATGTCATATCTAAGATAGCTAGTATGCCATTGTTTATAGTACTAATCTAGTGCTCTCGCGACTAGCCACATCTACCGAAACCTAGTCTATTCTGGCTATCTTGATCTATGCATTGTCCGGTATGACAAGTTCACAAGTTTACAAGTTCAATCTGTCCGGTGGCTTCACCACTCTGTGTGATCTTCTCAGCGGTACTACCACGTCTGGTACTACACAGGACTGCGACCGTTCAACTGTTGGTCTTGAGATCACCTCTCCTGTGGCGGTACTCGTAGTCACGTCCGAGTTGCCAGATGATAGTGGTGTCGATGTTGTTCGCTCGAACCAAGGTAGTACTTCACGTTCTGCAAGCCTCGGTGGAAGTTGAGGTTCTTCAACCCTCAATGGTACCAGACGCTCTTCCGTCGCCTCGATCGGCCTTCTCTCGCGCAAATGATCCTGGTGACGCTTCCACACTCTGTCATCCTGCAGACGTACCTCGAAGGTCAGCGGACCCAGCCGGTTCTCTATCACCGCAGCGACCCATTTCGGTTGTCCCTGAAAGTTCAACGCCCAGACACAGTCTCCTGTCATGAAACTTCGCTCCACTGCTCTCTGGTCGTGGCGTTCTTTGTCTTCTTCCTGTTTGCGCAAGACTCGGTTCTGAATGGATGGTCGTAGAAGATCCAGTCGTGTGCTCGGTGGTGTCTTCAACACAAACTCTGTTGGAGCTCTGCCGGTTGTAGCTTGTGGAGTTACCCTGTAGCGTGCTAGGAAGGTGTAGAGACGATCTTCTAGGTTGCCATTTGTCTTCTTCAACCCTGCTTTTACAGTCTGAACGGCGCGTTCAGCTAAGCCATTACTGGATGGGTGATAAGGTGAAGACTTGATGTGTTTGATTCCGTTAGCTCGACAAAACTGTTCAAACTCCTCACTGGTGAAACAGCTTCCGTTATCTGATACCACTGTGCTTGGTAGACCAAAAATCTCAAACGTCTGTCTTAGCTTCGTGAGAGTTGCACTGGTTGTCGCAGCTGATACAACGTGTGCATCGATGTACTTGCTGTGAGCATCGACTATGATGAGTATCATACGTCCCTCGAACGGTCCCGCATAATCAATGTGTATTCGATGCCACGTTCGTCCCGGCCATTCCCATGGATGCAGTGGTGCCACTGGTGGTTGTTTGCTGTGTATTTGGCATGTCGTGCAGTCCTTAACACACATCTCGATTTCAGCGTCCAAACCTGGCCACCAGAGGTAGCTTCGGGCTAACGCCTTCATCTTCACTATGCCCGGATGCGTCTCGTGTAGTTCTTTCAACAACGTGTCACGACCCTTTGGTGGTACGATGACTCTTGCTCCCCACATCAGCACCCCGTGTTGGACACTCAGTTCGTCTTTCCTTCGAGAGTAACTCTCCCACTCGCGTGGTACATCGTTAGGCCATCCTCCTTCCACGAACCGTAGAACTTGTGACAGCATCGGATCGTTTGCTGTCCATTTAGCGATGTGTTCTGCCGTGATGGGTGTATCGTTCATGGTTGCAAGTGCTAGAACCACTTCCTCCGGGACTGGTACTCGTTCAGGAGTGTCTGGTAGCGGCAAGCGACTCAATCCGTCTGCATGACAGATACTCGTACCCGGTCTGTACTCCAGATGGTACTGATAGTTGCTTAGTGTTAGTGCCCATCTCTGAATGCGTGCACTAGCCATTGCGGAGATGGCACGATCTTCCTTCAACAGCCCGACCAACGGCTTGTGGTCGGTCTGCAACGTGAAGTCCCTCCCGTAAAGGTACTTATGGAACTTGGATATCCCGAAGACCAACGACAACGCTTCCTTTTCCAGCTGTGCGTACTTCTTTTCCGCTGTGGAGAGAGAGCGTGATGCGTATGCGATAGGCTTGTCGCTGCCATCGGGCAATCTGTGTGACAGTACGCTTCCAATCCCGTAAGGAGATGCGTCACTGCTCAAGATGATCGGGAGTTCAGGGTTGTAGTGTACAAGCACATCTGAAGAAACAAGCAGTGCCTTAGACTCATCGAAAGCCTTTTGTTGCGCCGGACCCCACTTCCACTTTGTGTGTTGGCGTGTCATTTCATGCAGCGGAGCAAGCAGCGTACTGAGATTGCGCAAGAAGTTGTGATAGTAGTGAATGAGTCCTATATAACTCCTCAACTCCTGTACATTCTGTGGTGCAGGCGCGTTCTGTACTGCTCGCACTTTGTCTTCCGTAGGATGAATACCTTCAGCATCAATCGCATGACCTAGATAGGTGCACGATTTCTGACGAAACGCACATTTCTCCTTCTTCAGGCGTAACCCTGCGTCTTGTAGTCGCGTTAGCACAGTAGCCAGATTACGATCATGCTCTTCTGGCGTTCTTCCTGTGACCAGGATGTCGTCGAGGTAGACTACAGTCATGGGTATGTTCTGTAGTAACTGCTCCATGATTTTCTGGAAGATACCTGGAGAAGAACTCACACCGAAAGGCAGACGTTCGAATGCGAACAGCCCTTTCGACGTGTTGATTGTAGTCAACGGACGTGATTCTTCATCCAGTACGACCTGTTGATACGCATGGCTCATGTCCAGCGTTGTGTACAGTGTACCACCTGCTAATTTTGTAAACAGATCAGATACGTTCGGGATCGGGTACTTTGACGGCTCTGTTGATGGTTACCTTATAGTCGCCACAGATTCTGACTGCGCCGGTAGACTTCAAGACCGGTACAATGGGCGCGGCCCACTCAGAATACTCCACAGGACGGATGATTCAGGCCTTCTGCATACGATCTAACTCGTCCTCTACTTTGGCTCGTAAAGCAAGAGGTACAGGTCGAGGTTTACAATACCTCGGTTTAACCGCGTCATCAACGTAGAACTTCGCAGTCAGCCCCTTTAGAGTGCCTAGTCCCTCACTGAACATTGATTCGTAAGGCTTTAGGAAGTCCTCTCTGTCTACCTGGTTCACGGTAGCCCAGTTCACTTTCAACACTGTTAGCCAGTCCCTTCCCAGCAGGTTAGGTCCCGACCCAGGCACTACGATTGCCTGCAGCCTGTGCTGTTGATTGTTGTGACAAACGTTCACCTGCGCTCGCCCTAAAGGCTCAATTGTGGTACCTGCGTACGTTCGCAACCTCGGAACGTTACGCGTGTCGAGAGTGAGCACAGATGTCTTGCAGATTTTAGCCCACTCATCCTCCGATATAAGCGAAACTGCTGCTCCGGTATCTATCTCCATAGCCACTTCACTTCCCTCTATCTGGACATTGCAAATGTACGGTGGTATGGTGTGGGTGGCACTTGCATGATACAGGCCAAGTGTGTATGTGTCTTCACATAACTTGTCATTGCGTTGCGAGTGTGTGTCTGTTGAGTGTTTGCATTGCACACATTAGCAAAGTGATTTAGCTTTTGACACTTGTAGCATCTCCTGCCCCAAGCTTTGCACATTCGCCGATCGTCGTGTGGCGGTCCACCACAGCCTGAGCATGCTGGTGCTGCCCCCTTGTGACGTCTGTACCGCTGCTGACTACTCACGACTGGTCGATCGTCTCGACGTGGCGTCCCTTGGCGATCAGGCGGAAAACGCTTTCTTGGTGGATTGCTATCTCTGTGTGCCGCCACCTGGCGACCAAAGCTGAAACCTCCACGTGAAGAGTTGCGCCGCCCCTCGTCATTCGATACGGCGTGGACAGGCCTCGGTACGGTCGAAAAAGAGTTTCTCATGATTTTCGACTGCTGTAGCGTAGCTTCCAGTGTGCGCCCGAACGTCAGTAACTTCTCTAGCGTGATTGTAGGTTCACTTAACCCCTTGTCACGCACTTTTGACATGGCACATTTTTGGATGATTTGCGACTTCACTTCTCTGTCTTTCTCATGGAACTTACAGTTTTTGGCTAGTTGCTGCAATCGTGCATTGAATTGGTCCAGCGTCTCTGCGAAATCATCATTTTCTGTCACCCCCACTGCTTCACTCAATTCAAACACTGCCTCACCAGCATAATGAAGCAACATCGCTCTCATTCTTGTATCGTTCTGAATGTCTTTAGCCACCACAAAGTTCTCAAAGCGCCTCACCCAACGTTCCCAACGATGGCCTGCGCTGTCAGTCGGCTCCAGCGAAAAATGTGCGACGTCAGCGACAGTTTCCATTTTCACACAGAAATTAGACGTAGTCTAGTTCAAAGTAACTCGTAGAGTTGTCAGTTTACCTCGTCGCCAATTAATGTCGTGTACTGGCCGTGGGCTGTGCGTACAGCGACATTATAGAATGAAGATTCTCGTAGAGAAAGTACGAACACGTTTATTGTGACACATTGAGATGTAAAAGGAAAAGAGGAAACGGGGCATAGTAAACGGTTCCGCGATCAAGGATCTAACAACAACCGAGTGGCGGAGCCGTTACACACACCACACAGGCCGTCGCAACCGCAACACTCATTTCCCGTGTCCACAACCGGGGTTTATCTGCTCGTGCGATGTGGACTCAGCGTGACCAGTACACCACATCCTCGCAAACCAGAGCTGTTTGCCATGCAAAACTAGCCCTGGCAGATCTCCTACGCGAATTGGGGACGTTAGCTGAGTCAAACTGGTAATTGACTTCGCCACTCGCGACTGCGTCACCCGTGAGAACAGCGCAAATACCTGCCCCAGTTGGAAGACGGATAAACGACTTCTGGGAATACCAACATATAATGGCTCGTTCGCCCATTAGCATGAGCAGCTGAGCGGTATTGTGTATTCGAATGATTGCTTCTCCTTCCTAAACATTGCATGTAACACGGGCCACGGTTGGTTGAAATTAGTTTTATTATGACCACCTGACCTGCCGACAACCACTGATCTAGTGAGCGATTTCATAGGCTGAGCTTAAATTTTAAATGAAGAGTTTCGCAAAGCGATCAGTCAAGGGGTACTGCTGGCTGGCACCGACGTAATCAGCAGCAGAGACCCCTGGCGCGCGAGGATGGTACACCAGCGAACAGATACCAGTGTCTGATCACAACCTCATTCTGGGCCAACAAATGCTGCGCGACGGCAATCACAAGCACAGCGAGCTATCGAAGATACCGAGCAGTAAAATGCCAAACTCTGAACCCATGCATTGTGGTCGGAGATCTGGTTTATATATATGCCGAACAAAACACTCGCTCGAAACAGATACTTGGTTGTAAGTGTTGATGGTATTTGGATTAATATCCGGCCGTAAGTTCAGCGGGAATCAACTAAGAGCTACGTCATACAGGCATAGGTACTGAGAATGTGCCTGGGGAAGACAGAAGTGACGTGGGTTGGATACCAGTGAGAGGAATTGGACATCAGGTTGGATGTAAAGGAAATCATGCAAGTGGATGGCATTGTGTATACCTTGGATGAATAGTTATGGCGGATGGGCGTTCAGAAATAAAGGTGCAACATCGAATATAAACAGGAGCGTATGCTTGGAGAAAGGCAGAGGGGGTCATGGTGGACACAACAGTCTCGAAAAAGCTGAAAGGGAAAGTGATTAGAGCGTAGGTATGTTACACCAATATACCTAAGCTCTATAATGGTTTGGAGAGAGTGGCATTGACAGAACAACAACAACAGCAGCTGCAAGTTTTCTGAGAATAACTGGGTTCGAAGAATAACAAGAACAAAGAGGGTAGACAAAAGAAGGACGAACGACCTGGGAAAACAGGTTGAAATGCAATGCAGCCTAACCGTAGGATTATTGAGAAGCCGGAAAAGATGGGCAGACGACTTGACAAGGATGGGTGCAGGAAATATGGCAGACAGCAGAGACGGGACAACATAAAGGACACGGGAAAAGGGGAAGGCCGCAAGTGAGATTGGAGGACTGCGTGAGGAGGAACATGAGAAGATCGCGGGGTGCTGAAAGATGGAGAGGGAGCTATGAATAAAACAAACTTTGGAAAAAATACAGCGGGTGCACGGTTAGGCAATATTGTACCTGACCCTCACCCTTGGGCAGCAAAGAACAAGGAAGAGAGCAACCAACATACATCTTTAAAATGTTGAAGTTGGTTGATCAAGTGGAAGAATAAGCAGAAGAAGAAGAAGTTTGCCTAGCCTATCCATTTGACTCTTGTGGCACTGGCATGGCGTTAACTGAAGCGACAGATAGTGGCGTTACCTGGCGCTTTAATGCGTGATACATGTAAGCCATGATTCCTTGGAAGTCGCAATATGGCGCCACTGGGCTACCGGTTGATGTGCGTTTAGGCAGATTAGGGGTGGGTTTTGCGGGTGTGCACATTCTTTAAACAAAATGTCTACAGCACCCCTCCAACCTTTGCCCTTTTGGGACAATGTTGACACCGAACGTTAAAAACTCTCGCAAAATCTGTAATTATGAAGAATACAGTGAACTGACAACTTGCAAAATGGGGACATGATTGGGGGAGGAGTACCTTGGCCTGACTTTGGGATAAGTGAAAGTGCTGGGAGGGCTGAGGGAATACCCCCTTTTTGTTAGTTTGTATGTTTGTAAAAACATTATGTCGAACATGTTTCACCGCTGCGCCGATGTAACTTAATTCAGCTTCTCTCTGCGCTGTCTCGGCTGAACTCGTGACATCGGAAGGGGAGGGGTGTGCTGTTTAAAATTTCACGCCGCTTACTGGGGGGAGAACCATATGTGTGCCTACCACCCTTTTCACCGTCGCCAAAATTCTCCCATAAACCACAATTTACACCCGCCATTGACGCTCGCAAAAATGTCAAACTCGCATTTACTGGGGGCAAAACCATATGTGTCTGCTCCCCAGCGAAATTCGAGTGGTGGCAACTGCTCCCTGCCCCCTGATACCGCGCCTATGGTTGTGAATGTACAATTAAAATGAACATTGTAGGGCATTTATACACATTATACCTTTTACCTTAACACGAATACATTTATTTTTAAATAAAACCTACAGACAATTGGTGCAGATAAATAGAAAGTAAAATAAATAAAATGCATAGCTTTTAAATGTCAATAAGTTTGAAATATGTATACAATAAAATGATAATAAGTTAAACAAGTTAATGAATGTATACGTTATAATAAATAATTAACTAAATGTGTAAAACATAATATAAATTCGCCGTTTTGTAATATGAAGTGGTTTAACCCAGCTATTCCACATGGGCAGATCCATACATGTGTACAAATTATGCTAGGTACCTTGCTCACTTTACACATTACAAAACAAATATACCATATGCGTTGTCGGTAATTTGTGGCACAGTTAACCAGTTAGTGGACCTATGTGTGTTGACACCGTGCGTTTATAATCCATTTTGAGCGAGTCCCTAGGTAAATTGGGGGCGAGGTCTAAAATGTGCTGTAATCTCGTTGTTTGCCGCGACTCAGCTGCGAGATTTACGCGCGAGTTGGCAAGATGGCTGCGCGGGGTCTGATTCGGTTGGGAAGCGTTGTGTTTATAGGCAATTATTGCCACTCCGGGAGAGCGAAACTTTTCAACAAGGTAGGAACATTTGTAGGACTTAATAACAAATGTATGTCGGTGCTCGTTATTCAAGGTCGACACGCATTTTCACTTTCTGAAGCGTTAACAGTAAGGCGGACGCCGGTACTTCTGCGGCGTCACACGTCAATGGCCTTGTCAACCAACCCTCGGTTTGACGGCGGTGAAACTTTGAACAATTGAAAGCCGCGCACCTGTGTGGAATTTAGAAAAACCTTACAATACATTCATAACTTAACAAATGTAGTTTGCTCATGAGCAGTCATGTTGTTGATGTTCACTAACATTGAGGAGTTGGCGTTTGACCGCCTCCGCTGGTGCTGTGTTTGTCAACTTTGTGCATGCATGCAAGTTGATGCAGCGGTTCTCCCGATGCAACCAGGTACAGCCAGTGAGCCAGGGTAGCACAGCCAGTATTGACACTAGGCTGCTACTACTGGTACTACCAGACCATTGGTATACTGGGCTTATTCACGAGCGTTACACTAATATAAAGTGTCATGCTCATAAAAATCTGAAGAAACAATTGCGAAAGATATGGTCCTTATTGTAACTCCCTATCTTTGTATCATGTTATGACTTATGCAAATTAATTGTAAGAAAAGGTGCTTTTAATGAAATTCAGTTTGCATACGAAAACACACTGCCCCGTGAAAATGTTGTTAAGAGTGTTAAGCATCAGCGTGGTTATAACGACTAAAAACTGATGTTGGAAATGCTGACGTAACTGCCTTGTGAAGTTCTTCTAAGTCATACAGAGACTAGTGGCTAGATTTTGCGAGATTCAAGCAATTTGGAGTGTGGCAAACAGTGACCCATTGACTATCTATACTGATGTGTACTGACACCGAATGTACTGTTATCTGTAGGTGTGGCTGTGTAGCATGTTGTTGTGTAATCAGTTTGGACTTTACTTCGACCTAAATGGTTACTGTACACATAATCTAGTTGTAAACACTGCCCAGGCATTGTATTTCCTGAGACTGAGGTATTTAAAAAGTAATGTCCCTAAGGCCTAAGTAATTTATTGTCGTATTATTAACGTCCATAAACTTCTAAAGATAAAATAATGAAATGACAGAAGCCTTGATTTTTGTACAAGGAATTATTACTTTAGCCAGCATGCATGTACATGTAATTAATGTTTTCAACAGCAATCATTATTACTTTATGCATGCAATGATTGTCAACTCAACTATGTTACCAGATTTCAACACTACCGGGAATACTTTTTGTACAGAACACTGTATCTTTTTTATTACTGAGCTTTGAATCTAGTGTAATATTAAATTACAATGATGAATTCAACAGTCATGGTTGACATTAGATATTGCTGTCATGGTGTCAGATGCTGCGAAAAGGTATACACTAATTAGGACAAGTACGCTTATAGAACGAATATGGTATCTCGATTTTCATAAGTATATAAATACTTCCTAGCAAGAATTTTGAAGGTTACAAGACTTAGGACCATTATTCAACTTGGCAGTTCCTTTCTGTGGTAGGAATCAATCAGTGACTATCAGAAACAAATACATTCCTTGAAGTAAGCGTTTCATTGTAAACATCAGCCATGGAAGCCAACCAAGCCAATAGCAGTCTCCAGCATTGTTAGTAATAAACCATTGAGCCTGTCAGCAGTCAGAAGCCATAAACTAATTGGAATTTTGTTTGCATTCAGTTTACCATGCTGAGTTGATGTTTCACATCCAGGCACTAAATGGATTTCTGTAGGGTAATCATTGGAAATCCCCACTACCAGTGAGCTAACAATGACCTACATCCTTCTATAATGGTTCAGCTGCAGAGTAAGTAATAAGATATTTCTGTAATACTCGATGTAAACATTCTGAATAGGTACAATGGCAAGACAGTTAATTCGGTTTGCTTGTTTATTTGTCCGGCACACTTCTGTTGAGACCAGTAAACAAGCAAATTAGCATGTAAACAGAGAATATAGGCCATGTGACTGTCAGATACATTTGTTGACTTCTATTTTGTGTACATCTTTAGTTTTGTCTTAATTGTTAAAATTAAAAGGAACGCAGAGTTCAACCAAGGTTATATAATTTAACCAATTTTTTTTAATTGGCACAAACCTATCGCATGAGTGCATCTCAAGTAAATGTTGCATGTGGCACATAGATATTGATTAAACGCACCATAGCAAAAAGTAATCCCACATAAATTGTTGAGAGAAAAATCCCTTCAATTCGTAACGTTAATTTGTAATTTGTTTTTGACTAGTTGTGCATGTGGATTAAGCTGACTATGCATCGGCGTTAACTAAGCCAGACCATTGAGTGCAAATTTGTCTGCTAGCTCCAAACAGGATCTGTATCTTGTCAGTGTAAGCTGTATCTTTGATTGTGCCCCGTGTTTGATTGGTTGGTTGAGCTGTGTATCATCGTTGACTGATTCGCTATCCAGATTGCTTGCCTGAATTGTTGTGTGCACTAAGTATGTCGTATGCAAGACTCTTTCCCATGTAGAACAGAACCTGTAATGGGATATTCACTAAAGCCATATTTAACTCGGCAGGCTTGACACATCCTGTTTATTGTTATTACAATTACTCAGATATAATATTGGCTATCCTTATTCATGACATTTACTGTAGACAGTGAGATTGGCATGTGTCCAGGCATGTGAACCTGTGGAACAAAATAGCACACTGCATATTGTGTTCTAGGTTTACTTTTACTTTAAATATTCATATTTCCTATTTGACTGTAGAAAGTGTAGTCAGCATGTAATTGTACCTTACCACTGATGTTGTTACTAGGAAAACAGTCTGTTATTCCTAGTCATAAGTTACTAGAATGCAATCACCACGTTTACTTTTAGAATTATAAATTCTACATTAATTGTTCCATACCACAATTAGGTTAAACCCCTACTGGGTATAGTAATATAAAATGTATTGATTAAATACAGTGCAGTAAGTTAATATAGTCTGCTTCAAAGTGCTGATTGCTTGGCTGACATATGGTAAATGAATCAACATGTTTGTGATGTTACCTTATGACCTATATCTTCGCAGAACTAGCAGAATTACTGCTTATGTGACAGCCGTTATCTGAATCTATCTTTGCTTTGCCAGCACTGGACAAAACTAAACTGTGTTATGATGATAATTACATATTATAGCAGCAGTCATGACTTGATTGTTGGCGGTTTCTATACAATAGTTGACACACATTTATTTCTCTGTGGCTGCATAAAAGGTAGCCGCAGTAAAATATGATTGCACCAGCCAGCCATTGATGGGGGTAGACTAAATTTATTGAACATAGACAACAGTGAATGTCGGTGTTTACTAATTACTTCGGCGAGTTTCCTCATAGGTATTCCGGTGTAATATGTTATTCTCGACAACATTCAGTTGCTGTAATTGAAAGAGTCGACCATAATTATGTATTCCTGATTAAATCACCTCTTCATGCAAGCTGCAAATTCTTCGTAATTGTCAACATTGTTCAGAGTTGCATAATTATTATAATTTTTCATGACCATGTTTGTTCATAGTTAATTTATCAGCTTCTTTGTGGAAACATCAAGTGTCTTTGTACATCAATACGTGAAACTAGCCTAGAAGAGGCGACTTGATTTTGCTGACCCTTTATGCTATACTTACCTTGTAGCAATGAATTATTCCACATGATGATTATCTGCAGTAATTAATGACCAGTCATTTCCTTGAAGTAAGATCCTGCTAATCAACGAGAGTTTGTGTAGCCAGGTCGGCTAGATCAGATGTTCTGAAAAACATTGTGTACATAGTTGAATATTGTAAAATGCTGAAAACTGGATTGGTTCGACAAAACACCGTAACTCGACACACTTGCTAAAGAAATATTACAAGACAGCATGAAAGGTGCAAGAAAATGAGGTAGACCACCAACAATTTGGATAGACAACATCAGAAAGAGGATATGTTTAAAATAATCTCTGGAACTCTCTAGGGTCAGAGCACAGTTATAAATTAGTTAACCTTTCTGTTCTGTGTTGCTACGTTAAAATATATGAACTAGAAATTGTGAAATTTACAAGAAACTTGATGTAAACTAAGTGCACAATTGATCAGACATAATAGTGGGTTTAGTGGTAGAATGTAAATATTTGGCTGTGGAATAATGCAGTTTTTGAAGAGTTTACTTTGCCATTTTTCTTGACACAACACATAAATGCAGTGTTACGTGGCTATTTTTGTAAACGTATATTTATATGGGCATTGTACTTGTTGTAGCTCTCCTTGTTCCCTGTTGTAAAGGGGTGAGGATCAGGTACATTATAGCTGAACCACTCGCTGGGTCTTTTCCTTCCAGAGTTTTCTGTCCATCGCTCTCTCTCTCTATCTTTCATCCTCCCCTGATCTTCTCATGTCCTTCCTCACGCAGTCCTCCCATCTCAGCTGTGGCCTTCCCCATTTCCCGAATCAGCTTAGCTCTGTGCCCTCATAGCACAATTTCCCTAGCCAGAAATAATTTTTTGCCAGTTTTGAATTAATCAAAAGTGTGTCTTTTACTGTGTGAATGACGTGCATGGAAGCCATTCACATTAATCACAGCCATTATTGGCCAGTTTAGTTTTTTCAATGACAAACCAGTGTCATTTTGACCAATTATTTAATTAATACTGATCCATTTGAATTGTTTCACCACCAGTTGTGCCAATGGTAGTCATGAATGTTGCCCCCTAGACTTGGAACTATTAATCAGTCTAGTAGCCAGCTGGTCCCTTCTAGATTCTGCTCTTCTTATCAGTTGTAATTACCAGTCTTGGCCAGTTATCTACCAGTCTTAAAGACAGGCAAACGGGTCTCTGCCTAAGCCCCTGCTCCTATGACAGGACTGAAGAAGGAATGAGTGAGCTGAATGAAATAATTTTATGAGAGAAGGAAGTCACTGGTATCATCGGAACAGTGACAGGCATTGGTTGAATAGCTGGAGAAAAACATCAGTTTCACGTAGAGAGAGTTCTTTAAATGAGAACACAAGACTGGTGTGGTTTAGTGGTCTATTTGGTTTACACCATCTGTTTTATCACAGTGTCCCTGGTCTGTCTCCGTTGGTTGTGGTTTCCTGGTTAACAGGTCCGACCGACCATCTTGTCTCCTGGCCATGGGGTTTAATAATTCATTCGATGTCATGTGATGCCACTAAACACAGGCTGTTAGGCTGAGCTCAAGCAGCAAATTAGGAGCTGTAAAACAATGAAAGCATGTAAACTCTTTAGGCTGTCGGTCTGTATTGGTTTATGTGTGTCTGTACTGCTTTTTCGCGCGTGATTATGGCATGTTGTGATTACGCATGGTGGGATAGTTTTGAAAAAAAGCACGCCGTTGGCATTGTGTGTGTTTGTGTGAATGCGTACTCGCAAGCCAGGGGTGGTAGCTAACTTTTTTACTTCTGGCACTTATCCCATGCTATGCACGGTAGTTTTCAATTTTTTCCCAATTTCCTGTGCCGTTATTCCTGGAACCAACTCATATTGAAAGAGTAATTCAAGGCAATACTAGGTATCATTATTCATCCCACCAGCGATGAGAGGTAATGAACGGCAACTTATATAAAAATGCTGTAATCTGAAATGTAATTAATTGATTGGCTAACAGGCCCAGTGATAACTCCAACAAGTCGATATGCCTGGGTACTGACACCGATGTAGTCACCAGCGCCCCCTGGTGAGGATGTGTTATTCGAGCAAACTGTTGAGGTAGAATTGTATTTATGTAGCTTCGTAGTGGACACATTTTCAGAGACGGATTCTAATTGTTTAGGTTAATTATTTTTAAAAAGTCCATTGATTTCAATCATGATTTAAATTGCCAATCCTTATGAAAGCAACTGTTATGAAAGTATGCCATAGATCTGTTAATTCTACTTCATTCCTTACATTTTTAACAAAATATTTTTATCGGTATCATTCAGTTTCTAAATGATAACATTTTTAGAACGTCTGTTTTTTGTCAGAACCTAACACCATGCAGGACAAATAGCATAATAGCATAGTACACTCAAATTTGTATGTTTAATTCTCTAAGTGTTTTTACATTAGGATTTTCTGCTGTGGGATTATGTTGTGGATTCAAGCACATTTCAGAACCGAGAGACCTCTGTTATGACAAAAACGCGTAGAATACAGAGCGAGTAAACAGCACTAGAATTGATCCGGGACGCAATCTCACGGGGCACAATCCAGATCAGTTCTGCAATATGCGATGTCGAATTGGGATTCGGGAAAGCCTGCCGGGCATGGGATTTGTCAATTCCATTTACTCTTCTGTATTTGTTGAGTGAAAACACATACTGTGCTGTCCGATGCTAATCTCCATTCGAAATAGTGCTAAAACGTACTTCCTGAAAATGTCAGAACATCCTGTCTGTCAACAACACATTGCCCTTTCACATCACCAGGGAAAGGCCTCTTACAGTTTCAAGTTGTGTGACCGTGCTGTGTAAGGTTGTTTGTGTGCAGTCTGTTGGGTGCATCGAGGATGGTTGTTATTTCAGCGAACCATTATTTTTGCCTGGATGGGAACATTTGATCTATCTGTATCTATGTGTTGTGTGGGAGACTGGTCCAGGCATCTGCAATAATGTGTCATTTGAACTAATTTCTTGTGCCGTTGTGATTTCATCTTCTCCAGTTGATTTCTCATTGTAACACAGCTGCACCTTGTCTCACAGACAGGTTGTCTCATTCTCATAGACCTGTTGCCTTGTCTTGTAGACCTGTCACCTTGTCTCACAGACCTGTCACCTTGTCTCACAGACCTGTCACCTTGTCTTACATACCTGTCACCTTGTCTTACATACCTGTCACCTTGTCTTACATACCTGTCACCTTGTCTCACAGACTTGTCACCTTGTTTCACAGACCTGACACCTTGTCTCACAGATCTGTCACCTTGTCTCACAGACTTGTTACCTTGTCTCACAGACCTGTCACCTTGTCTCACAGACCTGTCACTTTGTTTCACAGACCTGTCACATTTCAGAACCGAGAGACCTCTGTTATGACTAAAACGCACTAGAATGGATCCGGGACGCAATCCCACAGGGCACAATCCAGATAAGTTCTGCAATATGCGATGTCGAATTGGGATTCGGGAAAGCCTGCTGGGCATGGGAATTGTCAGTTCCATTTAGTCTTCTGTATTTGTTGAGTGAAAACACATCCCGTGCTGCCCGATGCTAATCTCCATTCGAAGTAGTGCTAAAACGTACTTCCTGAAAATGTCAGAACATCCTGTCTGTCAACAACACATTGCCCTTTCACATCACCAGGGAAAGGCCTCTTACAGTTTCAAGTTGTGTGACCGTGCTGTGTAAGGTTGTTTGTGTGCAGTCTGTTGGGTGCATCGAGGATGGTTGTTATTTCGGCAAACCATTATTTCAGCCTGGATGATCTATCTATGTGTTGTGTGGGAGACTGGTCCAGGCATCTGCAATAACGTGTCATTTGAACTAATTTCATGTGGGGTTGTGATTTCATCTTCTCCAGTCGATTTCTCATTGTAACATACCTGCACCTTGTCTCACAGACCTGTCACACTGTCTCACAGACTTGTTATCCTGTCTCACAGATCTGTCACCTTGTCTCACAGACCTGTCACCTTGTCTCACAGGCCTGTCACCTTGTCTCACAGACTTGTTATCTTGTTTCACAGACCTGTCACCTTGTTTCACAGACCTGTTACCTTGTCTCACAGAGCTGTCACCTTGTTTCACAGACCTGTCACCTTGTCTCACAGACCTGTCACCTTGTCTCACAGACCTGTCACCTTGTTTCACAGACCTGTCACCTTGTCACATTGCTTCACAGACCTGTCACATTGTTTCACAGACCTGTCACACATACATTTAAATTTTGTTGAAATGTGGCATCGACTATTCTTAGAAATGGTGTTCACTGTATGGAAGAAAGCCGGGGGGGTTACCCCAACAGAGTAGGAATTGGTTGGGTGTGTCTCTCCGTTGTCACATAAGGTTGTTTAGTGCGCAGACATATATGTGCTATGGTTATTGCCAGACCTGCATTTAACAGTTTTCTATTGCTTGTTCTGCGGGCATTCATTGAACACATACAGTGGCAGGTATTTGTGGGGGTGGTCTGGCTCTCTCGTGGCCTAGACAGATGGTCTGCACTCAGACACACACTGCCTGCCATCTGCAGTCGGATGGGTAATGATTTATCGGCATCAGGGATTTGTGCTATCTACCTACTAGATATACACTTGGCAAGTTTGTTAATTAGCAAGCTGTGATACATTGGAGCTTCCCCCAAAGTATAGGTCTACTTGTAGCACATGAGATCTAATCTGTATGTCTGTAGAGGCAGTCGTTGCTTTGGGTTTTATGTCATAATTTCATATATTTACAATTTTTCTTACATCCATGTGTATAAACATACTTCAGCCCATAATGGGATTTTAAAGTTGTTCCTGTTTAACCATATGTTCCTTATCCCTTACTTCAGGAGGCTGTGTAGCTAGAAGCAACTCTAGTTTCAAAGTCATGGTGTATGTTCCTTGGTTATTTCAAGCATTTAGATTCTTAGTACTGGAATAAATATGTTGAAGGTTTACGACCTGCCAAATTGCATTTTACCTGAGATAATGCTCACAGTTTGAATGTTGTTTCAGCAGAATGTTCAAATTGTAAACACCCTTTTGGAGACATGTTTATGGTTGACAAATTATCACATATGGTAGCGATCACAGTTTTTGTGCGCACCTAACAAGCCAATCATATTTTCTCTAAAGTAACATTGCTTATTTTCAAATTGGGTCATAGTTCATGAACTTATACTCTATAGTAGTATTCTCCCAAAACATTGTTTATGTTCTCCTAAATCCTTCTATTACCTTGCTTACCCACATGTTAAGCTTGTGGCATATCCACCCATCTGTTGAAATCTTAATGCTTGTATTAATTTCAAAGTTGACCACCTCTTGTGTTGATGCACCTCACAGCATGGTTTCCGATGATTTAAGGACAAAAAGATATCTTATTATTATTAAAAAGGTGTAGACATTATATGCAGTTCACCATTATCAGTTCTGCTAGCATAGGCAACAGATAAAAGGGACCAATGAATTTTAGAGTTTTCTAAAAGTCACAGGAAATGTAGATTGAACAAAGTTGTCTAAGCTTCAAAATGACACTATGTGGACTCTAATCCCGGTCCACTTGGTGCTGCTCTCTATGGGACAAGATGCCTATCCACACATCAGGAATGGTCACTAAGTAATTTAAAAAGTAACCCCAGGAAAGGTTGCAAGCAAACGTATATGACACATACCACTGTATTCTCTTGTGGTGGAGAAATATTGTCATCAACTTGTCAGGGGATCATCTGCCTGCATCTTTTCCCCTTTGCGAGGTAGGGGTCCATGTCACTTAATTGGTTCCTTCCACTTTTCTTGTTAACTCTCTCCATATCTCTCTGTCGTCCACAATGATCTTCCACTCGTGACCGTTTCTTGCAGACAATGACATTCCATCTCAACCTTGGTCTTCCTTTTTGTTGCTTGCTAACCTCTTGTGCTTTCCGTGCTCTTTTTGACAGTCTGTCTTTGCTCTTTCTTTGCACACATCCTGCCGATCAAAGGCTGGTTCTGTCTACCCTGGTACTTTCATATTTAGGTGTTTTTATGCCAATCTCTTCTCTCAGTTCCTTCACCTTTGTCTATCTTCTCGTGTTACTCTACATATTTTCCTGACCCAGTAGTGTATGACATGTGTACATACATCTCGTGATAGGGTAAGATTGTTATCAACAACTAAACAAGTGAACAACTATGGGCATTTCTTTACAGCAATTGCATGCCTCGCTGAACATGTTGACTGAGAATTCACTCATATTGCATGTAGAATTAGTTTTACAATATCTCCATTCACCCCAGAAAATCACCTACAATGCTGACCTACTTCCAGATTCCCACTTAAAATGTTACTGTTAGGTGGACAGAAACAACAAAAGGGCAAAGTACGAAAGGGTGCCTACGATTGCCTCGATTTGAAACCAGGTTGTTTTGCCTGGTGGATTGAGTGCCCGACCAGTGACCCAAAATTGCTCCCATATATCATGAGACAAATAGCAAGCAGTAGTGACCTAAAACATTCGCCCAATGTAAACATCTGTCATTCAGCACATTCAATTTATCTCATGTCTCAAATGTAATATATCAGCCCGTTATCTAGATAACAACAGAAACATCGAAAGAATTCCTCTAGAAAATTGTCCGTTTATTATATTATAACATTAATAGAAATGTCAGTCTAATATTTACATACAGTGTAGCAAGGCAACACCAGTTTCACAATACTAATAATGATAGCTTTTATTTCTATCTAGCGTCAAATATCCGAATTTATATCTTTTTCAGAGGGACTTAATTAAAACAATATTTCTAAAACATAATCACTGTAATAAAATAAAGTAAAAAATAAGATTATAGTACGGAATTTAAATATACATTTGTAAAGAAATAGCTTATAAATGTAAAATAAAGTATTGGCTAAAAATAAATATAAGAAAATGATCCCTGTCATGGCAGGTATCAACACATACTGATCCTATATGCTAGACTACACATTTATAAATGTGTATAAAAACTTCTCAACAATAGCAGATATATGTTGTGAAGAGATATATCTGCTGTTGCTATGGCAACGCCCACGCCTCTGTTTTCACCTAGTACTCATGTATTATGCAAGTGCTGTAATGTTGACAGATGACCCGCTTACTTAAATACATACACCCTGTATTTATTTTTCCTGTGTGTTTTTCTGATTAGCCAGTGCGTTCTGCATAATTGCTCTATTACTTATAGACTTTTATGTACTTGGAATAGCTATCTTGATTTAAGTTTTAGAATCTTAAAGGTTTTCCCTGAAAGAACTCATTGACACTTTGGCTGCTAGATTGATTGGCTTTGTGATGTAAGAAATGGAAACATAAAACTGCAATAGAATGCTGTGCTCTATTGTGGTTTTATTATTATAAGTTTCCGATTTTCCAGCCTGGCCTGTTCTATTCAAATTCATGCGAGTGCATTAACCCATTTTCGTGATAAAATAATAACAGACTATGAAAATGTATTTCCATAAACATTCCTGCCTAGGGCAGTGAGAACTAATGCAGGTAAAATTACATTTGTATATTTTAATGGGCATTAACAGTGGACATAGAAAGGGCCAGTCTCATTAGTTCACAAAATAAAATATATATAAATGTGTACAAAATGTTTTTAACGTATTTTGGTAACTTGCAATCTTTATTGTGAGTCTATAACTGGGTGCAAGTGAGCCCTGTGATGTGGGATTTACAAATTTTTTCAATAACTGATATGATCACTAACAGTTGCAACCACATGATAATCTAGAACAGGGGCCAGCAACCTTTTTGAAGGGAGGACCAAATAGACGACTTGGACTAAGTTAGTGGGCCACACATGTATTATTGAATATTGATGATCATTGGGGTAAACCTAGTGTGAACTGGTACATTATGTTATGTTTGGAATCTGTTCAAATATAAGCAATTTTGTTTCTATGCATTCAAATTGAATTTATAAATTATTACCAGTTGCTTATAATAGTTATACGAGTTTGTTATTATCATCGTCAAACATTAACGTCTAAGTGTGAACAACTATTGGACGTCACTGTTAAAAAGCATCCATTATTCATGTCACTGTTTTCGACACACAAATTACTAATTTCAAACTTGGTGCAGTTGCTATCCCACCAAACAAATTGACAATGAGCTTAGCATGTTTGATCAGATCATCTACAAGCGCTAACTCTTTGGCGGTAACTTCGAGTGTTACAGAGCCGCATTGTAGTTTGGTGAACTCTATCCGCACAGCTTCCTGCCCATTGACGATCTCTTAGCGCTCTTAGCAAAAGAGGAGGTCTGTATACTGCACAGTAATCTTGGCCAGAAGGTATTGGAACTACCATTGGTTTATGTCACGAGGGCGAATGTAGTTCATGGTCTTCACGATGACGCTCAGTTCGTTCTGCATTTGCATGACTTGGCATTCATGTTTTCTAGAGGGTTGAGGGAGCAGTTCTTCCTACCACGGAAGTTGCAACTACTATTGTCACCCTGCGGGCCGCATTGTAGACAATTTCATTTTTAGTCCATGGGCCGCATGAAATTGCTACGCGGGCAGGGCCTCATCCAGAGACCCGTCCACCCGTCATTTGGACAGGTTTAATTGATTGTGAACAGGTTCGCCGGGATGGCCCTTCCATATCCGCCCATGTTTTTTTGTTCAGGCCAGCCCATCCATGCCATTTTTTGTGACTTCATTGAAACTGCCGTGAAGCCAGTTACGAACTGTACGGATATTGGTTTTGAAAATCGACTACCCGGATCACCTGGCCAGCTGCCTGACACACACCAGAAACCAATTAAGGCCTGGACTTGCTAGGGTAACTGTCACCTAACTGCTAGCGGTGGTAGCTTGAAGCCAACACTTGCGTAGACCAAATAATCCAACGTGAGGTCATCGTCAGGACGGGGAGATACCATAGGCACTTGCCGATTACGACGAGACTCGATTGGATGGTTTAGTGAACTGATTGGGTGATGTTACGCAGGCACCAATTGAGCGTATTGCTGTAATTACGAGTGCCTGGGTAGAAGCCGCTCTTTCCGTTCCCAAACTATTTCCGAGACCTAATTGTCAAAGTCACCTACGACCACTAACAAGACAACAGTGACTAAAACTGACTATCACTATAAGTCACTAACAATAACACAGCAGCTGTTGGATCTGGCAATATCTGGTGCTAAACTTTTGACAAACCACCGGTCACGCGGCTCTTACATCGTTCAGTCCACATTAAATAATACATATTTAATATAATTGGAATGACAACATAACACTCTTTACAATGGCATGACGTTTTTAGAAATATTCCTTTATTTGACGAACTTATCGTCCGTGATTTAATGAAAATGTGCGCCAAAAGTGTCATGCCGACGGCATGTCGTGAAGGTACAGTACCTGTAAACACAGGTCGCGGCAAATCGAAAACCATTAATTGAAACGTCAACATATTTGAAACGTCATGATTTTTAGTCAACCAATGAGCACATATTTGAATCGTCATGATTTTTAGTCAACCAATGAGCGTATCGTGGAATCATCTGGGCAGCTACGTCTCGCAGAGATATGCTGAACTGAAGAAAATGAGATGTTACGATGAGCTTGAAGTGTAAACACGTCGGTTTACCTATGCAGTGTTCGAAATAGCACTTGTCCGTTTGTCCGGTACAAGTGATTTTTGGCCCGGACAAGTAAAATGACTCTACATGGTTATCCGGTGGACAAGTGAAAATTTACAGTAAATAGTGACGCGTGCAACATTGCAAACTTATTTGAGGAAATTCAAACGTAAATGAGGTTCGCTAGCAATCGCGCTTTGCCATTTTGTTAGTGTGTTGGCATCTTGTCGATCCGCCGCCAGTGTGTTGTACTTCAGTGTTCGACCGAGTTTAGTGCCTGCGTTAACAGGGTCATCCGCTGAGCGCACCGACCTAGCTCTGTCATACGCGTAGGACAGACTCCGCATCAGCCATTGTTGATCGAGGCTGTATATCACAAAATCGTAAATCCTTCAGTTTGGCCAACGTACAACTTGCTTCCACTGACGGATCATATTTGATGAACTTTGGAAATAGTATAATTTGTATCGCTACCTGTTATTTGAATAATTATGTAGTTTTAACCATTATTACGCCTAACCGACGCGGACTCGGAAGTTATTGAACGTTACGTCGTTAGCCGATCCAGATCGGTGACAATTTTCACAACTTGTAACTGGCTCTCCGGTAAATATAAGGTGGTGGTTGATAAACGGAATATTAATTAAATTTCAGAAGTGTTGTATCTATTTAACATTTAGTTTAACTATAAATTGCGAGTTTTCAAAGCCGAATTATGCAAGACGCGCCGCCGGGGACAGGGTGCCAACCGCCTTTGACATGTCGGCTTCCGCCAACTACAGCGGTCTGCGTGCGGCAGCAACGTTACAACATAACAACAGCTGTAAATCTATACATTATATTCCGCCCGGTAAATGTAATTCGGGCACTGTTAAAACTATTTTATCATCATTGAAATGGTAATATAATAAATAGGAAAAAATATGCGTTTGTTCCCTGATGATAAATTGAATATTATCTTCATTTGTAAAATACAGAACTTTATTAATATTCAAGTTCATAGAGGTTGAACAAAATAATATCAGATTATATAGTTTATTATGATTTTTGTGACAACATTTCCTGGCTTTGCATTGGTCGTGTTCCTGATAATTGAGTGGCACCTTCAATGACAAACTGACGCCAACATTTTACAGCAGTATTATATGATATATATATTTATCATTTTAAACATAACAAGTTTTTGCAACATTATAACAAATAGCAAGGAAAACAATTGTCATCGTAATAATGATTTATTATTAATAAAAGCGATCATATCAGCATCACTAAAATATTGGTATACATCATGTAACGTGTCTACTTTTAATATTCGAGATGAATAATAATGATAATGGACTGGAAAATAGTTGCAAATATAATTTTGCAATTTCAAAATTTGCAGATTGAATCAAATTGTGTCTTTGATCACAAGTCACTCAGATGTACATGCAACGAAACAGCAGGAACATTGTGTTGTTGTCATAAAAATAAGACATACTTTTTTATGTTTTTTTCAAAGCTTCAATTCCCATTTGAAAACAACTCGGACAAGTTAAAATTTTTGTGGACAAGTAGATTTCAAAACTTACTTGTCCGGTGGACAAGTTAAAATTCAGGCTTATTTCTATCGCTGCTATGTTATCGCCCGATATGCAACCTGGTGCATCAATGTTGCCATTTATCAGTTTGCCACTATTCAAATTATGCATGTTGTGTGACAATTGAACATGATTTACAAGTGCAGAAACTAGGTTTTGTTTGACGATGTCGCATCATTTTTAACAGGATTGCGAAAAACGTGCATGCGGCGACTTGCTAGATTTAGGTTTACGTCTGTGCTATTTTTAGTGCGCCGGCGTGGTGATTCCCGCTCGTCAAGCTTTGTTTGCTGCGTGGTCTAGGCATGGAGCTATGCTAGCCATTAAAATTTATGTTTTGAATGATTTATAGTTTAACAATTGAAACACGAATACACAGTGTTTTAATTAATATCTGTAAATATTTGTCAATCTAATATTTTGTGTTAAAAATTCAACAAAATCGAACTGTAGTATTTATAATATTATGATATGGTTCTTGTACAACAAAAACATCCAATGCTTTAAAATTCCAAATATTACCTTCCATAGTCCATTATACCTTGTATACAATTTATATACACACATTTTCATTGCATGTACAAATTTTGATTCCACATTAAATGTAATTATTTGCTAATTAGTTACTGTAAGTGGCATTAAAATGTGAATCACATGCTTTGAACAAAATATACATACAAATTAAGAATTCTCATTCAGTAGTAGGTATATATATATATATATATATATATATATATATTACTCAGTCTTAGTTGCTGTTGTGTTTTAAGAAGTATCTCTTTAAATCTTATATAAACAAATATACATATTTGTTGTCATATTTATATTGTTATTACTGCTTACATTTCTGATCACACATGATAATGTGCAATCAGCCATGTTCTCTGCCTTGCCTTCATAAAGGGTAATGTGTACTTTTAGTTTATTTTTTTATTTTAGTGTAAAGAATACGGCGTGCTGTCATGGCTGTACATTTTGTGCGATGTATTCAAGTATTAATTGTTTCTTGGTGAAGAACAGTAACAGCAAGATACCACACTACATCATGAATCAAACTATTTATTCTCAAATGTGAAGGCAAGTTTACAATTTTCCTGTCAACTGTTACATTTGTGAATCTTTCTCCTATGAAACATGGAAATGATCACCATGAGCCGGGCAGGATTTCCGACACCAAATGCCGGGAAATTGCTTCTCCGAGCATCTAGAAATCAAATTGTTTATGGGGAGGGCCCCCAAATCATCGGGGTGCTTACGGCACCCGTGGCAGGCATCACCTGCCAGTTCCTCGGTCTACAAATTGACTAGCTCCGTACCCAAAATATTTTTTCTGGCGGAAACCCTGAAGATAACTGTCTGATCATAATACCCGTCTTGGCTAGCAAACTGTTACAGCGTCTACAACCGCGTCTTTAGTAATACATCCTCCGTATTAACATTGATTTAATTTCTGTGCTTGTGGCTATATTCAATAAATCCAATCATGTTGCATGTCTCGGCATGTTATTGCAACCATTGATTGCAGTTTTGCAATCTTTGACACCACCGGATCCTGACTGGAGTAGTGTCAGGTGACAGCAATACCGCATCCATTCAATGTACAGGCCATTAAAATATAAGTCAAGTAGGTCGTGTCGTAGCTCGCGATCTTCTGATCTAATTCCATGGTTTGTATGGTGCATGGAAATCCTTGAAAGGCATGGTGAAAAATCAAGGCTGGATTTTGCTGGTATGAGAAGCATGGATTCTAAGTGTTTGAAAATAAAATTGCAGACTTGCAGAAAGTTCAGTATTCCTCTTCACCAGATTGTAACATGTGTTTTAGTGCAAGCAGTTAAACTTAAAGATGCAACTGTCAATATTTTATGATTAAGTCCTGAAAATTAAATATGTTGTAGTATGGATTTTGTTGCATTTAATATTGTTTTATGTGCATAATTTAATTGACACGTTCAAACATTTTGTGTTAGCGTAGCATTTACACAAACACAGATAATCTGTTCCATTATTTCCCATCCACTAAGAATGACTACTTTCATACCTCCACCCAAACAAGTCGAGGTTTAGATACAATCCCCAAATTGTATTTACACAACACTTACATGACAGCCATTGCATCACATCTGTGATGTAGTCTTATTTATCTAGACTACTGTTCGGGCATAATCAATGATCTGAGCAGCGTAATAGAATTTCCTGTGGACATAGTTCCGAGATCGTATCGATGACCGCTGTGCCCTAGCGGTGGTCCTGGGATCGTAATGTCAGGAGAACAGACAGAACAGCCAGGCAGATATGTATTTATATTGATTCTACATACACGTGTTAGTTCAACTATATTCAGGTGTTACCGGCAGCACCTCCCACGGGAAACACGTTGGACAGAGCATGGAGTGTATTCCCATTCATACTTGTTCATGTATATTATACAGGAATAGAAGTCGAATCAATTTCACTTATACATCCCTATTGGTTTTGTTAGTATACCTGGGCAAGCATTTCTCTTGGCAGCTGCGATAAAAGGCTTAACCCTTTAGTTATTATTGTATGTGGTAATGGCCCTTAACCCTTTGTCTTTCGTGTTTGTTGTAGCTGTCGGCGTACAGGAGATGTAGAAATTGGCCCGCTTGTATTCAGGGTCTGAGGTTCAGCACAGGTACAACTTCGGATTATGCGAATCCAGGTATGTTGTGTGGTAATGATTGGTGAAATAAAATATTGTATTACATGAAATTAATTAAATATGACGCATACGAGTACTTGTAATGTGGGGTTGTAGGATTCTACTCTATGTCTTTTTCCATGTAGTATTACCACATAACTTTAAAAGCAATGCTTTTATAGTCTGGTGTTTATGCCAAATTCCAAATAACAAATTTATCCTACCAAAAAATGGCACAATTTCAGATGTGTTAATTTGGCATGGTGGATTATCATTATGTGTTTGATAGAAAGAAGTCATATTTTACATTGTACATTGAACCTCTGAATTGTTGGGAAATCGTGTAAAACATGTCATATTTTTATTTTATGGACTTGATGTTAGTCAATATTAAGTATCTACCCAGGATTTGGATGGTTAAACTTAATTTTTGGATGATTTGAATTAGATGGGTGGAAATTTGAGGAGCAAACAACGGTTATTCATTATTGACTGTCACTGTTATTCATTCGAGCCCATTATGCATTACAAATGTGTCTATTTACATGTATGCTTGTTTGCGCTGGATAGTATGCGCACATGGAGATGTGTGTATCTAGCAGGACATTTTTGGACTGATAAAAATTACCGTGCGTAAAGGCTTTCTGTATGCTGAGAGATATTGAATGTTTGCTCAACGCAAAGAACACTCAACACACATAGAAAGGCTTTCAGTGGGCTTAGAGCGGGGCTTGTCTGTCAATGGTCCATGTGTTATGTGCTGTGTGAGGCTATAACATTGCCCATTTGTCTATCTTATTCACCTGTTACAGCGGCAGAACCACTATGTGGCCGCTCAGGCAATATAGACTGCTTAGTCGCTTGATGGACAGCCCATCAACATGACTTTCATTGTAGCTTCCCACAGACAGGGCGGGCAGGCGGGCGGGTGGGTGGACGGTGTAATAGTTTAATATCTTGCTGAATTATTAAGATTATGAACAGTTGTGGTTTCAAACTGTTGGTCAATATTATTGTCTCTAAAAGGAGTTTTTCTGTTTGTTTTTATCATTGTTATTGTATTTATGCAGTATAAATTATACTTACGTTATAGCGTACACACTGGCAAACTGAGTTTTAATGAACCATTTGTTGTTGACTGAAGTTTCATTGTTTCGGGAGGAATACAAATATATGCATGTTATTGCAGCCCTATCAAGGGTAATTAGTAATTAGTGTCATGTCTTAAAGAATATTACTGTAAACAGCATGATTTATTCTATCTGTTTTTTTGCACAGCGCACCACCGACAAATACGTCATGCTACTTTTTACAACACTGAATTATATAATTAATTACAATATATGTTCGTGCATGATATTCATTTCGTAAGTGCGTGACCCAGATGTTGACAGTCATACTCCACCTGTGGGGTGTTTCATGCATCAATACTATTCCGAGCGCTCCGTGCAGAGTCCGCAGCATTGCCACTGTGGCATCGTGGGAATGTCTTCCTCCACCCTCGGTAAATCATCTCGTGCTTTGTGAAGCGCACAGAGGCGTATATTGATTGGTTGTGTTTGATCTGCAGTGTTATATGATCATACTAGAAGATATATTATATGATGACAAATATCAGATGTCAGTGTCAGAGTAATTTCTCTGTTCTGCATCACTTGTGGTGGTTGGACGCAGATAGCCATCTTCTGTATGTGTCACTAGGGGGCGGGTTTTGTCATTGAGCTAAGATCAAAGTCGGCCAATACCATAGTTTGATTATATCAAGATTGAAACATTCTTTGATGCTATGTTGAAATAACAACTAGACTCGGCACGTCTCCTTAGGTGTTCTTGTTCTGCATTAAACCGGTTCAAGACTAAACATTCTCGAAGGACACTGTCATTCTTGAAGTTTGTAGAACACTCAACAAAGGGTTCACATTATGCTTTGGAACCAAAAACCTGCCAAGAACATGACTGTAAAATGCTGATCTACGGCCTACATTAACAGAAGACCAAGATGACTTTACTGTGACATGTCTGGGTCATCTGACAGTAGTCGGTGTCCAGCCAATGTCCAGCCAATGTCCACTGCTTCCAATGACTGATCACATGTCTCGCTTACACAGATCCAGCCCAACTGCCTCCCTAATCATGTCTGTCGGGGACATGTCACCTTGACCTTTATGATGATAATCAGCAGCCATCATCTTTCTGTAAGCCGTGCACTTACGTTTCACCAGCATTTGTCTAACCTTTCCACAAATGTTAGTTTTTCCGCCATGTCCGCCAGCCCCACGGGTGCAGTAAAATGTTAGCCCACTGAATTGCTTGTTCCCTTTGTGCTTTGTAACACCCGACACAAATTACCTCTACGCGAGAGGTTGGTGCATTTACCGCAGCGGTCGAAGCCAACGTGTAGCCGATGTTATCTCTGCCGCCCAATCCCCCGGTGTGCATATTGATTATTTTCATCTGCAAAAAAATGTGCAGCCATTTGACGTTTGTCACATTGGCCGTGTCTTGTTAGCACGTCTACTGGATGGAGGTGACATGTGGAATCTAAAAAAGCATGACAGTCGCTTTCGTCACAGTGGCGTGTCTTGGTTGGTGTCTGGAGTGATGTTAACGTGAAGGCGTACTGGTGTTCGGTGACTTGCAATGTATTGTCCTTGGAAATTCAGTTGTTGGGTGATAGTGTGAAGTTTATCAATGGCTATGTCCATTGAATGACTGTTATCACATAGTAAAAAAGTATGATAATCATACAATCACACGAACGCATATTAATGAATATGTGGGTGCATGCATGCATGGGTGTATTTGAGTATGTTTGTTCTGCTAAGTCAGCAACATCTGCATTGGCTCGGCCATGTCTGCCGCATGGAGGATGGTCATATATTCCAACAAACACCCTCTAGGGTGGGTGAGCTTGCATCTGTTGTAAGACATGCGTGCCATCCAGCTCTGCGATGCCAGTAAATGATATATAAAATCTGCTCAGCACGGCATTGAATCGGTGAGGTCTTGTGAATCTACAGCCACAAGCCACAAGAACTGGCGCCAGGTTATGTGGGGTCATATCAGGAAGACGGAGCGGAGGAGAAACGAACAACAGATGGAGAAGACACCATTGGGGCAACTTCAAACAGGACATATAGCAATAGCATGTAGCATAGACTGTAGCAGAGCTTCACTCAGAGGGGACTTTTTGTTACACGACAAGATAGAGTCCTGACGGGTTTAAAACAACGGGCTGAGAAGAATTGAGGGAGTGAAGAGAATAGATATAGAATGGAGGAGATGACAGAGGAGGCTGGTGTGAATGAGAGTTTCAAGAAGAAGAAGCTGGTGAGGAGTCAACTAAAGTGGGCTGGACATGTGGAGAGAATGGGAGAAGAACGTTGAGCGAAGAAAGCAGAGGTCTAGAGAGTGGGAGGAAATAGGAGATAAGGATGACCAAGACTGCGATGGGAGGATTGTGTGAAAGAAATTTGGAGGGACTGGGAGAGGAATGGAGAATGAGAGTGAAAGAAATGGAGAATGAGAGTGAAAGATAGAGGGGAGTGGAGACTGTTGGTGGAGATAGCAGTGACAGGTAGAGGGGAGTGGAGACAGTTGGTGGAGACAGCAGTGAAAGATAGAGGGGAGTGGAGACTGTTGGTGGAGACAGCAGTGAAAGATAGAGGGGAGTGGAGACTGTTGGTGGAGACAGCAGCGAAAGATAGATGGGAGTGGAGACTGTTGGTGGGGACAGCAGTGAAAGATAGAGGGGAGTGGAGACTGTTGGTGGAGACAGCAGTGAAAGATAGAGGGGAGTGGAGACTGTTGGTGGGGACAGCAGTGAAAGATAGAGGGGAGTGGAGACAGTTGGTGGAGACAGCAGTGAAAGATAGAGGGGGGTGGAGACAGTTGGTGGAGACAGCAGTGAAAGATAGAGGGGAGTGGAGACTGTTGGTGGAGACAGCAGTGAAAGATAGAGGGGAGTGGAGACTGTTGGTGGAGACAGCAGTGAAAGATAGAGGGGAGTGGAGACTATTGGTGGAGACAGCAGTGAAAGATAGAGGGGAGTGGAGACTGTTGGTGGAGACAGCAGTGAAAGATAGAGGGGAGTGGAGACTGTTGGTGGAGACAGCAGTGAAAGATAGAGGGGAGTGGAGACAGTTGGTGGAGACAGCAGTGAAAGATAGAGGGGGGTGGAGACAGTTGGTGGAGACAGCAGTGAAAGGTAGAGGGGAGTGGAGACTGTTGGTGGAGACAGCAGTGAAAGATAGAGGGGAGTGGAGACAGTTGGTGGAGACAGCAGTGAAAGATAGAGGGGAGTGGAGACTGTTGGTGGAGACAGCAGTGAAAGATAGAGGGGAGTGGAGACAGTTGGTGGAGACAGCAGTGAAAGATAGAGGGGAGTGGAGACGGTTGGTGGAGACAGCAGTGAAAGATAGAGGGGAGTGGAGACAGTTGGTGGAGACAGCAGTGAAAGGTAGAGGGGAGTGGAGACGGTTGGTGGAGACAGCAGTGAAAGATAGAGGGGAGTGGAGACTGTTGGTAGAGACAGCAGTGAAAGATAGAAGGGAGTGGAGACTGTTGGTGGAGACAGCAGTGAAAGATAGAGGGGGGTGGAGACAGTTGGTGGAGACAGCAGTGAAAGATAGAAGGGAGTGGAGACGGTTGGTGGAGACAGCAGTGAAAGATAGAGGGGAGTGGAAACTGTTGGTGGAGACAGCAGTGAAAGATAGAGGGGAGTGGAGACGGTTGGTGGAGACAGCAGTGAAAGATAGAGGGGAGTGGAGATGGTTGGTAGAGACAGTGGTGCAAGGAGAGTGGGGGTCGAGGGGGGGTAGAAAAGGAAAAGAAAAACAGAAATTGAGGACCAGCATTGAGGGCACGCACACCCCAGACGTACAGGGAAAAGAAGAGGAGACCAACAAGATATTGCTGTACGGAATACTGATTGACAACCAAGGCCTTTCAAGATAGACAGATGCCAATGATGATGAGACAAAATTGCCACTGCAGGTGTGGTGCTGTATGGTGGCCCCAGGGACAATTAATTATTGTGCTTCGCATTGTTAGTTACAGTACAAATGGCTCATGAATGTCTTGTCAAATAACAGTGAATTACAGTAATGTTCAATTGCCAAAAGTGTGATTCACACCATTTTATGATCATCTTGTGTATTGAAGACTGTAGTAAACAGTGAAATGAGTGAATCCATCTTTGAGATGGCCACCATTTTTATTCAGTTATTCACTTACGTGATAAAACCAGGTCCACTGATAAGTTCAGAAACTCTCTGTTTGTATATTATTATAATTTAAAGCGAGGTTATCAGTTCATAATTTTTTTAATGTAATGTTCTTACAACTAGAGTAAAAATGTTGAAGGCATACTGCCAGCTAAATTGTATTTCATAAGCTCAAAACAGTGCTCGCAATTTGAATGTTTAAATTGTAACCAAAACATTGTAAAAATTCGTTATTGGCAGTATGAAGCCGGCAGGTGGGGTTAGCCGCAATTGCCCTTTCATGTTTGGTACAGTCACTATCATGACCTGATTCAATAAGCTTCCTGCCAATGATTACTATCTGTTGCACGAGAGGATGATTCCGGGCAGCAAAACCGACAACCTTTCCTTAATAACCCATGAGCTTGCTAGCGTGACTGAGATCATAGTTGGCTGGAATCAATGGGTGATGTTGGCAGAGGTCACACAAAAGGAACACACTCCAGAAAGGTGTTCATTGCGTGATTAATAGTTAATGAGATCACAGCAGTTCATTTGTCACGCCTGTGTATCTAATATTAATAAGCGCCGTGACATTTCTGTGTAATTTATCATGCGTAAATATCACACTGCCCTCGCTAATATTAGAAGTTACAAATGAACCATGTGGGTAATTTCTTGATGAAATTCCCGTTTTATCTTACTTAACACAATAACGATGACTTTAATGCGAATAATTAACTATTAACCATTTGTACTGATTGGTGTCACATACGGTGACAGACAACAGAAAGTCAAGTGTATGATGTTCATGGAAATGCCATCGATCGTCTAATTGTATGGTTATCCTACTTGCGATAATCCCTCTATTACTGCATTGATTACAAATTGCCATTATGTTCTTAATCCAAGCTGGCTGGTGAAATGTAGAAAGTCAGCTTGACCGGCCGGTGTTTAGGGGGTCATCTCAAAATTTATAATTTCATTAGGCAATTAGGGAGGGTTAGGGTTGAAAGGAGGGGTGGGTTTGAAGGGAAGGGGTGGGATTGAAGGGAAGAGGTGGGGCTGAAGGGAAGGGGTGGGGTTGAAGGGAAGAGGTGGGGCTGAAGGGAAGGGGTGGGGTTGAAGGGAAGAGGTGGAGCTGAAGGGAAGGGGTGGGGCTGAAGGGAAGGGATGGGGTTGATGGGAAGGGGCAGGGTTGAAGGGTAGGGGTGGGGTTGAAGAGAAGAGGTGGGGCTGAAGGGAAGGGGTGAGGCTGAAGGGAAGGGGCAGGGTTGAAGGGAAGGGGTGTGGTTGATGAGAAGAGGTGTGGCTGAAGGGAAGGGGTGGAGCTGAAGGGAAGGGGAGGGGCTGAAGGGAAGGGGCAGGGTTGAAGGGTAGGGGTGTGGTTGAAGAGAAGAGGTGGGGCTGAAGGGAAGGGGTGGGATTGAAAGGAAGAGGCAGGGTTGAAGGGTAGGGGTGGAGTTGAAGAGAAGAGGTGGGGCTGAAGGGAAGTGGTGGGGTTGAAGGGAAGGGGTGGATTGAAGGGAAGAGGTGGGGCTGAAGGGAAGGGGCAGTGTTGAAGGGAAGGGGTGGGGTTGAAGAGAAGAGGTGGGGCTGAAGGGAAGGGGTAGGATTGAAAGGAAGAGGCAGGGTTGAAGGGAAGGGGCAGGGTTGAAGGGAAGGGGTGAGGTTGAAGAGAAGGGAACGGGTGGGATTGAAGGGAAGAGGTTGGGTTGCCTAGAAAGGGGATTGTCATTAAACCACTTGTCTTATACAGTGTTGCTGGCTATAGTAGTTTAAATACATCCTTCAGCTGGAAACAGCTCTTCACCTTTGACCGCTGTATTTTACCCTCGGGCAAGTCCGTTGGTCCCACAGGTTTGCCCTAAATCTGGGTCTAATTGTTCCTACTTCAAATTTCAGAACTCACTGTGCACTTAAACCCCTAACCATCGATGCGAACATGCATGAACACAAATGTCACAGGGCCCACATGTGCAGTCACATGAAGTATTAATCACACAATAAACACCTTTGTGTGCCTGCATAGGCCATTGATGGCGCCAGCCTGTGCTCAGTCAACGTATCACATTCATGCAACTAATGATGTTGATAATACACGCCACAGAATGAGGTGTTTCTGACGTCTCTCATGGTCATCTGGTGCACGTGGCTATCTCTCTCTCTCTCTGTCTCTCTCTCTCTCTCTCTCTCTCTCTCTCTCTATATATATATATATATGTATATATATATTGTATATATATATATATGGATGCATGTGTAGTTTAGGGTCGTAGCCAGAGGGTTTGTATGGACCTCCTTTTGGAAAAGAACCCCTGTTTTCTGTAAAATGTTGGAATAGGAATCGCACTGTAAGTAAGCAATATGAAATGACACGTCATGCTTGTCTTCAAGGGGGGTTGGAGGTCTGAAGGGGGTGCAGGTTGTGGTTGCCTCAATGCCAGATGACATCACCACTGCTGTGTCTGTGTTTCCACTTTGCCTCAGTGCCAGATGACATCACCACTGCTGTGTCTGTGTTTCCACTTTGCCTTAGTGCCAGATGACACCGCCACTACTGTGTCTGTATTTCTACTTTGCCTCAGCGCCAGATGACATCACCATTGGTGTGTCTGTGTTTCCACTTTGCCTCAGTGCCAGATGACATCTCCACTGCTGTGTGTTTGTGTTTCCACTTTGCCTCAATGCAAGATGACATCACTATTGCTGCGTCTGTGTTTCTACTTTGCCTCAGTGCCAGATGACATGGCCACTGCTGTGTGTTTATATTTCCACTTTGCCTCAATGCTAGATGACATCGCCACTGCTGTGTCTATGTTTACTGTTTACTCTTTGCCTCAGTGCCAAATGACATCGCCACTACTATGTGTTTGTAGAGCTGCAACTGCGGTATGAGAATGGTCTGCCGGTGGTGGCTGTCCCACTACCCTCTCGGGGCACTGACTGTCTATTCACCCTACGCCCCATCAGCTCCACTGTCGGGGAGTTCCTCCAAAACATCCAGGAGGAAGATCGGGGGATCGATAAGGTCGCTATGTATAATCCAGGCAAGTTCTTTTTAATAATAATATTAATATGGCAACTTCTACTACCAGAATGAGTGATTGTAAAATGGAGGGGAGCTTGCTATCCCCAGTAAAAACCCAGTAACCACATACAAACTACAGCAATAGTCCCAGAAAATAAGTTTGTCAGTTCATCTTTGATTGTCTTGTTTTTTTTTTATTTTGCAAGAAATCAGACCTATTAACTTTCAAAAGTTACCCGATCTCACAATAAAAATAAATTATAATTTGCCAAAAGTGCATACTTTAAAAAAAACAATCTGCATTTACTTATCATTCATACACTATAGTTACTCTCCCAGTGTGAACATATCTCATCTCTCCCGGTGTGAACATATCTCATCGCTCCCAGTGTGAACATATCTCATTCATAATGGGCTAAACACTTCGAGGAGCAAAGTTTAATTGGGTGACATACGTAACAGAAAACACACTGCTACAATTCTTGCTTTGGAATTTATTCAGTTTTTAGTCGGTTCATAGTGAGTGATTGGAAACTTGGTGCAATATAAACAATACCATAACACAGATGGTGTTCTATAGACACTGGGATGTATCCAGTTTCAAGTGCTATTCCTGTTTGCAGCTGTTAAGTTAACCTGTACTTATATACAGCTGCAGCCTTGACCCACAAATATCCTATTGAAATATATATACAATTATTTAGGCAAGTTGTATAAATACTATGAATACGTATGCCATTATCTCACTACTGATAACAGTGTGCATTTTATAATAAAGATTTTATATAGAAGTAAACCCTAAATGTCTTGTATAAGTGCAGCACAGATGAATGAATGAAAGTTTGTTCAACAACAACATAATACATGCACAGTATGGTGTGCTGCTGTTGCTGAAAGGACATAGCTGAAGTCATAGACTTATGTGTTGCCATGCCCTTCTCAAACAAACAAAACTGAATAAATACAACACAAATTATAAATAAATTACAAAATAATATTCACAACTCATATATAAACTTGTTACCATAGTGCTTGTGTTGCTAATACATGAGTTTAACTAAACATAATTTTCAATTAACAATTCACAAATATGTAGAAAGTAATGACAACTTGAGTGTTTTTTAAATTGTGTTAAACTTGGAAGTTGAGACAATTTATTTGGTAATTTGTTCCACGTTTTTATGCCCTTGACGATGAGTGACAGCAGTCGGAGGGTAGTGTTTGTCTTTTTAACATAGAAAGGTTTGCTTTGTCAGGTATCATGCATGTGTACAGCTGCGGTTGGTTCAAATAATGCTTGGACACGACCATTTAAAGAGTGGTTGTTTGCTTTATGATATAATTGTAATCTAGTTAAATATGCATGTTTGACTGTGAATGGAACTTCAGTTTGACATGTTGTACCATCCCTCCTGTCATTAAGTAGAGCTGAAGTAAACTTTAAACATTTCTTCCAGATGGCGTGCGAATAGCCAAGTCGACCCGGATCGATACGCTAGTACAGAACGATTTCCATCTAGAAATAAATGACCGGCGATACACAGTTCGGACAGATGAACAAGGTGTGGGGAAGCTGACTTCTGTGCTGAGAGGAACTGTAACAAACTGCCCTGTGTTAGATGCGGGCAGGTACAGAGCACAGGGGGGGGGGGGCAGGGAAAGTGGTGTTCTTATCTGAATTGTTGTGGCACACCGGGAATTATGGCCAATTGCCCACAGCCATTTTTGTGAGATGATTAGCATTTAGATATTTCTGAATAAAATGCCATTTGGATAAATATAATAAAGTTGGCATAATTTATATTGTGCCCCACTGATCTTAAATATGGAAATGAATCAACGAGCAAAGTTAACGTACATATTTGAGTGACATGCTACACAGCTACATGTTCAGGTTTACATTTTGTTTTTTACAATTTTTTTTACATTTTAGTTTCCAATTTCTTTACATTTTAGGTTTTTATTTCATGTTTCCATTTGGATATACATTTTGGGTATACCATTTAGGATTACACTTCTTTAAGATCCGCAAAGTTTTACAATCAGCCGAATCCAGTTCCTGCAACTTCTCATATGCATGTCGTAGGCCGAACGCGCCTGTCGTCAGAACACATGTCTGAGGTGGAGGATATCAAGACCGCCGTGGCGCGACTCTACGCAGCACTCCACATCGACGAGCACCAAATGATGCAGGAGAGGGAGCTCCAGCAGAAACTGGAGCAACTCCAGCAAGAAATGGAGCCGTTTGAGGAAGTATGTTCTCTTGTGAGGGTCAGTCAGACAGTTGCTAGTTGTGTGAGTGGACAAGTCACTGTCAGTTTTTGGTTACAACAGACGAGGTGTGTTTGTGGTTTGTGAATTATTAAACAGATTTGTATATTTATTGAACAGCCGCGAGAGCCTCACGCACCAGAAGGTACTGCTTGCTGATCGCGTCAATCTCAGTACACCTGGCAGATCACTCGGAAGATAAGCCCCCGCCAATAATATCGCTTGCTGGCAAGATCCGGTGGTTTGAGAAGTAGATGTAGTTAGGTATTTGAATACACAATACGGCTCAGCAGTAATTATATTGGGATTCCTGGAACCTGGGGCTTCGTCTTGTAACTGGGGCACGGTCTGCACTGTTCTCACTGGTGGTAGAGCGAAGTCAATTATGCGTTTGATACAGCTAATTTCCACACAATGCTTAGGAAATTGGCCAGGGATTATATGTAGTCACCACCATTTGGCTTGCGAGGATGCCGGAATCTCTTGATTGAGAATCCGAAGCTCTAGCGACTTTGCCACCATGCTCTACAAACCTTGGCGGAAAACCAACAACTTTACTCTGTTTTCTTTGCCACTTCCCAGTGACATAATATGGCAAACAGGAAAGATGTCCGCTTAGCCGGTGGATACACCTCTGTCTGTAACTATGTGAATTGTCACTATCAGATACTAACTGTGTGAGCTGATTGATTACTTCCATCTGTTTCTCCTTCTACTACTGTCCCACGTTTGCAATCTTCGGAATGTAGTTATGTGTCTAGCGTTTGTGTGTTTTTACCTAAAAACACACAAACCTATACAGCTCAGACCCAACTCACTGGCTGGATATCCTAAGCATGTTCACTCACAATAATTATAACCATAACGTATCACCTATTTCATATGCAAATATCCGGATATTTACTATTACTTGAAGGTTGATATTTCAGTACTCAGAGAGTGCAGAGTATCAGTGTGAAATATGAAATGTAAACTTGGTTAGCTCTAGTTTATCTCTGCATAGCAGTGCATAACCAAGAACAAGGACTAGACAACATAAAGGGTTGCTGTGCCGCTACTATGAGCATCTTTAAATAATGACAAGATCGGAGAGATAGTTTACGAGTCTACGCGTGCAGGCATCGACCACCTGGTGGTACCGTTCTATCCGTGATGACTTCGGGGCTGCAACAGTGAAACGTGGAACTAACTTGCATGTCACCAAGCCAAGGGAAGAATCGCTCTATAAACCGTTCTTTGAGTGATTTTAAAGCCATTTGCTTATTGAGAGAATTTGTTTTCATTTATGTGCACTCCACCCTTATCAGACGTCTGTCTGTTTTATTTTAAAACTTATTATTCATACAGCAAAGATTAACATTATTATATCATGTTTCTCATTGATTTATCACCTTCTGGGCGAAAGTACTTTCTCGTATCCAATCAACACTGTTCTTTCACACATAAAGAGTTCTAGTTTTTGTATTGGACCGTCTCAAAAAGAGTTTCATTTTTAAAACAGTTCAGGGAAAATGTTCTATATCCAGTTTTATTACAAAAACTCACTTCAGTGCTTTGTCCTCAGAGTGTAAATGAATTTTGTTCATAATATTGGACTGGCTTCAGAATACCACATCATAGCGACTGATGGGAAAGGCTGAAATCTTGTTTGTACAATTCAGTTATGAAATTTTGCCCAGTCAAAAATGTCACCCGAATTGGCATTTATCAGGGTTTTACCGTGAAACTCGTCCGTTGTCACTTTGTGCCCTCTATATACTGTACTCATTCTAGTACCCATTTTAAGTTAGAACAAAATATTCTCATCACTATCTTTAAATTCATAACCATTTAGGGGGGAGGGGTGGTTTGGTAGTCGCCATATGTCACAGAGGAACGAAATTACTACAATGGTTCCCACCTAGTGTGTGAAACATGTTAATGCAAATTACCTCTATCTAGACTCCTCCAAATCTCTTGGTCTCTAGTGTTGTCAGATAACATTATATATCCCATTCCTGGAACCAGGTTAGTTGCTCATCAGTGAGTCATTCGAAGGCTGTGTACTGTTCCGTGACATAATAACCGGCTGTGAATCACAAGGCGCATTCATGAGAGAACATGATTTGTTTCAAGACGATATCCAGGAGATATCTCGGTGGCGAGGTGTGCCTGGCCGAGTTGTTCATAATAAAACTGCTGCTCACATGATAGAAAAGCAGCCAGCTCCTGTAAGGGACCACCTCAAAACTGTGTGTGTGTGTGTGTGTGTGTGTGTGTGTGTGTGTGCATGTGAGAGTGTGTGTCTGTTACTTTGTGTGTTTGTGCATGTGCATGCGTGCCATCATGCGGCATAAATATCCATTCATTATCTAGTTGCTCAGGTTATGCACATATATGTGCTGCTACATTAGTTAGACATGTGACATTAAACATGTGATATGGAAGGGTGCCTGACTGTTGACTGACAGGACCAGCATTCATGTTTACCTGCCATCATTTCAAAACTTGTCAGGTTTCATTCACACCAATTACATACATGTCTTTCAGAAGAGGCAACAAAAACCATTGGTCCCTTCTACTTGGTGTTTATGTTGGGTGAAGTAAAAAATTACTATAAAAAAACGCATATGTCCTGCATTAGCTGCTGTAAATAAAGCTTGCTCTGGTAGTGGAGTGAGTGCTGTGAGAGCTCTGTGTAGGTGGATATTGGTGGTGTATAAGACCAATAAAAAATTATGTCACAACATGCAACAGTGTTAATACTGATCTAAATACGAATACTTGACTTGATTTAAATACGTAGGCCAATTTGACCCCTCGCTATCCTCCTGGATGTCACACCCCTCCACTTTGTCCTGTCTAGAGCACACCGCTCTGCTGTTAAAAGCGGGAGTCCAGTGTCCTGTCTAACTTTGTCACTCCACCTCTTCCGCAGCCTTCCTCATTTCTGTGTCCTTTAAAGTATTCCTTGTAGGCTATTTTAATAGGCTTTCATTTGGCATACGGCAGACATGTCCAAACCGCCGGAGTCTTCTATGTCTGATGACATCGGAGATGGATTCAGGGGTGAATGCCTCATCTCAGATCTGGCTATTTCGTAATCTGTCTGCCCTAGTAACACCTGATAGCCCATGGCAAGGCAACTCAAAAACTGCATCTCTTGCGATCGTAGTGTCCTGGTTTCTGCACCATAGATTGCTATAGGCATACACTCTGGCTTTCTTATTGAGATGCCTCTGTTTGAAAATGTTGCTTCTGAGTCTACCAAAGGCTGCTGAAGCTAAGGCTGTTCACCTGCCAACATCCCTCTCTGTAGAAGGTACTATGCTGTCTACAAAGCAGAACTCTCTCACAGTCTCGAGTTCTTCGTTTTCCAGGATGATATGCTGGTTTGATGAGGTGATTACTTTGCATTTGGAGAGATTGGTTTTCATACCCCATTTGTTACAGACTGCATGAAGCTCTTCAGTTGCAAGTTGTAGTTTCTCGAATATGGTAGACATTAGCGTTGCGTCGTCAGCATACCAGACGTCAAAACTGAGGCCTGTATTTAGTTTGAACTCTAGCTCTTCAGGTCAGCCTTGAGAAACTCAAAGAACAAGTTGAACAGGATAGGTGAGGGCAGACAGCCTCAGTCCTATTTCAACTTTGAACCAATCTCTCAACTGACCATTGATGGTAACAGCACATTCAACATTCTCGTACATGGCCTCAATCAGTGATGTCATTTTGGGGTCCACCCCAATAGATCTCGGCATCTTCCATAATGCATTCCTCCAAGCCTTGAAGTCCACAAAATTGAAGTGTAGTAGGATCTGATGTTCATTTGCCTTTTCTATTATCTGGTGCACTAAGAAGATAGCATCTGTCATTCCAATGTTTCTCCTGAATCCAAATTGCTGTTTTGACAGGTGTCCATCAATGGTGTCTTCTTTTCTTGTGAGTATCATCCTACAGAACACTTTACCAGGAATAGAGATTAAGCTAATTGCTCTGTAGTTTGACGGTGTTAAGGCCAGACATGGCAGGTAGATAGGATAATTTTTTTATTTGAGCAAACAGTACTATTTTTCCTGCCCAATGCATGAAATGGGTCTTACTGAGTAAAATATATATTGAACTTTTTTCAGCCAGACCCCCCCCCCCCCCCCCGTTTCCATGGTAACAAACAAAATGGCCACCATTTTGAGTAAATATTGGCATATTTGGAAACTCTGCCATTTTTTATTGAACCCATATATAGTTATAATTCTTGCAAATCCACAGTTACATTATATTGTGCAATGACCAGAGCATTTCTTGAAATGTGTTTTTATTATTTAAAAAAAAAAAAATTAATATTAAAAAAAATCTATTTTTTTGGCAACAAATATGGCTATATCTTTCAAACTATTCATGATTTAAAAAAGTATCTGATCATTGCACACAGTAGAATATGCCGAATGCAACACTGAAAACATTATTTATATAACATAATTATTCCAAGAGATATCCCTTTTCCAAATGCAGAAATTTTAAGAAATTTTTTTTTGGAGAAAATGGCTGTCAAAGATTGCATAATGGATTTCATTACATGATAGCAACATGCTTGATCCGTGATTAAAACTCACTTAGAGGTACGTAATTGTCATAGAAGTGAACTTTATTGATAGTATGCATACAAAGGCATCATAATCTGGCAGAAAATCATTTTCAGTATTTTTTGTCAAAAAACACCATTTCACCTGGGGTGTCTGGCCTTAACTTCCATCCTTTCTTGTGGATAGGGTTGATGATACTCCTGCACCAATGTGTTGGTAATTTTTCTTCATGCCATGCAGCATTGCATATTTTGAGCAGCATCTCGGCCATTTTGTCTCCACCTGCTTTCAAGACTGGAGGTTATGCGATCTGCACCAGGCGCTTCCCTTGATTTCACTGCTCCAGTGGCCTTCTGTATCTCTTCTAAAGAGAATGGAGGTCCAACGTGTCCAGGCATGTTATCTGGAATGTTGTCAACTGCGTCCTCAGTTCTTGACCAGTTTGTATTAAGATATTTCTGGAAGTAGATTTCCCAACATTTTAAGACCTCAGCTGGGGCCGTTTTCAGGTTTCCGTCACTATTCTTTGCAGCTGTGAGATGTTTATGAGACTTGTTACTAAGTTCTCCCACGTTTCTGAACAGGTTATGCGAATTGTTTTTCTTGAAGTCCTGTTCCATATGTTCCATCTTTTCCTCAAGCTCTTGTGAATACGTATTGCCTTCTTCACTAGTCGGTTCTTGTCTCTGTATACTTCTCTCTTCTCATTATTTGACGTATTCTTCAAATATTCCTGTCCTCACACTCAGTAGCTACCACTGGTGGAAGATTGGCTATCTGTTGTCTGTGTCTGAAGCCATTTGTTTTCTCTTTGAAGTCTAACCGATGTCCTCAAGTGGTCTATCACCAAAAGCCAATAGTGGTTCAAAGGATCCACCAATCTTGATCTGGAACAGATGGTTTGTTTCTTTATTTTGAAGCTTGTCCACATTATATCTCTTCGCTACCTTCCTCTGTGATTTTGAAGTACATGAATTGATGTATATGTGTGCTATGACAAGGAAATGATCTGATCCAAGCTGAACATTTGGTTTTTTGAACATGATGGCCGTTGAATTACTTGGAATTTCATCCACTCTGGGATGTCATATTCAACACCACTACAGGTATTGCATGTTGAGTGTCCCAGTTCTCATACATGGGTTTGATTTTGGAGTTTGCCTTCTCGTAGAAGAATTGCGTGACACCGCTTGAGAGCTCCATGCACCCATACTATATGGAGACTTGATTAGTACAGCATTGGGATGTGTCCACACACAGGTGGGCCCTGCATACTGACCTAAGGGGCTCCAGTCTTCTCCCCAATCCCTAACGGATTAGCCTGGGACTGTATGGTGCCCAGTATCCATGGTGTACCTCGTGGAGGCTAAGTTAGGGTCTTGTCTATGGAGAGGCTACGTACCAGCATGGGAAACTTACACACTCGGCTCCCTTTTCACTCCCATATAAGGGAGTTATCTGGTGGCTGAAGCTGAAAGCGAATAGCATGAAGTGCACGCACTACAAACTACCCCCTACACTACAGCACTAGACGCATCACACAGACCTGTGCTACAAACTACCCCCTACACTACAGCACTAGACGCATCACACAGACCTGTGCTACAAACTACCCCCTACACTACAGCACTAGACGCATCACACAGACCTGTGCTACAAACTACCCCCTACACTACAGCACTAGACGCATCACACAGACCTGTGCTACAAACTACCCCCTACACTACAGCACTAGACGCATCACACAGACCTGTGCTACAAACTACCCCCTACACTACAGCACTAGACGCATCACACAGACCTGTGCTACAAACTACCCCCTACACTACAGCACTAGACGCATCACACAGACCTGTGCTACAAACTACCCCCTACACTACAGCACTAGACGCATTACATTGACCTGTGCTACAAACTACCCCCTACACTACAGCACTAGACGCATCACACTGACCTGTGTTACAAACTACCCGCTACACTACAGCACTAGACGCATTACACTGACCTGTGTTACAAACTACCCCCTACACTACAGCACTAGACGCATCACACAGACCTGTGCTACAAACTACCCCCTACACTACAGCACTAGACGCATCACACAGACCTGTGTTACAAACTACCCCCTACACTACAGCACTAGACGCATCACACAGACCTGTGTTACAAACTACCCCCTACACTACAGCACTAGACGCATTACACTGACCTGTGCTACAAACTACCCCCTACACTACAGCACTAGACGCATCACACTGACCTGTGCTACAAACTACCCCCTACACTACAGCACTAGACGCATCACACTGACCTGTGTTACAAACTACCCCCTACACTACAGCACTAGACGCATTACACTGACCTGTGCTACAAACTACCCCCTACACTACAGCACTAGACGCATCACACAGACCTGTGCTACAAACTACCCCCTACACTACAGCACTAGACGCATCACACAGACCTGTGCTACAAACTACCCCCTACACTACAGCACTAGACGCATTACACAGACCTGTGCTACAAACTACCCCCTACACTACAGCACTAGACGCATCACACAGACCTGTGTTAAGACACCACTCGTGAATACAGTAGAAAGCTATATATCCAGATTGTGATACAATGTATCCACATGTGGACATTGTCTCAAATACACAGAACAAAGAAGAGTAAATGTTTCTTTGTATTAACATAGCATTAAATGTGTAACCTATATTAAATTTGTCAGAAGGTGTCATGTCTAAATCACTATAGAACTGCTCCAATTTCCAGAATGAACGTGTTGTGAGTTATTGGCATTACTTTCATAATTCATATTATATATAAACATATCTTCAAATCAGATTCTAACCATACATAATGATGACTCAGAAGTACTTAATATAAACGTACCAATGTCAACATTGGAGTACATGCCATGTTTGAGTGTGTACAGTGACGCCACACGATGAATGACAACAAAACATGCCAACTGGATTTATAGTACCACAGGGTGAATGAAGTGAGAAATATTTGTCATTGGTAGATTATTGAGAAACTCTACTAGAATTATAGCACAACAGAATAAATTCAAGATACAATTTGTACTGTTAGTTTCTTAGCACCTATAATTATTATTATACAGTGGATTCCTACTGTGGATGACAGGTGTATGATCTGTTAATCACAGTCAACTTTGATTGACAGTTGTGTAAGTTACTTCATAAAAAAAAATTTGTTTGATGTGAAACGCAGTGAAACAGTGGCCAGAGTATCAGTCTTCCAATTGAGAGAACCCGGATACGAATCCTGTGCTGCCATGTCAAACTTTGTGCAAGTTCGTTCACTCTACATTGCTCCAGTTCATGAATGAATGAGTACCTTGCTATAGACTGTGGAGGATATTTGTGTACTAATAGTCTTCACGCAAAATAATTGCAGCATAGCTGAGTATTTCCCAGAGAAGTTGAGATGGTGTTCGATTGAACAGGTCTGCCAGGGAGTAAAGTGCTTTGAGCAGTCCTGAAGACTGTATAAGCACTATATAACAACTTACTTTCTACATTTGTGACAGATCCGCAGCAAGATCGTACTAGCGGCTGATCGGAGGACGACGTTCCTGCAGTGGTTCGGGCTAGGCCTGATGGGGCTCCAGTTTGGGCTGCTGGCCCGACTCACCTGGTGGGAGTATTCGTGGGACATCATGGAACCCGTCACTTTCTTCATCACTTACGGCACGGCCATCGCACTCTATGCCTACTATGTCGTCACCAAACAGGTGTGTTTATGTGTTGGGGGTGGAAACGGGTGGTCTTTGGAAACGGGTGGACTTTGTTGCACTTGTGTAGAATCCAGAGCCACTAGATTTCACTGTTATAGATGTGATTTTTGCCTATTATTCTTACTGTTCTTTTTGTTAGTCTCTCCCCACTCATTCTCTCTCTCTCTCTCTCTCCCTCTCCCTCTCCCTCTCCCTCTCCCCCTCCCCCTCCCCCTCCCTCCCTCTCTCTGTCATGTCTATCTAAGTCCGCTTCCAACTACTTTCATTTTCTCGTGTTTTTATGCCAATCTCCTGATTGCAATATATCGAGATGATAGTTGTGTCGTGAGTGTGATAATCCAGTTTACCATCAGATTACAATGTGATCATCTCATGTAAACTGTGTGTCAGTTGTCAGTACATGTCGCTGCAACATCACTGCAAATAGAACTGATCCTATTTTAAAGTTATGTTGCTCGTTATCTGAAATAACCTTGACCTTTTATAATTACGTTAGCCATCTCCTTTTGGCTACAGTATTGTTTCGTGTCAATTTGTATTAAGCCTCCCTGAATCTTTCTATTGGAATTTGTGAAAATGTGATGTATTGTGACTCTTATGACATAAATACAAAAGCAGGTGCTGTATTTATTTGACAAATGTTCACATCATGATGACCAAAGAACTCTAAATAGTGTCATCTTGTTTTGAGTTAAGGATATGGAAGCATTTGTTGTTGTCAGAAAATAGATGTTTTGTTAATCACTGCACAGCATATTTTGTAATAATTATCTATACAAACCCAGCACTATGCATGATACAACAGAAAAAGATTTACATTGCATTTCTCCTCAAAATCCTCAGCGATCCCATGCTCTGATTATGATTTGCTTATCCCTTTTCATCATATCATTCTTAACAATTCTCATTTGCTGTGCCGTTGAGTTCGGGTTAACAAGTATTTTAGTGCAATAGAAGTTCATTATTATAATTTCATACTATAACAGGAACCTCAGATCATCTGCTTCATAAGAGCTTTTTGTTCCTAAGAGTAACATTGGCAAATGCCTTCTCTGTAGCTGCACCAACAATCTGGAATCAGCTCTCTACCATGTTAAAATCATCTGAAACTATAGCCACGTTAAAAAAATTGACTTATTTGTTTGAAATTGCATTCCCACCCTAAACCTTTGGTTTCAAAATTTAGGCAATTTCATTCACCTCACGTTGTCTATCTTTCGGAAGAGACACTAAAAGCCGTTGGTTCCTTCTATCTGGTGTTTATGCCAGGGAAAGAAAAAGATCCCATGTAGGGGGTAAATGTGTAACCTGTCGTGAACTTACACAGAGGTGGTCTCTATCTCTATACGACTGGATCTTGCTCCCAGCGGCCGGAGTTGCTTCCCGGTTGGGCGAGTGAGAGACCGAACACAGGCAGTGTAGACAGTATATGCACTGTATCATTGGACCCACTGGGTCCTGTATGAATGTACATACATACATACATTATTACTGATGATTTGTTATGGGTGTTTTGTTGCAGGAATACAACTTCAAAGAAGTGTCGGATCGCGAGTTCCTTCTGTCCCTCCATCGCAACGCGGCCAAACATCGCCTCAACATACAAGCGTACAACCGCATCTGTAGTGACATTGCAAGGATTGAGGAGAATCTCAACCGACTGCGTGACCCGATCCAACTCGCCCTACCCCCCGCACCCCCCAAACAACAATGACATACCACACACTGAACCACCACTGCGGCTGTGTTTTTCTCGTCATCGATATAGGAAGATTTTTCGCTGCTCACGTACCAGGAGTAGCGAAGGACAGTCGCGTTTAGTTGACACTCAGATGCATGGGACTTTTCACAATAAGGTTGTTTTTAAAACGTATCAGGACATTTTTCTTTTAGGTGAAAAATGCACAAATTCCTATTGTTGTGAAATGCAAACGTAAATGTTTATATCTAGGGAGTGTTTTTTTGGACATTTGCGTTGATTGTCTGCAGCTGTACATATATGACTTGCCTCGCAAAGAAACTATTTTAGATAGTTTATGTTTACTAATAACAAACAGGAGATGTTTACGATTACGGAAATTTTCTAATGTAACAAATCATAGTATACTTATGACGATCATGACTGTTTCATTCTGCAGGATCGTTTGTATTCTTGGCAGTTTGGTACACGGTAGTCGTCTTGGAGTAAATATTGGTTCCAGATGCATACATTGTGGACGATCATGTATAGCTGTTAGTAATAACTAGTTATTGGAGAGTTGTAAATAAGCCATTGTTTGACTTGCACTGTCAAATTTATACATTCATAGTGCTACATATAAGGATTGATCATGAAACAAATAGAATAATATATTGTCTGTTGGTTTGTGTCATGTTGATTGATGTTCACTGCAAGATATGACTTACGTGATATGAAACGGATAATATAGTTTTAGTTATTTCGAAGTAAATTTACCTTTTTTCTGTGACATTTCAATTGCTATCAGCAAGATGACAACACTAGATGACTAGATGTAGACATTCTGGGCATCACTGTCATTTACTGGAGGGATAGCCTGGTTGCCCAGCAGACCAGGTGCGGAAGTACTCGGTACTCGAGTACATTTTTGAACTACTCGTAAAACTTATGGGTCATGGACACATACTCATTGTACTCAGATTTTACGAGTACATCACAATTGCTATCTGGCAGTAGCGGTCAGGTGAAGATTGCTTGTAGCGGTCAGGTGAAGATTGCTTGTAGGGATGAAAACTTCATAATTGCAATCTGGCAGTAGCGGTCAGGTGAAGATTGCTTGTAGCGGTCAGGTGAAGATTGCTTGTAGCGATGAAAACATCACAATTGCAATCTGGCAGTAGCGGTCAGGTGAAGATTGCTTGTAGGGATGAAAGCATCACAGATAGAAGGTAAATTGACTGCAAAATAAGTAAAAAATATTACCCATCTGAACCAGACAGTCTGACAAATTTCTTCACTCATATACGTGATATGAAGAGGGGTGGGGTTGGGTGCAGTGGGGTGGGGTGGGGTGGGGTGGGGTGGAGGGTGGTTTTCGTTTGGTCATCCTCCCTCATTGTGGATAACAGATTTGTTGGAGGTATATGACAATATCGAGTCTTATAAGGATCTGTTTCTAAAGGAAAAATTGTAGCAAAGTCGATCACACAAATGTAAAATAGAATGATACACAAGTGGCAGTCAAAGCACAAATACTTTGGTGCTAGGCAGATTTAAGGCAAAAGTTCAGGAGAGATTTCACTTGATGTAACCTTTTTCGTAGTCTGGTATATGGCAAAACTTGACCATGGCTAAACCTAGCAGATTTTGATTGATGAAGGTTTATTTCGTAGCTTTATAAATGGAGACATGACATTGGAATAGGAACGCTTTAGATTGATTAACCAGTAACAAATGTTGTGCGAATCCAAAAATTGCAAACTATTTAGCATTAATTGTAATCGGGACATCTTTAGAAATTATATTGTAGTATCTGGACATCTGCACACACAGGAGTAGAGGAGATCGACTGAAGTTTATCAATGATGGGAGTCCTGTGATGTTTCATGGTAAAAATCTGCCTTCGCTATGTGTAGCAAAATAAAAACTTGGTAAAGGCAAGTGGTACAGCAATAAAAAAACATCTTGTGAAATGTTGCTCGAAATCTGTTTGTGCATAGCTTATCATTTATCGAATGCTACGAATAGTAACTAGTTTTATGTTTACTAAATACCTGTAAAATATTCCAGAAAAGATCACATCACTGAAATCAGAATTCAAATTCAACTACCGGATGTAGTTTGGTGAATTTGTGTTTGTTTCGGAGGTTGCCAGTTTGTGACTCGATAATAATTGAGAGACAGAGGCAGAATCTAATTTCGAAGTGCTATCGGGATGTTTGCGGATCTCGTGAGAATATTTGAATCCATTTCATGAAGTGTTACGATGCTTCTCCGATACAATTCAAACATACCACGTCACATAGTTTTGCATCATCAGAGTTGAGATGCTTTGTTATTAGTAATTCTGACCAACATTTGACAGCATGCAGATTAACATGGGGAAAGTGGAGGCTTCAGGTAAAATCTGTAATGTCTGTAGTGTCGGGCAGTTGATGCAGCAGAAAATAATATTTGTAGGCAGCTTATGGCAATAGCTTTATTTTGAGTGTGGCCATTTCAGGTTTACTGTGATGGTTTAGCATGCATTTGGAACCCTGTTCGTCACCTTCAGTAATCAATTCTTACCTTTTTAATAGCGCTGAATATGTTTCGGTGCCGATGTACATAGAACCAAGAATATTTAATAACCTTTGTAAATCTTTATTACACCTTACACTGTGTTTTGTGTTTTTTTGCAGCCACTGTAGATTTACCTTTCTTAAGACAGCTTACATTATTTGAGTAGCCTGTTTTTGTTTTACATGCCTGAGCATTTTGTTTGTTGAAGTAACTTTGTTATAGCAAAGTTAAGGTTTTGCAAAATAAAATGTCAGCAAGAAATGTTACCATACACCTTCGCATTGTATCAGTTTTGTAAGGATAATAAATTATATTGTTTCCTCTTCAAGATTGTTATATTTTTATTAAAGTGAGGTTGTCCATTAGTTTTATATCGTAAAAATCATGTTATACAGTAAAAATCTATTATAACTTAACAACCACCCAAACATGGTTTATTGAACCATTTCTATTGTTGAAATTTAAAATTTTGTGAGGAAACAGTATGTTTACATGGCAACACGCCACATTTGAAGGCCTCGGGACTGATTACTACTAATTAAATAAATAATATGTGTATCACGTAATACGTAACCATGCTCCCATTGGCGGATTTGAGTGACGGCTCAATGATTTTTTGTAGACATACATAATACAATAGTTGTTTCTGCTCCGTCAACACATATTTAGGTGGCAAGTTAAAATGCATATCCTGTACAGTTTATACTCGGAGCTTGATTTCCGAGGATTTGGGTGCAAAAGAAGCTACCTTATTATTATTAACATGATTTTACAGTTAAAACGAACAAACGACCTCCCAATAATGATTTGTTACAATAAATATAATAGTCTATAACTCTAAAGCAGTGTTTCTCAACGACCCCCACATCTAGGCTTTTTGTCTTCGAGACCTCAATCGCCACTAGAGGAGAGAGGCAAGAATTGGTGCTGCAAAAATCATGATCACAAAGGTCAAAATGTATGGTATTTGGACCACTTTAATTTCTTTATTAAACGTGTCATTTCTTGTCTAAAATCACTCAACTGGAGCTCGATCTCGATATCTATTTGCCTGTTTCTGGCGTTAAATAACCACCATGCTTGAGAATGCCACTTGAGGTATCCCGTTCGGAACATCACTAGGACTGCATTTAACTACCTTCAACATTTGGATACTGATTCCTCATCTCGATCAGATTCACAATGGATTTGTGCAGCATTTTGGCATCTTTGTTCTGGCACAACTCTCGAAGCTCTCCCAGTCTTATTGAAAGTTATCAACTTTTCGGCTTCAATTTGGGACATCAATGTGTTTTGAATAAGAGAGAGGTGTTTGAATCTTGGCAACTAGTGGGAAGCAGCACTGCAACTGTGTGTATGGTACGAAAGTGTAACACAAAGAAAATGTCATCCTTTTCAACAAAATATATATTGTACACTCACTTTTGACTTTATTGCATCGAGTTCAATAATACTACACCTGTCCTATTCATGGTGTTATCATTAGCAAAGCTCAAGTCAAGATTGGCACGAGGCAATAGGATACAGTGTTTGGTTATTTGTGTAAATGAACCATAACCATATAATCACACATGTACATAAACAAATTGCATGTCTAGGTTTTATTAGGGCAACAAATGTCCTCCAGTAACTTCTGAATTAATTACAGTCGCACCAATTAAACCAACTCTTGTAATCTGCCATCACTTCGGCAAACAAATTTCACTGTAACCGCACCAGTCGCTTGATGTAACAAACAGTTATTGTCAGATATGTTCTTGAGGTTTGCAGTCACAGAAACCATGATGGCACATATTCGGAAACATCATTTATACCTACTAGACTACTACGACACTGTTAATTATTAACGTGACCATTCATATTTCCACATGGTCCGATGAAGACACAGACAAATCAGTCTTATGATCATTTGGAAACAATAAAAGTGACCTGTCACAGGAGACTGGTTCAAAACTGTGAAATAGACTTGTAGATGCACATTTTTAGATTCTACTGATTGTAAGCTTTAAAACAATCTCATTTATTGAAACATATTCAGTAGTTTTTGATTTAGTGCTAAAAATTAAGAAAACTTTTAAGCAGCGTTTTGAGAAATGAAGTTTAAAATTTGGGCAACATGCCAAATCGATGCCCAATACAACTGTACATTTAGTATTTGATTAGTTTTGGATTATTTGCCGAGGAAAATCAACTGGACATTGAAAGTTGAGATTGTAAGGTATGAATTTCTGCCAAACTCATAAAATTGATGGACATGGCCTGGACAGCTCAGGTGCTGTATAGGCCGGTGCAACTTATTACCAAGTTCACTGCGGTGGTCACAAATGTCTGTGCGGAAACAGACATTTCCGACAACAGAATCACATGTTTGTGCACACGATAACACGGGTGGCATGATTACACGTATATTCACACCACATTTGCATCTGAAGTATTTTGTTCAAATGAGCAATATTTCACATTATTTGTGACATTTGGAAACAATGACGTGTCTGTACCGAAATGTACATTTTTCAGCAACAGGATCACATGTTTGCGCACGTGATGTCACACAAGGCGCGAGCACATATTGTCAACACGAATGCAAATGTACACACAATAACACACACGGCATAACACATATTCACAACCGCTCGGACACACGCACGCACGCACACACACTTGCATCTGATGTATTTAATACAAATACCATAATAATTGTATGTACTTAAAATTAATTAAATAATCAGTTGTCTGCAAATCATAGTGCACAAAAATAATTCTGATACACGGAATACTTACATACATAAACAAGTCCTGACATCACATCTTCCCCATTCTATCAGCCTAGTATGAACATGGCTTTGTAACTTAATTACAGTTACTTCCTATATTGGAGTTACTTCCTAAATCAGTTAACGATTACATAGGAACAACAAATTATTTTATAGAGGTGAGCGTAAACTTAAGGTACACAAACACAATTAATTTTGTCAAATGTTTGCGTGTCCAAAAACATAGTGTTCACACATCCAGTCATTACAGCACACAATATTTGACACATGGTATCTATTACAATAGCTGGGTGTGTCAGCTTGAGTCGAGCAGACTGTCCAAGTCTGGTATACACACCAACTTGTGCTGTACATGTCCAAGCACTGACATGTCTCCTGAATCACCGGTCAAACGCACACTGACCAGATCCTGTTGACAGAGAAACAACATCTCTCACGTTACTGAACATTCTTCAGGATAATTCTTTTTAAAGTCAAGATATTTCATTTTCAGATACCCAAACAATTTTTTTTACCTGGTAGTGGCTTTTGTTAGTTGCACGCCGACTTCTTCAGTACCCATAACGCAAGAACGGCGTCATCACACAGTAAATTGCAAAAGCCTCTCCAGGTAAAATTTGTTTGGCTATGTCAAAATGAAGTATTGTGAATTTAAAACATCTCTTGTAGGGTACAGGTAAACAGCTATCCGGTTGAAATTTAACATTATTTTTTATACAATTTCCATAAAAACAAATCTAATTTGAAACTGCATCCTTAAAGTTACATTCTGGATTAAACTACTATTTTAAACAGTTTTTAAGAAAGTGGATGTACAACATGAAAAATATTTGTCGGTTTAGCAAGTGTGCAAACTTTTTTCGCAACTCATGTTTATAAATTCCACAAATCACAGAGGCAAAGCTGCTATTTTATCTTCTTCTTCTTCCCCTTGCTCCCTTGCGGGTTGGGGTCCACGTCACTTGGTAGCTTCTTCTACTTTTCTTGTCAGTTCTTTCCACCTCTCTCTCATCCGCAATTGCCATCCATTCATGGCTGTTCACGCCAGCCCTCCCCAGGTCTCGTTTTATGCTGTCATTCCATCTCAGCCCTGGTCTTCCTCTCCTTCGTCTGCCACCCTCTTCTACTTTCCACGCTCTTTTCGCCAGTCTGTCTTCACCCATTCTATGTACATGTCCCACCCATCTCATTCTGTTACCGGCTACTTTCCTCTTTAGGTGTTTTTTCATTCCAATCTCCTCTCTTAATTCCTTCATCTTCCTTCTATCCTCTCGTGTTACTATACATATTCTTCTGACCCAGTTGTTTTCTGCCACCTGTAGTTTCTCCTCCTGTCTCTCTGTCAGTGGCAGTGTTCCCAACCCATATATACAGGCTGGTACAATGCAGGCTTCTAACACTTTTCCTTTCAGTTGTTTCTTCAGTTTTCTGTCCAACATAATGCCTTCTACCCTCTTCCAAGCTGCTGCTCCTGCTTGCACCCTCCTCTGTATTTCTTTACTACTCCTTCCATCCTCACAGACTGTACCGCCAAAGCTGTTTACTTGTTTAATGGTCTTTCCGTCAATAACTACATGCACATCTACCTCCTGTTCTCCTATCCACATTACTTCAGTCTTCTCCAGATTCATTCGGAGGCCGTGTTTTCTGAAGGTGTCACTCCATTCTTGCAATGCTTTCTGTAGTTCCTCTTTGTTATCAGCCACCACTGCTAGGTCGTCTGCATACAGTATCTTCGTAAGTTCTTCCTGCTCCGATATCTTTCCACTGATCAGGTTCATCACCATAATGAAAAGCAGGGGACTCAAGGCACTTCCTTGTCCGAGTCCTACTTCCAATCCAAATTGTTCCGATGTTTCTCCTTCGACTCTCACTACTGCTGTTGTCTCCTTGTATATTTCCTCCATCATTCTAGCTTCTGCTTCTCCAACCTCCATCCATCTCATGACTGCAAATACGAGTTCTCTCGGCACAGTGTCAAATGCCTTTTCCAGACCTACAAAATCGAACGCTACATCCTTTTTAAATTCTCTCTTCTTCTCGACAATTTGTCTGATGGCAAACAATCCATCATCTGTTCCTCTCCCTTTCCTAAATCCCAGCTGATTCTCTCCGATTTTGCTCTCCACTGTAAGCCTCACCCTAGCATCCAGTATCCTTTCCAACAATTTCAGGGCTTGGCTCAGTAATGTGATGCCGCTGTATCTCCCTGGGTCATGGATGTCCCCTTTCCCCTTCCATATCGGCACAATCACTCCTCTTTGCCACTCTGCTGGTATCTCTCCTGCTGTGAAGCACACATTAAACAGCCTCGTCAGCCACTTGATTCCAACTAGTCTGTTTGCTTTCACCATTTCCACTGAGAGTTCATCCACTCCTACAGCCTTTCCTGTTTTCATCTTCTTTACTACTTTCTCCACCTCTTCTTCTGTTATTGTCCTCACCTCCAGCTCTCTCCTTACAGTTTGAGGTATCTCTATCTCATATTCTTCCTCCGGATTTTGTAGTTTCTTGAAGTACTCCTCCCAAACACCCAGCACTTGTTTTGCTCCAGTGACCAGTGTCCCGTCACTTCTCTTCATTGCTGATGTTCATATAGTATCTTTGCTGTCTCTATCTCTATCCCTGGCAAGTTTGAAGATAAGTTTTTTCGCTCCATCTTCTTCAATCTTATCACATAATTCCTGCTGTTTATCATCTCTTGCTTTAGCAACTGCCTTATTTGCTGCCTTCTTCTTCTCCCGGTACTTCTGCTTCAGCCTTGTCTTCTCTTCATCACTCGCTTCTTCCACACACTTCAGTGCCTTCTTCTTCTCCCGGTACTTCTGCTTCAGCCTTGTCTTCTCCCGGTACTTCTGCTTCAGCCTTGTCTTCTCCCGGTACTTCTGCTTCAGCCTTGTCTTCTCCCGGTACTTCTGCTTCAGCCTTGTCTTCTCTTCATCACTCGCTTCTTCCACACACTTCAGTGTCTTCTTCTTCTCCCGGTACTTCTGCTTCAGCCTTGTCTTTTCTTCATCACTCGCTTCTTCCACACACTTCAGCGCCTCCTTTTTTTCTCGTATTGCTTATGGTTCCACCACCACTGTTCTTTCTTCTTTCGACAATGTGTCGGCTTTCCTGATGTTCGGCCACATATCTCCTCAGCTGTTCTAACAAAAGCTGCTATTTTATATATGGTAATAATTCTTGTCAATAAACTATTGAACATCTGAGAAAGTCTGAGCTGAGATGTCTTTCTTACCTGGAGGAAGCCCGTGGGCATGCCCATGTTCACATCCAGGGCCACGTTGCCCAGCACTAGTCTCGTGTGGCCAGACTTATGGATTTGTAATTTTCCAATGTAACCCTCTTCGAAGTCGCCTATTGTGCAGCGTTCAAATTTCTCTGCAAGTTTCTCCTGGAAATGGATGATTTTAATAGAATGACGCATGGGAGCTAACGTTACTTCATAACATGTAGAACACGAAGTACAGCATACTATGTACAACATAATGTCAATGTACTATAATGACAATACACAACATAATGTCAATGTACTATAATGACAATACACAACATAATGTCAATGTACTATAATGACAATACACAACATAATGTCAATGTACTATAATGACAATACACAACATAATGTCAATGTACTATAATGACAATACACAACATAATGTCAATGTACTATAATGACAATACACAACATAATGTCAATGTACTATAATGACAATACACAACATAATGTCAATGTACTATAATGACAATACACAACATAATGCCAATGTACTATAATGATAATACACAACATAATGCCAATGTACTATAATGACAATACACAACATAATGCCAATGTACTATAATGACAATACACAACATAATGTCAATGTACTATAATGACAATACACAACATAATGCCAATGTACTATAATGACAATGTACTATAATGACAATACACAACATAATGTCAATGTACTATAATGACAATACACAACATAATGTCAATGTACTATAATGACAATACACAACATAATGTCAATGTACTATAATGACAATACACAACATAATGCCAATGTACTATAATGACAATACACAACATAATGCCAATGTACTATAATGACAATACACAACATAATGCCAATGTACTATAATGACAATACACAACATAATGCCAACGTACTATAATGGCAATACACAACATAATGCCAATGTACTATAATGACAATACACAACATAATGCCAATGTACTATAATGACAATACACAACATAATGCCAATGTACTATAATGACAATACATGCGTTTGAATGTTTTTTTAACAAAACACATCATACAATCCCAATACAGAGCCAACATATTGCATACAACTGTGTGTGTTGTGTGTGTGTGTTGTATGTGTGTGTTGTACATGTGTATATTGTGTGTGTGTGTGTGTGTGTGTGTGTGTGTGTGTGTGTGTGTGTGTGTGTGTGTGTGTGTGTGTGTGTGTGTGTGTGTGTGTGTGTGTGTGTGTGTGTGTGTGTTATGAGTGTTTGTGTGTGTCTGTGTGTGTATGTGTGTGTCTGTGTGTCTCTGTGTGTGTCTGTGTATGTCTGTGTATGCGTTTGTATCTTTTGTGTTGTGTGTGTGTGTGTGGGTTGTGCGTGTGTATATTGTGTGTGTGTGTCTCTGTGTGTGTCTGTGTGTGTGTGTGTGTGTGTGTGTATGTGTGTGTGTGTGTGTGTGTGTGTGTGTGTGTGTGTGTGTGTGTGTGTGTGGTGTGGTGTGGTGTGATGTGTGAGCCATGTACTCATTTATACAGCTGAGTTAACTGGAGCAACGTAGAATAAACAAACTTGTACAATGTTCGACTCGGCAGCACAGGATTCGAACTCGGGTTCTCTCAATTGAGAGTCCGACGACACTCCACAATGTTCTCACATGTGTGCGTGCAAGCGACAACAGCAAGACAAGAGAGAAGACACCCACCTGTGGGTCGGGGGGTTCTTTCTTCACCTGTGTTCCCCCTCCACCCCTGCCCCTGTGTGTTTTGGCGTCGTCATCATCCCCCCGTCGCGGGTCCCCAGGTAAGACATCCGGTAGTTGCATGAATAGAAACTCATAGTCTGAAAGACAACAACTTCACCTTCATCTTAAACAGTTAACAATAACATCATAGAAATCAATCAACTATATACAGTATATATATATATACAGTAACTTGGGATCATTTGTACGTGCATCTCCTCCAAAGTGCAGAGGTCCACTCATCTCCTTCTACGTTGATTCATTTCATTCAACTCTGATCTACCAATCGATGATATATTTCAGAAAATGTAACGAAACTTATTTAGAGAATAATCATGATCTTATAGTCAACTCAATCAGTTAGTGGTCTTAATCTATAAAAACATAGGCTGGCACTGCATTAGCATCTGTCAAATCACCCCCTCTGGTGATGGAGAAAGCGTCAAGATTGCCTTGTCTAGTGCTGCATATGACAACACATTATTTAGTGGAAAGTAAAGAAAGACAGAAAGAACCAATCGGGGAGACCTGTATCGAGGCCAACCTTCACCTGGACATTCTGGGAAAAGAAGAAGACAAACTACAATTGTGTGAACTGAGGCAATGTGGGGTGAACCACAACATCAGGTAAATATACATCATAGCAGCAAACACTTTTAAATCACCTTTTTCCGCCGCCTTCTTGAAGAAGTCCGCAGCCGAGGCGGGCGGGCACACATTCAGGTCTCGATGTGGAATGCCTATAGAGGCCACTCCATTGGTCACTTCAGCTGGATGGTCCACCTCATCTGTGTCCATTGGCTCCTCCTTCGCCACTACAAACAATCATGTTGAACAATCACGTTGAACAAAAATCATGTTGAACAAACAACCACGCTGAACAAACAATAACATTGAAAAAAATAATCACATTCAACAGAGAGCCACGTTCAACAAACAACAAGCGTAAATATTCTCGACAATATATATTTACAACTGTAGCTACAGTAGTAAGTACAAATGCACAAGAACATCTGCACACACAACAAATAGTTAAAAAAACAAATAGTAAAAAGAAGCTTATGGGCGGTCGCGTAAGTTTCCAAAGCCACAATATATGTTAAACATTTTGTGGGGGGGTGGTTTATAAAATAATAATTAAACTACAAAAATTAAAATCTTGTTTATCTACAACCCTTTGAAAACAATGTTTTTTAACAAATAAACCAAAAACAATCAAAATAAAATTACTATTTTGCTTCTGTTTTTGTTCCTTACACCACAAGAGTTGGATAAATGAGCACCTTTTATGGTCTTCAAATCTGGCTTCGTTTCCACCTTCACCTCTGATTTGGCGACAGGACCAAGAGGCAACTTGATGGGGACCATACTCGGATCATGGTCCTCTCCGATGTCTGCATGGTCCACAAACTACAACCGTCAATCCACGATTATTTCATGCATCAAATGTGGGCTTTGAAAACTTTGGAAATCAACTGAAAAATAAACATGCAATAAAAACAAGAGATTCGGAACAAGACTGTTACCGATAATTCAAGAATGAATTTAGTTATAAGATTAACAATATGTTTTGGTGTTTTGTTTGAAGTTGATAAATTTTGAAATTACCTATTTACATTACCAAGACTTGTATATTTATGCTAAGAATTTACAACAATATTTATAATGTAGAAAGTATTTCACAACAAAACAAAAAACCAAATAACTGTATCTTGCTACTAAAATAAGCATTGGCATAAAATAATTGCATTTCAAAAGAATCATACCAGAAATGAAGTAATTCAACAAAACAAACTTTTCGATTGATTCATATAAACCAATAATAAAAAATTCTACAAACTAAGTAGACATAATTGAGATTTGCTGATATCATGTCAGGTATATATCAGTATAATATATATCTGCCTGAAATCAAATGAATGTCACCTGTACACACATATTTGTCAAATACAAAAAACGTGGCTGTTAGTAAATCTTTACCCGTGAAGTTTTTTTAGGATGAATTAATTAGTCAACATTATTTTGATTGTAAAACTGACAAATGCAACTTAAAACAAAATAACATTTACATCATCGCGAAGCAGATCGTCCATCATCTTTTTATTCTCTTCCTCGTTCTTGACCTCCCATTTGACCTTGGGTCGGGCTGACCCTTGACCTCCACCACCTCCCCCGCCCCCACCGCCTCCATCACTCAATCTGCAGCCTAAAACAAGATTAAAACTCTGTACAAAACTGTCACATCGTTGCCAGATAGGAAGTCGATGGCAGGAAATTAGATTAGATATGACTATAACTGCAAAATTTAGGTGGATCTGGATTCTACACCAAAAAACTGTTTCTGTAAGTTATAAATGTATGTTTTCAGAATTACAAGTGACCAGTTGCAAATAACTAAACATTTCTATTCAAATTTGAAATCTCAACACAAATCCCCACATGCATTTTGGGTATAAAATAAAAACGTCACTTAATTTGCAATTTATATAAACTTATTTTTTACAATTCTTTATGATATTTCATTTATATCAAACTAAGACATGATAAATATACTCCATGGAAAACACATAATTACTTTTTAATGGAACACAGTCTGATTGAAAAAGTAGGACTAGATAATGTTCAACAAGCATAACTAATATTGCAAGCACGCCTGTTTCTGTGAAACAAAAAATAAGTGAAGACTGGTAATTTGGTAAACAGTTATTCAAATGTCCCAATGTTCATTGACATTTTATATAGATGCAACATTTTTAGAAACCTCCCCAAATAAATAAAAATAACACACATAAATATAATAAAACATTGTATCACTTTAGAGAAGTATATGACTCACCGCTTCGTCTCGCTGGGTTCAGCGGTCCCGTTGGACCCTGCTCGAAGATGGAATGCGATTGGATGACTTCTCCTCGCCCACGACCTCTACCACGACCTCTGCCGCGCCCCGACTCCGGCCTCCCGTTTCCTCGGTTGCTAGCCGCCCTTCCCCTCCCACTGGGAGTGACCTTCTGGTCCCCTTCTCCACGCGATTGCAAACTGAAAGGCAAATATCAATATATTTTCAAGGTGTCATGTTAGCTTTGTCTGCCACACTCCTGTTTGTCACAGATTAACTGGGATTATTGTATAGAGCCCAACATACTATGCAGAACAAAGTCACATCCTTGCACGCCAGGGGGCGCTGCTGATTACATAAGTCTTCTCCTCTTGGCAGTTCAGTTGCCGAAACTCTGAATATAACTGCTCAGCCAATAATTACGCTTGCTGGCAAATTCCAGTGGTTTTCTGGGTGGTCTTCATGGGCTGTTTGGGCAGTAGACGTAATTATTTGAATACACAATACCGCTCAGCGGCTTGTAAAAATGGTCGAATGAGTAATTATATTGGGATTCCTGGAACTGGGGTGTGGGTCAGATAGGTGTCTGCACTGTTCTCACGGGTGGTACAGCAAAGTCAATTATGAGTTTGATTCAGTTAACTTCCATACAATGCGTAGGAGATCTGCCAGGGGTAGTGTCAGTGTCTGAATGTCTATCATTTGAAACATAGCTAAGTTACACTAACATAATATAACATTGCATTGCATATATATATATATATATATATATGCATAAATAATTAAAATTAGGCCTTGAAAAATGTACAAACAAGTATGTAAGCACACTGTAATAATAAAGTGCAAATTATCAAATAAAACTTTTAATTATTAAAATAGCCTATAATAATAATATTGTTCCAAATGTATGTCCTGATTGTACAAACTCTGCCCAAAGCTAGTACTTGTATTTAACTGTATTAGTGTTGCACTCAGATGTATGTATACTGTACATTTGCCACTTCTTTTCAAGTGTTTCCCTGGTTATTCGCTGGGTGACACCACCAAACTAAGTGGCTTACACCATGCCGATGTTGGTCACATTACAAAATATACTTTTGTCACCAGTCAAATTTGGATTTAGGCCATATTTATTTGTAGATAAAGAAGAAAAAGCGTGTCTACTTCTGAACTACAACCAAGACAACTTCCAAACACCATAAAATTTAGTCCAATGGATGCGGCAAAACTATGAAAAATTGTGTTCAGTCTGATTCTTGCACTGCCTGTGGCAATGCCGCCAATGTTTAGACTTGGCGTTCATTGGCTTTGCCATTGAATGCAACAGGTCGCGTGATAAGAATTCATTTTTGACGAACTATTGCTGAATTATTACCAAAGTTGCATTTACCGTCTTCTATAAATGAGCTGGGTCTAAGAATTCAAACGAACTATGCATCGGATATAGCCTAGCCATATCCGCCAAGATAAACTGGTGGCGATTGTGAACCGACGGTATCGGGCCGATAACTTGAACATTTTGGCGAATTGAATCAGTGGGACGGATTTTGAATTGGCGGCCGCCTATTCAAAATTTGCTGTGTAGTGTACGCAGTCACACACCTGGCTTGCGAGGATGCAATGTTGTTCTATTCAGCAAAGTGACATTGCTCTATTACATTTAGACAATGATGCATGTTTTCCTTATTCGCAGGACAGAGTAGTTCTGTTCAGCAGTATGACAAAGTACTACTATATCTGGACAACATAGTCCTGACATAGAAATTTGCCTGATTTACAGGACAAAGTAGTTCCATTCAGCAGAATGACAATGCATTACTATATTTGGATGACACACACGTTGTAAATAATAAAAAAATTGAGAAATAGCCTAATTTGTAAAAGGCTAATGTAATTAAGTAAACATGATAGCATCATAATGATTGGGAGTGTAAATGTAATGTTAAATTATTATGTTTCATGAACATTGCGTTCTCACTAGAAATTTACATATTATGTATACTAATGCAGTGCTAACTGCTTCATTTAAATGTAAGTATGGCTGTGTGTAAACGTCACACAAATATCACAATGCATGTATGGTATTGTGGTCTTGTGTATCAGTGGGATTCAGAGCAATGCTAATAATAAAGCATGTTTGGTCAGTCCATACATACTCTTCTGTGCTCTTCTCCCTCCTGATTGGAATACTTGGGGCAAATGTCTTCTTGCGAATGCCACCAAGGGTCAAGTCTCGCGGGGCTCTCATGGACGGTAACCTGAGGAACACAGTGACTGGTCAATTCAACTAAATTCTTATTTATTGCAGAAATTTAAATATAAATTTGAAGTGTTTTTTATGTATTATACATTCCCCAAATATGAAATATTGTGACCGGTGTCTCATATTATAATGTCTTGTTCAGCTACCCTAAAAACTGAATATATAGAGAAAATATTCTAGCAGATTAGACACAAGTGCTATAAACATTTTTAATCAAACATTACACTACATGCTTACGTTTATGCTACCACAGTAAAAAAAAATTTCACAAAATATTTACTATACCAAGAGACGCAAATATGCATAAATTGCCAAATTGTCGAATACATAATTACCAAAGTAATTCTGTGGAGATGGCGGGGGAGATCTGTGACTAAATGGAATAATAAGCAATGGTTTTGTGTAATGTAATGTCATACAATGATCATTTGAAATGGCACTTAAAATTCATGTGTTTTCACATAATTTCCATGCTTCCTTAATTGCAGCATTTTGTCAACATCTTTTGTGGCCAACACAAACCTTGCTGCCTTCCCTGTGGGTGCCCCCCTCCTTCCCAGCAGCCCCCGGGGCAGACTGGCAGTGGGTGGGGTGCCGTCAGCCATTGTTTCACCAGGCGAAGGTTGAGCCTCTCACATCACAGACTGGAACACAGTTTCAAATACCTCACTCACATCTTTGTATTGGTTACATATATAATGTGACTCGAACTAGGTGCATTTGATTGGTGGGTTAGTGACAGAGACCAATACTCTGAGTCTGTGGCAGTTTGCATACAGCAGACAGTTTTACTTACACGCCCTCATATTGATTAGATTGTAAATATACCAGGCAGAAGGTATTTAATCCAAAACACACACATTCATGTACCTGTCCCATGTATCAAACCGCTAAGCAAGTTCAACCCATGTTTCACAAAATGACTGCACTTGGGTTTGGCTGGGCTCAACTTAGTCATGACATGCACACCAAATGATTGAACCATTCCAATGAATATGACTGAATTCTTCAAGTTCATATTTTTTCCAATACAATTTCCGTCATTCGTTCAACAAGTTGTATGTGAGTGCCTACTTAAACAATAATACTATAGACGTATAGTCTATATTAATTTAATGTACCTGAAATTTTTGTAAGGATAACGTCTGCAAAATGTGATCGTTTTCATCAAGATCAAAGTTCTGGGCACTTGTGTCAAACCGGACCCACCTCGATTTTGTCGTTATAACTTGAGTTTTGCCTAACTTTGATACTTCAGTGTGTTAGTTCCACCATTCAACATCATCCCAGCCTCAGGCATATTTATGTTCATGAATATTGCGGCTTAGCGCACTTTTGAAGCGTAAATAGCGCCCCAGTTTGCATCAACATACAGTGCTATATTGGTCATTTTACGCGCGTGATGCGCTAATGCACGACCATAGCGGCACAGACTAGTGCAAACAGGGTTGCTATTTGGGCTTCAAAAGTGCTCTAAGACACAATATTTTCGTAATATAAATATGCCTGAGATGATGTTAAATAATGGAACTAACACATCGTCATTGAGGTATCAAAGTTAGGCAAAATTTTAGTTATAACGGCGAAAGCGAGGTGGGTCCGGATTCGACACAAGTGCCAAGTTCTGATTTTAGTCACTATAAACGGGATGTACCGCATTAAGTTCGAAACCCCCCGGTGTGCAGAAGCAACGTGCTAAGGCTTGACAACTCATAATTCTTACACATTATCGCTCACGACTATGTAATATTGCGAACATGACAACACACAGAAACCCAATTTATAACAAATAATATTGGACTGTTTAGACCACACTGTGTCATCTACAAGTACCGTTAATGTATGCTTTCAGTACATGCATGGAAATCTTCAAAATAAATCATGTACATTTTACAACGCAAAGCAGCAATTGCCGCAAAGCATGCAGCACAAAACATCATCAACTACGAGACCGCTTATCACTCGTGCAAGAAATTATATATATATTGCAAAATTAAAGTATTGTTTGTTTGTGCTAATTCAATCATTACAAAATTATATGTGATGTGTTGTAAAGCAATGCACAATCATGGTAGAGTGTGGATATTATTTAGTGTGTGTTTTTATTTTGTAGAGATAGGCGCGGCGATTAAAAAATAGATTATGATAGTTGTGATGAATTACGGACGAATTCCGAAAACCTACATTACATTTACGACCAACACAGTTTCGCTAGTTAACCAGGCATATTACATTTATGAAGTGTGTACAGTATCATGGACCGCCAGCTATCGCTAATTTTGTTCTTATGTATTAACTTTTAACAATTTAATAACAATGTAATTTACAACCATTTGAACATCCTTTAGTCCGTACACTGTCCGTATTCCATTTAACATAAACTAGTTCTCCCGCGAAAAACAACTGATCAAAATGTCATCTTTTATTCTTCGTCTACACACACTCAACATATGAATGAAATACCAATGACGTTTTATGGGAAAAGGTTGACATCTTGATTTAATTTTACATAAGCAAATTTGTGAATACAGAACAATGCACGTGCCAATGTTTGGAGCCAACGCAAACTAGCTCGTCATGACGTCACCCAAGTCTCACGAACGCAAGGCCGAGTCGACCAATTTTAGTCTTCTTATTTATTGTACTACATTCTTCTGTTTAACGTGTTTGCCGTGCTATCTTCGTCAGTCTTTACGTCAACCTTTCCTCACGCATTCTCTGTAAATGTCATGCCCATCTCCTGAGATGGGCAGGACATTTACATATCGGGAGATTGCTGGTGATTTACCGCTGGAAAATTCAGTGGTGCATCATTCAGCATGTCTTGGCAGCTCTCTCGTGGTGTCGCGCTGTCTCGGATGATGACATCGGAAGACGGGTGCTGTTGGTTTTTTTGTGTGAAAGCCTGGGAGATTTGCCTGTATTCCAGGATACCGGGAGATAGACCCAAAATCAAGGAGACTCATGTCGGGTGGAAGTGCTCAAAATGTATAATTCACCCAAGCTGTTTCGATACGCAAACATTTATTTCAATTTATTTTGTTATGTTATCACCAATATAAAATGATTAACGTGCTTCACCTTGGGTGAATGGACAACAATTATTTGTATGTAAGATTTTGTCATTTTCGATTTTACCTACAATAAACAGTTCCATGCAAACAATGTTTTTTATCAGTATGGAAAACTTCAAAATGCATCACAATGTACCAATTTCAAACTACTATTAAGAATATGACTGTTCATGTCGAAAACTCCTGACCCGATGTGCTTTACCCAGAAGAACACTGTAACAGCAACCAACATCATTTGAATAAGTGTCATGATACAAATTGTGACGGTATTGTATTGTTACAACCCCAGTCTCTAGCTATAATATATATTTATACTATCGTGCTTGTTTTAACAAGATGTAAGATTAACCAGTTTTGCTACCGATTGTCAACAGAGGTTTGCCATACAAATGGAAGGCTAAACTGATGAGAACAGAGAAGCATTTCAAAGAGAATCCTATTCCACAGACATATAAAAACAGGTAAATACATTTTCATTATTGCATATTGTAACTATTCAAAATTACTCATAGATGTTAGAAAAGAATGATAATTATAGATAGTACTGCGGTACTTAACTGGACATTGTTGGGAAGATGTAATGTTTTTATGACACAATTGGTTGAGATATTCAATTACAGTTGTGTTACATTTTATTTAGTCTGTTAAGCAGAATTCAATGTATTAATAGCAAGTAGTCCACATCAATTTACATGCAAAAAAGTCTCTAATGTCAACAGGATTTAGTTTTGTAACTTGCCACACAGATAGTTATCCATTGTATTTATATAGCCAACCATTACTAGGATATCATGGACTTTTGGTCAGAAAAATAAATCGCACAAATTTTATCTTAATAATATTTTGTTTACGCAGAATTGATGGACCATGTGGCGAATGGAGGGTGTTTCGACGACAAGAGGATGCATTCAAGTTTTCAAGAACAAAGTCTGATGTGAGTTTGTGGAGTCTTCAAATTTTGAAATATGTAAAAGAATCTTTCTGTTCATTTTTTAAAAGAATTTACTTTAACATTTTGAAATATTTTAAAGATTATTTGTAATCATATTTTGAAATATTTCACGGAATATTTATATTAATTAAATAACAAATTATACTCGCATTTTGAAATATTTTAAAGAATTTGAAATGTTTAATTGTATTTTTTTATTGTAGCATTCATTGTCTTGTCCAAATTGTAGGTTCCCTGGTAGAGATTGTAGCTTGCTGTTATGTAACTACGCTGGTTTGTCTGCAGGACCTACAGGTGTTTTCATTTGAGAGTGAGATGTTTTTTGATCACCATGGTCAGAGGGTTTTCCTCGTTGCCACCCACCAACACTTCTGGCACTACTACAAGTGAGTTACACCTTCATCCATCCATCTTCTCTTTGTAGTATTACTCAAAGCATAGAATATTTACATACATATGTGTTGTCACTTTATTTAAAAGTACAATTTTGTATATTCAATGCCATTAATTTGTTTTATTTGGTCTACCTTTTTGGGGCACATCTAGTGCTGTCACTTAGTATTCAACCAAGGATTGCAGGTTACTTAGGATTCAATAGTTATGCTGTACCATCAAGTTCATATATTGATTTTCTTGAAGAACTTGAATTGTCAAATACTAATAAAATGGCAATATTTAGAAATGTTATGTTTTTCGTCACACCTTTGTTTCTAATTATTGCCTTTGCTATGTGTGTTACTACTATTCATGTACATGTCCTGATAGAATCGCAGACGAATCGGTAACTATGTGTTCGTGCACACATTCTGAGATATTTTTATTATTGTAAAGAAATGTGCACATTTTCCAGTCAGTTGAAGACAGGACAGAGACACCACTATGAGATTATACCAGAAGGTAGGCTAGTCTAATTAAATATTATGCATTTTTTTCTCATAATTGGTCAACTGAAGCATATGCATGCATATTTTAGAATTGTCCTTTGGTCTGATATGAACTAAAAACACAAGGCGTTATAAAATAATTTGGGAAAGCATCCTTTGTGCAGATGTTTGTAAAGTCATGCACAGTCTGAGTGGGTCGCTCTTTGAATGTGTTTTGAACTGATGATCGGTTATTCGTATGCCGTTTACAAACACTGGTTGTATACCGTAAAACAAAGTGCCATGTTCAAGATGCACAAAATCATAAGAAACTCTCCTACACTTGTAAGACTGCTAACATGATGGTTTTCTTTGTGAGTTACACTCAGAAATATTTTGAAATTTCAAATATAAAATTGTTTAACCATTGCTAGTGTATATAGATTGGTGTGACATGTAGTTGTATGCTAATTATCCGTTACCTTGTTCATCTTCTCCCACTCTCTTAGGTGCAGTTTGCCATTTGTATTTCGATCTTGAGTTCTATCGACTGTCCAATCCCAATCTCGATGGCAGTCACATGACACAAGTTCTTATCAAGGTCAGAATATTAAATTGATTTCTGCTGAAGAGTAAAATATGTGGCAAACAAATGACCTTGGTACAGTGTATGAAGGCTGTTGTGTTTACACTGAGTGATGGAGAATATACTGGTCATAACTCAGTCATAATCAACTAATCTGAACGTTATTTACCGAACGAACACAGTCTGAAAATGATAACATACTCAATAGCTCCTGTAGATAATTGTGATTGTGTACATAACTGATTGACAATTTTAACAAGTACTGGAAAACTAAAAAGATGTACAGTAGTCCCTATCTTCAGTGGACACACCTGTATCCAAGCATAAGTGTCCCGACATGGCGGGTGTCCACTCATCAGAGGGAGAGGCATCTTAGTGCTGGAGTTCAGACCAGTACAACGGACACATGGTATAGATGTGGCAATATGTCAACGCATTGACTGATAGGAATTAAGCATTATATATATATGTGTTTATTATTACTGAGATGTATTAAAAAATAAAGAGTTGGTCATGAAGTACGTCATATCGCCCGCCCGGCACCGTCCGCCCGACTCCCATGAAAAGGCGACCCCAAGCCGAAGCCCTGACTTGGGCTGGAGGCGCGAACGAGGAAGCCATCATTCATGGCATCCCCAGGGGCAAAGGTGATTGATAACAGCACAAAATTAACAATCCCTTCCTCCACATTCAGTCTGCCTAAAGTTTACAGACCGTAATCAAAAGAACTCTAAGTGGTTAAGACAGGCTCGTTGTTACAGGTACACGTGTACTTGGTGTTACCACTGAAACACCAAGCTGTATGTCCGCCATTTTCTAAACAAATTCGGCAAAAAATCTTCGAATTAATTAATACTGTCCGTTTTAGGAGGGACATATAACCAAAATATCCTGTCCGCTGTCCGCGTACACGAGGTGTCCCCACATGAGAGGGACATTAACATGGCAAAACGGTCCGTACATTGACAAACTGTCCCGACATAGTGGGTGTCCCCTCGTCAGAGGGTCTGCTGAAGAGAGGGACTACTGTACTTAAAACTCCATCCTGTATGATGAACTTTTCCAGGTAACTCTAGCTGAAAGCTCAACTCCCTGTAAATAGCAAAATCTTTAAAACATCTTACTTTTGCATTTTGGTATCCAGTGGCGTCATACACCTACCATTTATTTAATTATGAAAGGTGGAGTTTTATCTGATGCTTTGCAGTATGTCTGTCGAGAGCTGAAGCTGAAGTATGACACAGACTGCAGCTCTGACAACATTCTGCAGCTGAATGCTAGGTGAGTGTCTTGTGATACGAGACACCAACGATGACATCTAGCAGGGAGTGAATAATAAATCGGAACTTTTATGTCGGTCAATTCATGGAGAGCGCCTGAAAAATGCGAGCTGTAAAAACCCGGATTTCACCATTGGGATTGTGCCTTCCTTGTGATTCAGGCGACGTGTTAAATGGCTGTCCTGTTTCATTAGTTGAAGATGACACAAGGATGACAGGGGTTTAGCAGTGAGCACTCTCAGTGCTACATTTCTGGTCCACTGGGGATTTTCTTTACAAAAAAGGGATGATAAGTTGGATACAAAATTGTAAACATGTGGTAATATATTTTTGTTTTAAAAGTTCCATTTGAGGTAATTTTTTTTACCTGTATTGCTATTGTTATCCTTTCCCACATATCTTGCTAACTTTCCCTTTCATTTTTCCTCCTCCTCTTGCATACCTTTAATAATAATAAATAACTTCTTACGTGCCAATATCCTCAGACAATCCGAGTTCAGTGGCGCACCAAAACCAAAGGATTAAGCATTCTCGTACTCTACAACTTTTAATGTTGTCTTCCCAACTTAGTTGTCAGTTGTCAGTCTTTTTTCTGCAGCGTAATTGACATTGTTCCACCATCTCTGCTGTCTTTTTGTTTTGTAGTTCACCAGTCTCAATCCACACCAAGTGTTCTGTCCACACCATTCAGCTTCTTACTCAGTTACTGTTCCCATTAAGAATCAGTCTCATTTAGTCATTCATTGTCCTGTCCACCCATGTGGCTCCTGTAAGTTTTATCTTGGTGTATCTCTGTTGACAGCACGGATGTGAAGTTCAGCCGACACCTGGTGTTTCACATGCCTGGTGCAGCATTCAAAGACAACATTCACGCAGGTTTGTCTACCTGGCAATCTAACTATTAACAAGGTAGCATATGTGTGCACATGTCGGGAGGGTATGTTAATGTTTTCCTCCAAGACAGTTTTCATCTTGGCCAACAAACTTTCGCTATTAATTTACAACCCTTCAGAAGAAAAGTAATGGTTTATTTTTTCAAAATTTCCCACTGTTTATGGGTTCTTTCCGGTTTTAGGGTTTGTACCATATGTTAGTTGGCCATAAATCGATTGTTCATAATAATGTTGCACATATTTTCTGTGATTTTTCCAAGGGTAAGGACTGCTGATCAGTTGGGGTCGTTTTACATAACTTGTGTAAAAAATGCAAAAAAGCAGTGAACATTTACAGTTTTGTGGATTATATTAATTTTGAGAAAGCATCTTTGTGGTGGGTTTTATTTCAGGTGACAGATTTGCATTCAGTAATGTTATAATTATTGTTACTTTGAATTCATGTAGAATTGTTGGTGAATTTGTCAAAACATTTGCAGTGATTTCTACATTTCATTAAAATAATCTTGATGCAGGTAATTTTGTGCGGCATATCCTACAGAAGCTGACTGATAGACGTGGTGTCGACTCCTCGTCAGCAACGCAGGATGTGTCTGTCATGGATGGTGAGAGTTGGATTTGGTAGACATTGAATAATAAGATAATTAATGCAACATCTGATTTTGTAAAATATCGTTGTGTTTTCTTCTGTGTGTGCGTGTGGGCGTTATATAGGTATCTATCAGATTACCAACTTTGTATTTTATAATAAATAAGATCATATTTTGATAAATAGGGAATGAAATAGTTTTTTTATCTCGGAGAATGAATAATTTGACAAGTGATTTTGATATGTGTATCCGTTCTTATCATTTCACCAACTTGGAAGTTGATTTCATTATTATCTGCTATTTTCATCATTTATTCACAACTTGCCTTGAAGCAGAGCAGCCAGCATCCGTGGCTGATGTGATTGTGGATAAACGACCAAGAGAAGAGGAGGAAGATTTAGACATGTTGTTTGTTAAGACAACGGATGGCCAAACTACAACATTCTGTGATACAGGTAATTACTAGATATATTACTACAATCACAATGAACATTTAGAGCGGCCTGCTATATTCAGTTTATAACGATTTACAATGTCTGACCATTTTTATTTAAAAATTATGGTATCTAACTATAATTGAGCTAAATATACATGTGTGTATTGAGTATGTTACGTTTTCCTCCTAAATAGTTTGCATCTCGAGTACTTGACTTTTAGGGATTAATTTATGACTCTGGAAGAAAAGTTACACTTTTTTTTCGAAATTTGCTTATGGCTAAGGGTTCTTATTAGTTTTAGGGTTCATTCTGTAGGTTAGATAGAAAAAATTGTTTTACTAACATTATGCATATTTTCTACAATTGATCCAAGGACCGCTGATTAGTTGGGGATATTTTATGTAACTTATGTTAATGCGAAAAACTTTTGAAATTTACCTCATAACAAATGTCGTCTACGAATACTCAGGGAAACCGTCTTCTGCATCTCTGTGTACGTAGCGCCATCTGGAGGATGGATATTTTTGCTAGTGTTATATAAGCCACAGCTCTTCTCACATCTGGACTGTCCATACTTTTAATGAACTGCTTTAACTTTGATTATTATTTGCCTAATTAAAAAAGACAAAACTGTTTTGTAATATTTCTCTTTTGCAGGTACAAATCTTATTATCAGATCATGTTTCTGTCATTAGAATCAGTCTTTCCTTTCCAGCGGTTTACACAAAGAACAGAAACTTTCGACTGTATCTTTCTTGCAAATTGGGAAAGAACAACCCTCTCTTGGTTGCCGATGACAACCAGTACATACCTAAAGTTGCCAGTGGCAACACTAAGGCAAGGGAGCAGCAGTTATTCATGGATTCGTTGATCACTGCTGTCGAGTAAGTTGTTCTCTCTGATCTGTCATCTGCTTGTAAGTAGTTATTACAATGACATTTTAAACAACAATATTGATGAAAAATATAATCGGGAAGAAAAAGAGTGGAACTGCATAGTATGGCAAGTCAGTAATTTTTTGGTAAGATCAATTTACATTCTAAAAAGTTGTACAAATATTGTGTATGGTTGAAGTTTGAAAGTGTTATTGCTGAAAAACGTAAACTGAGATAATTATATATATTTAACGTTAGGATTTATTTAATGTAAAATGCACATTATTAAATATGTAAAATTAGCAACATTTTTGGTTGCAATAGTAAATATTCTGCAGGACCTGTACTGCTAGTTATGTTTGAAATGAACTGTGCATTCAGCAATTACATGACCATGTGTTTCTGTCTTTAGATATACCGACAACCTCCGTATTCTAGCCTGTGACACTGACGATGCAACTGGAAACAAAGTAGTTAACCGTGGTCCTGGTTTCTCCAATGTCCAGGGTTAGTCTGGTTTGGTTCTTCTAACATGTTCCCCGTCTTAGCTGAGCTATTGGATGGATATCAGCTAAGTGAAAACTTTGCCATCTCAGCATAATTGGCTAACATGGAATTGGGAAACAGTCATATTTGTCTAACAAATCATCACTAAAGCTTGTTATAACATATTTCCACAATAATAATTTATGAATTGTTATGAATTATTTGTTTATAAAAGTGCATGTCTGGATTATCAAAATAATATTTCTGTGAGTGTCAGAATGCAGAAAAGGTATTATAGAGCAAAGGTTTCTGTATACCTTTGCATGTATTTGTCTAAAATGCAATACTGTATTATAAAATTTATTACAAATATTTATAGTACTTCAAAACGTCATCTTCCAGCTTATGCTACAAAGGGAAATAAGCTAATTGGTAATTGATCAGCATTAGGGCAATTTAAAACTTTGGATACACACTTTGAACAATTATACACAATTTCACTGTCTTGATAGCAATCACCGGATCAAAATTGTGGATTATATCGCCACAGTTTTTATGTCTTTCACCTAGCATAGAAAATGGCACTGAAAATGCCTGTGTCGTTTATTGTACAAGTAGTTATTTCTTTCAGAAACACCCCTTCAAGGTTATAACCATTCACCCTATCCTCAAGTGGACCACTTCATTGAGGGTGCGATAGGTCAAGGAGGGGTACAGGGTTACATCAGACGATGGTCATACTTCAGCCAGGGGGCGCTACTTGTTTATGACATCGCAAAGAATCGGTGGTGTGAACGAATTAGTCGACCTCACAAAAGCAACAATATCATGCGAGTATTTATTGTTGCCACTAATAATAGCTTTGTTTCAATAATATCCCAATCTTAAAAAAGTAATGAAAATGAAAATTTTTGTTAGTGCATTAAAAATTATGTGTAACATTGACTGTGGTATATTAACGTCTTTAAGCGTCCAACAAAATATGCAAAGTTACATATCCATGCCAGCTTTGAAAATAGTGTGTTCAGCCACGCAAAATGATGCAAGAAGGCCCAACAAGCAGGAAGCATTCTGTATACTTTGATGATCTTTTAGTAAAGTTTGCATGTGAAAGTAACGTTTAGCCTCTGCTGTATTCTGTAGACACAAGTAGCTCTTACAAGATTCAATTTAAATACAGCTGTTGTGTGCGTTTTATATTTGTATGCAAACCAGAACATGAAATGCTGCGAGACCGGGTGGCAGGAACAGATGCCTGAAACTGTTGGCCTTCTACCTGGTCTCTATGCTAGGAGATGTTAAAGATCCCGCTTGGGGGAAATGGCAGAATCCTATTGTGGACTCCCAGAGCCAGTGCTCTCAATCCACAAAGCCCACAAGGATGTTGCAACAGCCGCTGCCAAGACACTTGCTCTGGTGATGAGTGAATGCCATGGGTGCTTTGTTTACTCAAAACATTGTTATTATAGACACGTATTTGCTTGTAATGTGTGGCTGTCTTGTACATAGGCTGCTGGTTGATCTACGTGCTGGTGTCTACTACCAGAAGTGTCATGATCCAGACTGCAGAGCGTCCAACTTCAGGTCCCCAGGTCAGTCTAATAGCTGTAACTTGTCATGCTGCACGCCTCTTCCTTCTTGGTCACTTGTGGGTGGGTGCCATATCACTTGGTGTGTTCCACCCTCTTGACAAGGCGTCATCACCTCTCCCATTCTCGCCCACTCTGAGCTGTGAACCCTTTAGAGAGCGTGAGAGTGTAGTGGTTAGCACATCATCCGCCCGGCATGTCAGTGCTCTGAGCTCAAAATCCGGACCGGGCAGGCATATATATTCGGCCTGAAAACCTGGCTCTCAACATTGGGGACTGCATATCTCTCGTGACACTGTATCGCCATCTTTATTTCTTCGTCTTCTACCACCCGAATACACTTATGAAATAAAACACCACCAACACCACCATCTTCATTCTCTGCTCCCAACTACTTCATTGCCAGGTGTTTCTTCCTTCCGATCTAACCCGCATTATTTTGCCCAACACTGGGCACGTTAATGTCGTTCTCATCTCAATTTGGGACGTAAAAGAACCACTGAGGATGACAAGCACCCTGGCAATGACCACCCTCAGTGCCAGCATATAAAGGTCGGTTTGGCGATAATGTTCCAAGAAAGGCTGACTACCTGGTAGTTGAATGAGACCTTATAAGACTATAACATTTTAACCACAATATATACAGACTAGTCAGTTACTAGAACGTTGCCGAGTGCTGGAAACAACTAGAACTAGATACCTCTCATGACACTGTATCGCCATCTTTATTTCTTCGTCTTCTACCACCCGAATACACTTCTGAAATAAAACACCACCAACACCACCATCTTCATTCTCTGCTCCCAATTTCTTCATTGCCAGGTGTTTCTTCCTTCCGATCTAACCCGCATTATTTTGCCCAACACTGCAAGTTGCTGGTATCAATTTTGGTATTGTTCAGTATGACTAAAATTAGCAAGCTGTAAAGCAAACATGTTCATTTATTGTCCTATTATTTAAATATGCCATTTAATTTGACTTGAAGCCTCCTCCTTCACTGATTTAGTGCACTAAGAATCAGATTAAGTTTAAATTTAAATCTGTAGTATCTGTCTAGTTTAAGGGTTGATTTAAAGAATGTATACTTTTCTTAAAATCATCAAAACATTTTTTACTTTTATCATTAGATCAGGTGACTTATGATGTAAAAAATCAGAGTTCATAATTTTTGCAAGAATTTAACCAAATGTAAATAAAAAATTACAAACAGGTTAGCATGCAATTATTGATACCAGATACATTCGGTTTGTTCACAAAATAAGTGAAGTGAGAACAAAATTAATTGATCAATGACCTTTAAATTAATATTATCAATTTATCCCAGAATTCTATTTTTCAGATCACCCTCTGCCTAAGCATCTGCTTCACGACCCTTGTGGAGAGACAGGAAGTGACAACGAGGTTGATGATGAAGAATTACTCAAAGTCGCAGAGCAGCTTGAGGGGAGCAGTGATTGTTTTCTAACTGAGGAGAACGTCAACTTTGAGTTGACAGACAACGAACTGTTATTGGCAGGGACAACCACCGAGTGAAGTTGTTGTGGGATGATGATAGATGGATATACTGCATGTTTATTTCTTGTAAATAACATTGTACATAACTTAGTTTAACCAAGGCTAAGGCCATAAGTCTATTCTATCCAGGGTCAACGAGGTTAATGACGACTGAAATTGGTAAATAAACGTTTTTGGGGAAAACTACATGTAGATGCTTTTCCTCCTATTTTTGGAAATTACCCATCACTTCAGGATTATTACTAGTTAAGGGTTCATACCTAACATTAGACAATTGTTTGCAATACTGCATGTTTTCTACAATTGTTCCAAACTACATAAACCCTCCAGTGATCAGCTGGGGATGTTTTATGTAACTTAAAAAAATTGTAGAAAATTGTGAAAAAATTGTCAGCATTGTGAAAATTTAAAAACTTCAAATGATAATCTTTTTAAAAAAATATGGTGAAAACTTCTGAAACCCTGCCCTTCATCTCTGTGTGTGTAGCACCATCCAGAGGATGGGTGTTTTGCTAGTAACTGTAATGCTAAACCATGCTCGAAAATAAAATAATTTTTTTTTTATCAGCCATTTGAGATGAGCCATAAATAAATGTTCACTTTAAAAAGAAAGAAAAGTATACATAATAGAACTGATTTTGGACGAATGTAATGCAAACATCGATACAAGTGTTAGTGAGATTATTATGAATAATGTATATTTAACCAAGATTCTCAGGAGATTAAAGACAAATCTGACTCCTGAAATGATGTACATTGGTGAAAAAGTAATAAACATTTAGTGTTAATTTCGTTAATCATAATAAAATTCCATATATTTTAGAAATGAACTCGAACACCACTTTTGTTTCAACAATTTGTATTTATTAATTGATTTGTTCCGCCTACAGGAATGTTTATTGTTAGTTATAGGAATGTCCAATAATCAGTGGTATGAAGTGTTAAATGTTATACATCAAAAACTGCAAAAACGTTACACCAGTTTTTATATCGTGCAGCAGAAACTAATCATCCATTTAAAAGCATCCTTTACAATGATATTCGCAGCCATGATAAAACCAAATTTAATGCACCTTGCATGCATCATTTGTTGACTTCCTCTACTCAGTTACCCTCCACCATTATACCCGTCTTCTAAATAAATACCCTTTCACTATAGCCGTCTGGTCTCATCACATTACTTTGTCATCTCAAACGAAAAAGATATTCCAGAATTAGTTATACTTATAGTGTGTACACATGTGTGCACGGGGTGTGTATGTTGAAAACGTTACATCAACATGTTTCCAATGTGTGCACGTACAGCAGAACCTCGCTTTACGGTCACATCGATAATACAGCCACTTCGCAATTAAGGTCACCCTGGGACAGTCCCAAATTAGTTCTCTGACAGTAAAGAATAGGAAATATCTTGCTATTCAGGTCACTTTAGTAGTCCCGAGGGCGACCTTTAGTAGTGAGGTTTCACTGTATGTGTATATATATATATATGTAAATAATGTATTTATATCTATATAATATCTATTATTTATTAGACGTGCCAAATTAAAAAACTAGAAGAACAAGTATTCTTCAGCTGGAGAAGCAATAAAAGAAAGCTGTAGGTGAAAAGTAAGCCCAATTTAAATTTTTTAATGTAGGCCTCCAGGTCTGTGTGGTAAGCACTGTGTAGCCGCTTTGTGTAGAAAATGTGGAATTAGTTTTTAAAAAGCGGCTACTGAAAAAGAAGGCAACATAAGATTATGTCAGAATTAATTGGCAATAAAGAAAATCTTTGTATAACATGAGAGTTGACACTTCTGATGTGTAGATCGTTGCAGTTTTCCTTTGCTATGATTAGCCATTCAAGGTTACGTTGGACTCTGGCGAGAGTCACCTTGTGACAATGTCAAACCAGCCACCTTCAAGTGCATGACATAAGCATCAAAATACGCCCTTAGCTCAAAAATAAAGCGACTCCACGACCTGTCAAAACTTGATGTATACATGAACTCCACGATTCCCTGCAGATACCGCAGCTGTAAAATGCTAGTTTTGACACCTCCACTTAGCAGGACAATTTTCCTTTGTGTATATATTGAACAAAATAGACCTTCCACTACAGCACTAACTCATAGAAATATATAAACTGCCAATTGGAATATAGATATATAACACCTCAAAACTATGACCAACTAGCAAATTATTATGATGTATCAAATATGTTTCCAATGTCCCAGGAATTGTTTTTTCCTATTCACATTACGCCTACACTTTGTGATGGATATACGAATGGTGCCAGAGTATCCTCATTACATGTTAATAAGCAAGAAACTAGATGGCTTTGATGTCAACCAAAAGAGATGCCGCTGATGCAGTGAACCAATCGTAACGCAACAATACTGGCCCATGCACACAGAATTACCAAAGCATATTGGTTAAACATGAAAAATATTTCATTCTACATAAACATAACTAAAAAATTTTTTTTAAATACTCCTGTTTGCCCACAACAGTGTACACAAAATTTTCACAACAGTATCATTTTATAGAAATCGCATCCTTAATACCCAGGTAAAAAATGCAGTTAAGATTTTGGATATAAAATTTTGTTAGATTTGCACACACGCTATGTTCAATTTTTTTGCAATTTTTATCTACATAATACATTCACAAATGGGTACAATTGCACAGATAATTCTCACAAGACTTCAATAACATTATTTTATTGGGAGTTTTTTTAAAGTGCCAAACAAAATTCGAGCATACAAAGCAAACAGGTAAGTTTGTCTAAAGCAACTTTGTCTGTTCCGTTACTTGGAATCATTCTCCCGAGGCAGGGTTGGAAATAGTATTATATTACCCCTAGAATATTGCCAATAAAAATATACGGAAGGTCACTGAATCAACTGTACTTCATCCCACATGCTGTCTTTGTCAGTCTTGATTGTGGGAGCCACGGTTTGGTTTCATGAAATGGCTATGTACATTCTTAACATTAAGATGATTGTCTTAGCAAATGACGTGTTCTTTTTAAATAGGCGAACATAGGAGTTTACGCATACACATGGCGCTAAGTAATTGCATAACTTTAAGAACGCTTCATGAAACCGGCCCCTGGTGACATCAAGGAGACATCCGAGGAATGTGCATTAGGCTGTTAGCTCTGCTTGTCTCTGCTATTAGTAGGTCTTTACTATTTGAATGTTTTATATTCAATTAAAAAGTTTCCTGGGTACAATATTCAAATTGCGAACAATGCTTCAGGCTTGTTAAATAAAGTTAAATGGGAAGTATATCAAAATATATTAATTTTATCCTTAAATGGATTGATGATCTGGTTTGTTGATTATTAATATTAGACATATTTAACTCTCAAGAAATGTTCAAAATATCTCAAGAAACTTGGAAATATCCAGATGGTAAACCAAGTTTCTTGAGCGGTAAATATGTATAATATATTTATTCTAGTCTTACGAACATTATTTACAAATGCGGAACAGATTTGGTCTGATCTGATAACACTGGTCCGCTGATGTCATTGTGACTTAGATAAAACTAATTGTGGGGTGCCGGTGTTGTGACAGGGTCGTGATGTGACGACGATTTTGGGGGAAGAACCCCAGTGGAGAATAGGATGATGAGGATGAGGACAAATAGGATTAAGAGGACCACGAGAGCAAGGATGATCTTCATCTTGAGGTTCTGCCACCACATCCGCTGTTTCACCTTCCGTGCCGTCTTACGGAAACTCGCCGACTAAAATCAACAAGACATACCCGCATGTAAACGTGTGCGTTCAAGTGTGATACTTGGGGGCCGTTTGTGATTGTTCACATTTATCTATTCGTGCGGAGTATGCGAAAGGAGAGAGAGCAAGGCATGCGTCTTAATTATAAAAAGTCGGTCACGTGAATTCCATAATCGTAGTAATAATAAGAAAGTTTAACGTTACAACGAAGGTTGTTGTGTCCTTGGTATGTGTTGTTTAAAGTACTAATTCAGGGGGATGGAGGGGGTATGAAAAATAGTATGCTATGTGCGGATAATTAAATGTCGACAATTGTTATCGACCCCTAAACTGGTACATCAAGTATGAACAATAAAATCTTTAAAAGGAGTACCCCTGTAGAACTGTTAGAGATAGTAATAAATATATTTTATAATTATGTTTTATAAAAGTAGTGTAATCATTGCAAACACTGGGAGTGGTGTATTAAGAAAGAGGCAGGTGGCAGGTGCTAACGTGATGCTTGGCTTTATAGTAGAAGGGCTGGACATGTGGAGAGAACAGTTGGCAAAGAAAGTGGAAGGAAAGAAGAGGTGAGGACAACCTGGACTGTGATGGGAGAACTGTGTAGAGAGATTTGGAAGGATTGACAGAGGAGTGGAGAGTGAGAGCGAAAGATAGAGGGGAGTGGAGACAGCAGTGCAAGATCAGTGAGGGAAATGAAGAAAAAGATAACAGAAATCAAGGATCAGTATCAAGGCCAGCCTCACCTCTCAGACAGGGAAACAAGAGGAGAACAAGAATATTGGCACTTGTGTCGAATCTGGAGCCACCTCGATTTCGCCATTATAACTACACTGCTTAAATTTGATACGTTAGTGGATTAGTACATCATTGAACATAATCCCAGGTATATTTATGTTACAAAAATGGGCCAAGTGGCCCTGAAGTCCTTTGGACTAATACGTCTATATGTGACCCCGGCTGACCAAATGAGTGATAAGTCAGACAAATTGTAACATTGTTTTCTTACATCCTTGTAAAGTCGGTTTTAAAAAATATGACTGCTACCAAAATTGGCAAAGTTATGGAGCATTGAACATGGTAGGGATCAAAAAGTGAAAATGAAGAAAACGGCTGTTGAAGTTTTACATTATATATGCAAATGGATTGCATGGAAATATTACATGCACAACATTCAAATGTGGCACACAATATGTAATACATATGTTATGTTGCAATGATACACTGGAAGTACAAATGTGCTGCTACAAAGACTTATCAAGTTATGCCAGAGTATGTCTACATGTGTAAAACTAAGAGGACAGATTATTTGAGAGCAAAAACCTACAGGCAACTGTCCAGTTTAACAGGGGTCGAGTGTCTTAATGCTGTCTGTTGACACAAGCTACTGCCAGTGACCAATTACACATTAGTCACAGTTTCCATCAAACAATAGCAGGCAGAGAATCTTAGCTCCACAGCTGGGTGTAATACACAACCAGAGCCACAACTGATTCATGGTCAAGTAGATTAGCTCAATGCACCAACTAAGACAATACACAACACTGTGAGTGATAGAGTCCAGAGTAAGGTCTAAGCAGTGTCCTTATTGCTGAATAGATCAATTAAACCTGCCAAGTGGGTGACATTCTGCACAAGTGTTCATTAATCCTTAGTGATTGTTCAGAACACCAGACTGACCACATACCTAAACAAAGCGAATGTAATAGGTGAAGAACAGGCAGTGTTCAAATAGGGGTATTGGTTGAATTGTATTTGTCTCAACGCAAAAGGCTTTATTGTGCCTTCATCGATTATAAGAAAGCATTTGATTTAGTAGACCGGTCCTCCCTGTGGTCTAAGATAATTTCATGCGGTATTAATGGTATTGTGTTGAAAGTTGTATACAACATATAACAAAATGCTAAATCATGTATAAATCAGGGCCAGGCTGTGTCAGCCTTCTTCTCATGTGATGTATAGGTATGGCAAGGAGAAAACTTGTGTCCTTTGTTATTTGCTATTTACCTGAATCATTTTGAACACTGTTAGTCACAATTATAACGGACTTGACATGGCAGCTGGTGAAATTTACAACAACCTTAGGGATGATGATGTAGAAAATGTATGTTCTACTATATGCTGATGACACTAGAATGATTCAATCAAATACAGATTTCTTGCTTGTGTATAGTGGAACTATGTCAACTCTTCTAATGGTTGACATTTGGTTGTTTCAGGTGTCAACTATATTGTGAATCTGTAATTATTAGTCTATATTGATACAATTGATTTACACAGTACCATGTCTACACAAGGCATGGCAAGCGTAAACAGAACAGTAGAATGCATTTGATATCAATAAAGTGTAGGATATTTCACTCTATAGTTGTCCAGAATATTAATTTTCTATGTTTGTCACCTACAGGTGACAGAATATTAATTGTCTATGTTTATCACCTACAGGTTTCTACAGACAATACATCTTTAACCAATATACACCACAGTCACACCATTTTATAATAATTAAATGAACATCAAAATAAACACAACTTGCAATTATAGAAAATCAATAGTTTTGAAAGTGTTAGGCAACTGTTCAGTCTAACAGGGGTCAAGGCTGTCTACTCTGCCTGGGTGCTGTGACCAATTATAGATTAGTCAAGGTCTCAATGGAACAGTAGCACTAGGCTGCAGAGTTTAGTCATGATGTTGACTTTGTGGCACATTAAACAAAATCTACTGTTGGGGGTGTCTACTCTGCCTGGGCCGCTGTGACCACTTAAAGATTAGTCAAGGTCTCAAAGGAACAGTAGCACTAGGCTGCAGAGTTTAGTCATGGTGTTGACTTTGTGGCACATTAAACAAAATATACTGTTGGGGGTGGTCTCAAGGACCCTTCTCAAAACCACATCACTAGATAATGTAAAACTTTTGCACTTTGGGGGCCCCTTAGGTGCCCTTAGAATGAGTCAATCAAATACAGATTTCTTGTATATAGTGGCTGCACCCTAAGATACATCTGTGCAAAATTTGAAAAAAAAAGTTGCTGAACAGTTTTTGAAAAAATAGGCCAAATGTTACATTTTTATCAGTTTTGGGGTCCTTGGAGGCCCTAGGGAGCCCTTAAAATGATTAAATCAAATACAGATTTCTCGTGCATAGTGGCAGTGCCCTAAGATATGTCTATGCAAAATTAGAGAAAAGGTTGCTGAACGGTTTCTGAGATACGGCAGCTAACGGCGGACGCTGAGTGATGGCAATAGTCCCTTGGACCTTCGGCCAAAGGACTAAAAATGTTGCGTCTTAGCACACTTTTGAAGCCCAAATAGCAATCCGGTTTGTGCTAGTCTGCACCGCTGCGTCCGTGCATTACCGCACCACGCGTTTAAATGAGTGATATAGCAGTGTTTATTAATGGAATAATGCAAACCTGGATGCTATTACAGGGCTGCCTACCTGACAAAAACAATTTCCGTAATTACCCCCCTCCCCCCCATCGCACACCCACCACCCGATCGCATCCCGCCCCGCCTCCCAGTCCACAAGGTTGCCAATCAAACCTTTCTCTGAGACTGAAGTAGATACAGTGACAAGCCCAGCCTGGGAATCCAGGAAGTTACTAATTTAATCATCAAAAGTAGATATACTTTGTTTCAACATACTGTGTTGCTACACTGTAACTCTTGTCAGCAGTTAAGGTCATGGTTAGCACTTCAAAGGGATACTTGTTTAGCAATATCAAATAAGTTGTATTGTGCTAATTACAGCTGTCAAAGTGCATGCATGGCCAGATATGGCCAAATGTTTACGTCTGTAGAGCATCACTGTGGGAAAGACAGCGCCAGTGAATAGCCAATAATCATCCAACGAGCTTCTAAATTTACAACACACAGCAGGAAACATTATAATTATTACTAACAGTCAATGACAAAGTTAAATTGTTGTATTGAAATAAAAATCTTTGAATAAAAATATGATAGTTTTATATTGCAATTGCAAAATTATTAATACTCATTTTATATTTGTCTAAGACATTTTATAATTATATTCATAACTTTCATAAACCATAACTATTTAATATAATTTAATGGTTCTACCTAACGTCATCTTAATTTACTTCTTTCATTATATAATTCTACACCTGTAAATTTGATTAATGTCTAGACGCGCATTAATAACACTGATATTTTTCGGCCGCTGTAATTGCTGTTGACTGACAGATGCAGACATAATAAAATAATATGCCCACTGCCACGGCAGTCATCAGCAGGCTGGTAACAGTCAAAGTTGTAACATTGTACACAGGCACAGCAGTGGATGAGGTCACCGTACTGACTATGTAGAACTTGTAGTGGACTAAATATTTGTTGATAAAATTGTAACAAGTGAAAATATGAGTTTCTTCAGGGCATCTCAAGCACCATTATTTTTAGATTTAGCAAAAATTATTGTTTAATGTGTATCGTTTTCTGTAGTTGGATATTTGTATTCCGTAATATGGCGGCAGTTTCCGTAATGACGTAATATGAGGTGAATTTCCGTAATGATTACGGAAAATCCGTAATGGTAGGCAGCCCTGCTATTAACGCTTCAAAAGTGCGCTAAGATGCAATAATTTTAAACGTAAATTATACCTAGGATGATGCTGAATGGTGGAATCAACACGGAGGTATCAAATTTAGACAAAAATGTAGTTACAATAACGAAATCGAGGTGGGCCCAGATTCAACACAAGTGTCAGAAGATTGTAGTAAGCGAGGAGCACCCACGTGTTCCTCGAGGTCCGTCGTCTTCTCCCTCAGTTCCTCCAGGTTCTCTCCCCGCTCCAGCACCTTCTCTATGTTCTGAGTCATCACGTCCTTCACCTCGTTCACCTGTGACTGCAGCACGGTCAGGTGATCTCCCGTGTCATCAGTCAGCGAGAACTTCTCCTGTAACCATGACAACCAATGATGACCGGAAATGTTGACAATGTAAGTATAACATGAAGGAAGCATAGTCATGTCATGACATGAGTGTGGTTCTATATGGAATTTGTTCATTTGTTTTTATCGCAAAATCATGTTATACAGTATAAACTCTATCTCTTATAACATACACACTCAAACATGTTTTAATAGGCAAAAACAAGTTGTTGTTGCTGCTGAAATTTAAGTGTTTGGGAAAACAGTTTATTTACATGGCAGTGCACTGCTTTTGAATTATCTATTATTTAATTATCGATAGTTATCATTGAAAATGAACTAGCGATATTAATGATAGTTGGAAAAATAAATTAGTGACGCTACCTGTGTGACAAAATAACAAATCTTCATTAACATGCTTAAGTTTCGTCTTGTAATTTTACTTATTCACTGATCTAATGTCAACATTCGTCGAACATAGCAGTGTCATTCAATTTCATCATTTTTAATTGACTTCCCCCAAGGCCACATGATGGTGCCACCCATAAATTATGGTTTGGGATTTCCAGGATACTATCTAATTCCATGGTACCATCGGAATACTATCATAATATGTGAGACATTGCTGTCAAATGTGTGCAAATATGTTATACACCAGTATGAATACAGTATAACACCAGCCCCTGTTCAAGCAAACCAAAGGGTTGAAGAACCACTAGATCACATAATTTTGAAATTACGCTTTTCATAATCTGAACCATCACTCATTCTAACATGTTCTAGAACATAAAAATAATGCCAACAGATAATGGCCTCTTTATTAATCCATCATGCCAAGATGACACTCAATCCAGCCTACTTTCTTGTATAAAGTGACAGGAAAAAAGGGTATAAGCAAGTTCTTTTATAGCACACTATCTGTCTTCTTTAGAACTGCTCAAATTAGACTTCACCCCCAGACCTGTTCATTTGTATACCATCTTGACTTCTCTGGGAAGAATTCAGCCACGCCGCAATTACTGAACACTATTTGTTCACTTATATATATCCACCACTGTCTACAGCCCGGTACTCATTTATACAAATGAGTGAACTAGAGCAACATGGAGTGAACAAAACTGCCCAATTTACTGTGCCCCAATTAAAATGAGCAGTGGAACACAGTGGCACAGTGGCTAGTGCATTGGACTCTCAATCGAGAAATCGGGTATGAATCCTCTAGCTGCCTTGGGCAAGTTCATTCACTCTATGTTGCTCCAGTTCACTCAGGTGTATAAATGAGTATCTGGATATTGACAGTGGTGGATATTTGTGGGTGAATAGTATTCGTGCATTAATTGCAGTGTGGTTGAATGCTTCCTAGAGAAGTACAGATGGTGTTCAATAGAACAGGTCTGCTGGGATGTAAAGCGCTTTGAGCAGTCCTAAAGATTGGATACTGTGCTATATAAGAACTTACCTTTAAATAACACTTCTTGAACTTACCATCTGCTCGGCAAAGACATCTTGGAACTCATCCTGCAGTTCTCTTGTCTCTGCAAACTGTGCCCTTGAAGCTAACCCCCTACGTCGAAACTCCTCTTTGATCTGACCGTAGAAACACAATAAAAATAATTTTTTTAAGTAGGGCGACCTCTGAAAATCTTACTAAAAATGTGTTTATGAAATATCACACATAGTGCATTTTTCTACTAGTATTATTTTATTGATTTGCTTATCACTTATCACATTCTATTATTTATAATCTTCATGGCATTGTGGCATTTAATAATAATATAAACACAATGTTTTTCTGTATATAAAATTGTATAAATTGGAGTTTTCCGTTTTGTTGGCAGCAGCACAGATCTGGTGGCTAAGAGAAATGTGCCACATCAAGATATTATAAGTATGAATCTTTTATGCATAACCATTTGCCAGTTTTGAATTTATATTTTAACCTTATATGAATGTTACCCTCTTAAAATCTGTATTAATGTGCTAACTCGGAGGCACAGTGCGTGCCTCTCCTCCCAGGTGCTGAGTTTCACGCACCTCTTTCTACCCAGTACTGGCATGTTAATTCGCTTCCTTCAACAACTGGTCTTCTTCTACCAATCGGTGATACATTTTTAAAAACATCAAGGTACAACAAAATCCCACTTTACAGTCACCTCTGTAATATAGCCACCTCACAATTAAGGTCACCCTGGGAGACCCAAATTATTTCTAGAATAAAAAATAATCTTGCTATTACAGTCACCTCGCCATTCAGGTCACTTGCTCACTTCCCAAAGGTGACCTTAATAGGGAGGTTCCACTAGTTATTTAGAGTTATTTACTTTTTCAGTGGACAAATCGATTGGTCGTGTTCCCCAGGTGGCACCACAAGTTCAAAATACTGTATTGGTGATTAACCACTGCCCTTGTTTTGTTGCTCATGGGTGAGTGTAGGCTAATGAACTCAATACTGCTACACATGAAAACAAGATCAGTTGTGGCCAAGATATTTTGTTGTGTACACATTTCCAAGACACTACGAAGCAGGACGTACCACACCAAGGAAGCCATAAGGCTTTCTGCGGCTGATCTCTGTGTCGGTAGCAGCAAGGTATATCAACCCATTTTCGACCATTACGTGGAATAAGTAACTGAAAACAATACAGTCGTCATGGATAATCAGTGCGAAAGATCAAAGAAAAGAGCAACAAAAACCTAGCAGTGCAGTTTTCGAGCACAGAAATAGTGTAAATCAGTTGCAACGATTCCTTACATTACATTATGTATCAATCATAATCCTAGCAATAAACATAATGAGTTGCAATATTTGTACAGAACATTCTAAAATATTGACATAATGTTGGTGCTTTGGGTTTATTGTTAGTGTAGGATCATGCAACCTAGTCACATTGTTATTGTCGCACACGTTCTGAGACTCTGGTTGCATCATAAATAGCCTGCACACTTGCAACAGGGAGTTGCATTGCTGAACTATGGACACATTCACTGAAGGTGCACTGGGCTCCCCATTCAATTTTCAATATTATAAAATGCCCTTGATTTGCGTTTTATTGAGCTGATTAATTAGAGTAGTAGCTGCAATGCCCATATACATTGACAACAGAAATCAAACAAAAAACCAGCTGCAATGGGTTACCAGAAAACAGCAGACTATTCTTCAGTGTATCTGGGCATTAAAGGGGCGTAGTATGTTCGTCTACCCAGAATTAGCAGGAACAGTAATTTCTTACTGGAAGGAAAGTAAGCATCCTTGAACATCAGATGGTATAGCAGTTAACTCAGCCCGACTTGGCTGTATTGCCAGTGAAGGTTGTTTTGAAACTGGATGTTTTGTTTACTATTTGAACATGCACCCGTGGTTGTGCCTTCAAATTGCGACCGTTGTTATGGGCTTATTCCTTCAACATAGTTAGTGTAGTCTTTAAGGGAACAAAAACATCTATTGCATGAATTCATATTATATTGCATCCTGCTATCTATTTCCACGTCCACCAAGTCAAAAAAATTTAATCAATTAGAAATTCCACATTTTATGCTGTGCAGCCGGACATTTTCGAATATGCATATTTTTGGTGCACTTTTCGGGATGCCGAGATGTGACGTCACATATGACCCATACTTGCATCAGGCCGACCCTTCCCATGCATTCAGAGCATGTTTACAAGGATAGCTTTCGGGTCGAAACGAGCGTCAAAATTAGTTATTGTGCGATATTCCGATGTAATACAAACACTAGTCATCATAGAGGAACAAGCAGTTATCTTACGGTTCCACATGAATCCAATTTTATTCAAAACAATTAATGCGAATAGGCCTACAAGTCAACCAGGTTTCACCAAGCTTGGGCTCGTTTTTAGAATAATTATATCGGATGCAACCAACGGGAGATAATCTACACCAATAAACATACATAGCAAACATATATTGTATCCAGCTACAGAAAGTAAGTGTATAATCTCATGATATCACTAGAATATCGATGTATGAAGGAGGAGTTGTACAATTTATCATAACTTAAATCAGTCAGCGAATTTCTGTCAGTCCTACTAGCTCAGTTGGTAAGCACGTTGGTTCCTTGGCATTTATTTTGCAATCGGGCGACGCCGGTTCAATCCCGACACCAAACCTTTGATTTTCTTTACACTTTTTTGTTTATGTTTTCACAAAGTATGGGAATTATATAACGATGTTTCTAAATTTTATTTATCCAAACAAATATAATGTAATGGATATATAATATATTAATTGTATATTATATATATATATTGTACGGTAATATATTGTAATTATATATGTGATAACAAATGGTGATCTGTCTGGATAAATAAAATTTAGAAACATTGTTATATATAATTACCATATTTTAATTTTTGTGGCAAATAAATAATTACTACAAAAATATTTACAAACAGTGCATCATAGTATACAAAATGATTTGGTTTATATTACGTTGTGAAAACATAAACAAAAAAAGTGTAAAGAAAATCAATGGTTTGGTGTCAGGATTGAACCGGCGTCGCCCGATTGCAAAATAAATGCCAAGGAACCAACGCGTTTACCAACTGAGCTAGCAGGACCGACAGAAATTCACTGACTGATTTAAGTTGTTATGATAAATTGTACAACTCCTCCTTCATACATCGATATTCTAGTCATATTATGAGATTTTACTTTCTGTAGCTGGATCATAATAATGTTTGGAATAAAATTGGATTCATGTGGAACGGTAAGATAACTGCTTGTTCCTCTATGATCACTAGTGTTTGTATTACATCGGAATATTGCACAATAACTCATTCTGACGCTCGTTTCGACCCAAAAACTATCCTTGTAAACATGCTCTGAATGCATGGAAAGGGTCGGCCTGCTGCGAGTGTTGGTCATATGTGACTTTATGATACCACGTGATCACCTAGTTCATTAAATTTTTATTTTCCACGGGAATCGCTACACAGACGGGTTTAAAATCGAATTCATGCTACAAATGTTTTTTCTGTATTTTTTTAATGTTCTCGAATGTTACATACAATGTTAAACTTTGTGTAAACGTGGAAAATGGATTTTAGCTAATGCCTTGTTTTTATTTCCTTTAAGAACATTAGATTAATTAATACATGAACAACTAGAAACAGACTGCATCATTCTACAGTTAATAAAATTAGACATACTTGTTGGAGGTGTAGGTTGTCTTGGCATCACTTCTTGTGGGAATGTTTGGAAGCATCGACTGAGCGACCACATCAAAGTTTCCTTCTACTATCTGGTGGCTGCAAAGTGTGGTGGTCCCTCGGGCGATCAAACTGTACTGTATTGTCATCTTGCTGTCCTGAAATGTCGACAACAATAATAATAATAAAAGTACTTACGCCTGATCAATCCAGTTTGTTCTCAGGCGCTTGCATACATAGTATATTTTACAAGTATTTTAGTAGTTTTAGTAGCATTTTAAAATTGCTATGAGAACATTTTTACTGAGAATAGTCTACACAAATGCTAAACACAAAAAAGAATTGCTAACAAAATAAACATGTTACATTATCTAATGCATGCACTTATAATGTCTCGTCTGTGAAAAGCTTGTTTAAAAAGGTAAGTTTTAACATCTGAATCACGATATATGTTTTCATGTCCTCTCGTACGCTATACTTCAGTAACAAATTGGTGACTTGGAATCTTCATTTACAATAAGTTAACAAATCCTCTCTTTTCAAGTATTATATAGACAACCACATCATAAGTGACTAAGCACACAATTCATACCTGAAGTGTTAAGACCTGAATGGTGAATATTCAGGTCAAACAGATAACTGACGGGAATACCAGTATTTCTTAAAATGTTCTCCTAAAGTTTCCACCAAGCTGTGTTACATACTTCAGCTGAGCAGGAAGATGTTCAACTTTGAACATTAATTTTGTCTTTGATTTTAATGTTATTTTATGGGATTTTGTTCTATACAGGATACTACAATACTTGTTTACATCCTACTATTCCATAGTCAATGAATGAAAGTATTAAGAAACTGCAGTTCTTCACAAGGCCATAAATACAGGAAGCACTATGCAAATAAATTAAGACCTTCTACGACATAACTTATTTGTGGTATACATTAACCTGAAATTGTACATAAGTTATCTTAATTTGTATTTATTAAATGCCAGCTTGTTCACGTTCAGTTAGTAGATACCACTACTATACAAATGTGTCCTAACAAGAAAGTTATAGTTTTTTGTCAAATACAAAGTCCACGTTAGGCAAGGTCTGTTGAAACTGTGTAAAATATACAGGTTTATGTAACATTATTACAACATTATGTCAGCCTTTTCCATTTTTAGCTCACCGCATGAGTGGACTAAATGTAGCAATGACCTTTCTGCCGTCTGCACCTCAGGTATTCTATGCCGCATCTCAGAAGAGACCAATTAAGTCAACTCTGTTGGAGTGTTTTAACAACAAACATGTTCAATATAGCTGCACTCAACACGTCATTTTGTGGGTCATTTCACATAAGGTGTACAGAACTAAACTGGCAATTGAAAGAACATGCAGTTAATGGTTAAGTAAGAATGTACGAGAAAGCTTCCTATTACCATCCATGTATAAATGCCCTTTATTGGTTGGTCTAATGTGCAAAAAGGGTTAGGTTTAAGGTTACGTTGAAGGTTATGGTTAGGGTTAGGTTGAAGGTACTTTTGACGAGATTGACATCAGATGTTTACAGGCATTTGTACGTGGAGGGGGAACAGGAAGTTCTCTATAAAATTGTACCACACAACAACACATATTCCTGTGTGTCGTATTAACTGAGAAAGAGGTTATATTTACTGGAATATTCTATCATCAATTAATTTTATACTAATTAATAAATCACATCTTTCAGAACTAGCTCTAGCAACTTCTTCACAAGCACCAGATATTACATAACATGACATGTTGTATGTTCACATACTTGATTTCTGTTCAACAACTAAATTATCTACTGACAAGGCATTCAAACACAGTTACAATTTGGGCATGGGTTCAGAATCACACCGGCTGAGCCACATCCTCAGTTTATAAACCAGACAAAATTCACACTGTCTAATTACATTATAATGTCCAAATCTAATCTAATTGGGACATTATTATCAGGATAATTCCCCTAACTATAGTATATTGTAAATACTGTTGTGCTCTTCGCTCGGCCGACCAGTTTCTCATGGTTGTTCCTAGAGTTAAACTGGAACTGTTCGGCCGACGTGCATTTTCATGTGCAGGTCTCACCCTCTGGAACTCTCTTCCACTAGAGCTAAGTAGCCAACATGACTCTGGACATTTTAGGAGAGCCCTGAAAACCTTTCTCTTTTATCAGGCTTTCTCGTAATTTATTGTCTTTTTAAATACATACATATACATCTTAATGTTATATATGGCCTACATAATAATAGAAATGTGTACTGTAGTTGTGTTAGCATATGTAACACATGTATTGTAATATTATAACGACAACGTAATGTATTCTTACATCATGTTTTAGTTTGTAAACACCCCTGAATCTGCTTTGTAGAGATATGTGGTGTATAAATAAACGTGATTTTATGTTACAAAGGAAATTAATCAAATGCCTAGGAGTACTGGTGCGCCAGTTTTGTCATACCACGTACCAAAGTTTTGGGGAAATGTTTCAATAATAACGGACCAAATGGGATATTGGACACTCCTTAGGCTTAGCCAACCTAGCCTAGCCTAGGTATGGCCAGGGAACGACCAGTTTTGGTACCAGGTGGCAGGTAATCTTTTATTTAAAGGAAACAAATGGCAATTGTGTGGGCCTATACATCTAAAAGAATACAATCTAACTGTTTGCAACTACATTCAACAATATCATTCAGAATATCTATTCAAAGTGGGAGATCCCAGTGAAATCTCACATCCCAATGGCCGACATAATGAGACATGCCCCTAATGCTTGACTAATAAGCAATTAGAGCGTCTTTGACACTGCGATGACATGTCGAATGCCCCTGTTTCCTCAATATGCATGAATATGCCAGCTGATATGTTGATTTCTCGTATTCCCTTTGAAACATAGTTACACTTGTACCAACTGTTATAATGCCATACAGTGCACCATCCAGACTAAACATTTTTAGTACTTACCAAAACAAAATCGGCAAAATATAGAGTAATATTTATCAATTTGGCCACTGCCAAATTGGAAAGATAGGCATTGGTGATGTCGAGTAAAAACTGCTGGCATAATATTCTTGATTGTAGTTGATAATGGTTAGTTTTATTAACTCTTAGATGCAGTCTGAAAAGTTGCCCTTTATCTTTGACTTGTTTCCCTTATGGCATAACTTATGGCTTTAAAGTTGTACAGCCCAAATTAGTAAATTTAGTTGTCCACTTACTGAGATTATAGTTACCGGGTCATCGTTCGACCCACTCCAGAAAGCATGCTATCAAATCTCATTAGATGTAGCCGCTGATCTCTGTGTATGACTAACGAGAATTGAGCATGACTTCCCTAGGCTTTTACGTCATGTGCATCAACATATCTTTTTCATAGGTTATAACCGCTAGCACGGTAAACGCTGTTACCAAACTTTTCACGCGGTGCTGTGTTTTCGTATGGAAACTGTAAATATTTAACCAAAACCAAATTTTCTGATCTGAAGAAACATTTGCAAAATATATTCATATTGTCACTCCTTATCGCTTATTTGTCTCATGTTATGCAACTAAATTATCAGAAAAGTTGGTTTTAGTGAAATACTTAGTTTCCATACAAAAACACAGCGCAGCGCGAAATGTTTAGTAACAACGTTTACCATGCTCATGCATATTCATGCATATTACGCGTATTGGCGTTTAGGACAGCGACAAAGTTCCTCCATGCAGGTCTGTCTCTTGCCAATCTCTCGAGGGTGCCCCAGCAGTGTCCTGACTCCTTCATCTCCTTCATCTCCTGTCCTGCGCCAGGTTGTTTTTGGACGTCCTCTCTTCCTTTTCCCTTCAGGGGTCCAGCGCACTGCAGTTCTGGTGATCGAGTTGGCTTCTTTCCGTAACACATGGCCAATCCGCTTCCAGGCCCCAGCGTCTTCTGGTGATGATGGTGCGCATGTCGTGCTAGCGCCCGTAGCGGTTATAACCAATAAAAATATATGTTGACGCATGTGACGTAATTCCCTTGGGAAGTCACGGACGCTTCTAATAATATTGGCCAGCTATTAAGTACAAGATTGCCACAAGTAATAGTAGATCTTACACTGGTCAGTGGGTTAAAGCCTAGCCCTACTAGAGGATTGAATCCGTTCGAGACGGAACTCGGAAGTAAAATGTGTCGTGACTGACTTGTGGACAGCTGTCAGTCTACAAACTACTGTTTCTCATTATTCGTGTGTTTCTCTGTACCTGATGTAATCATCAAGCAATTGTCATATTCCCTACCCCGTGACATGACGTATGTGTGCTAAGAACTGACCTGGTGGTGTATAATATGATATTGAAGACCTCAAATAAGTTGTCAACTTTGTTGTTATCTCGCATAAAACCATGTGATGATAACGACGCCTGCTGGTCATAAGGTCAATGGCAGCCAATCACCACCAATCGTTTATGGCCAACGGCTGCTTGTTAAAGTCAACTCGATTGGCCAATTTGTGTGCAGCGCTAGAAGCTTGTCGAGCACAAAAGAGGTTTTGGCGTTGCAAAGATCTTCAAAGGCGATTCTTATAATATCGATGAAGATCAACGGAGGACATAATCACTGAGGTAAGCAAAGCTGTATCAATGTAAATATACATTTGTGTCATTCTTTTTAGCTGCTCGAAGCATCAGCGTTTACACGAAAGGCGACTGGAGCCAACGGCGAAGGACACTTGCAGTTGCAGTGCTACGGCTAGTCGCTTTCTCCCTCGATTGCCTTGTCACGGTCCTGTCAATCGCGGTTTCCGTAGCAGCGTAAGCGATCTTCCCAGCCAAAGACATATGGCGTAAAGTAAATATCGCAGACAGTATGTTTCACCTGTTATTTAGTTGTTTACATTACATAAAAAGTTACGAACATAAATTCAAATGCAGCGTTGACGTGATACAAGTTAGCGATTAATGAATGCATTGCTCCCTAGATGGCGGCACGGATTTGTCGTCTGCTACAGCCACAGGATATTGGCTCAATGTTTTGTGTATAGGAGTATCCAATTACACGAAGCTGCAAGCCAATTAGCGCAGTAAGGTGATTATTGGTAGTGTTAAATATGTGATAAGACATAAGGACTTGTTAAAGAATTCTCCCATGTATTGTGGTTGGCTCATTAGGACCTAAAATCAACTTGATTGTCATTATGATTGAATGTTGTTGTTACTAGCGCCAGAGGTCAAACCTAGTTCTTTCTAATAGAAAACAATTAAGAACACATCCATTATTGTTAATTTAGTAAGATTACGGGTATGATCACAAAATTAATGCATTCAATGTAATCAATTAGGATTATTTTATGTACAACGTAATCATGAGTACAGTGAATCATGATTAGAAAGTGGCTTAGCATTTGTTTGTATGTACTATGTACAATGTTTACAACTTCCTGGTTGTTATTAGACGTAGAAGAACATACTGACACCTGGGACAGATATATGCAAACAAATCTTATTTTTAATGGAATTGCCTGCTTGCATTTATAGTTGGGACATGGCCAATGTAATAATAATGTTTATTTCAGGCAAAAGTCCATATGTATATAAAATACAAGTAAAAAATACAAAGATATATACATGGAAAAAAAAGTAGTTGGTTAATAAAAAGATATATAAAATGTGCGTAAATGTATACATGCACAACAATTATAATAATATTTGTAAACATGATTACATTATGTTGACATTGTAATTGTTGTATTTACAATTACTTTGCCTTTCTGAACAATGTAATAAAGTAGTAGTAGTAGGCATCCTGCAGTCTTGTTAGACCATGGATCCGTGCCCTGGTGGTGATGATCAGTTGGTAGAGCAGCGAGTAGAATTATTCAGTAACTGTCATATATTAAGCACATTTACAACTACTGAGTGTGATGACGCCATCCTTACTTATTAAATACTTTCTAAGGTCCCTGAACATTGGTCACTATAAATATTTAGACAAGATAAAATGTTCACAAAAAGCTGACTGAACAATTTTATTCTTCCGAACATATATGACTCCATCAAAAGTAATAATGTTGATTATAAAATCTTGCATCTTAATTGATCAACATTTTCTGGTGGTAGAAAGCCGAAAAATCAGAACCTTGAAACTACTTACAGTATATTTTACAAATAAAAAAGTTGGAATCACATTTAAAATCAATTTTTCTTATTACATAACAATACATTTGAGACTGACTTCAATGTTTCTTTTGACTCTTGTCAGTAGTTTTCATCAGGAAACTGTTTTTTCTTACCACTTACAGTTTCACAGCTATAAATTTGAAACTTGTGCAACATTTCGACTACTGTCAAGTTGTCAACATTCTTCATCAGGAACTGTTATTCTTTCTGAAGTAAGGCAAAATAATTCCTGATATAGACTGCCGATGATACTAGTAATTGAAATGTTTCAGTGTGTTTCAAATTTATAGTTGTGTAATTAAGAATAATTAATTTTAAATCATTCTTCCAACTTGATGAACATTTGTTTGTACTACTAATGTATATAGGCATCACATTGTTTTACCTGCAGATATTATTACCAGTATTATATAATTGTTATTTGTATGTCTTGGAAATGCTTCAAGCAATGCTGGAGAAGTCCCTCACATTTGTATACCTTTGGCTGGAAATTCTGTGGCCTGCACATGTATGCACTACAGTAGCCAGGCACTGACTACTCACATTGTAAACATCTGAAACATGGGATGTACTGACATACTTCTCTTGGCTGGTCTCTATGGGCCCACTCTGATAGTCCTCCAGCAGTAATGTGATATAGAGCAGACATTATTGCTAATGAACAGTAAATGCTGAAGGTGTGTGCCTATATATACCTTGTTGGAGTGACAGTTGCAAGGTAGCAGCACCAGCCCCGTCCCCTGTTAGCTTTTATTGCGTCATGACCACAAGTTAACATCTTCAGTTGATATGGATTCATTGACAGACCAGAGTGTAACGATTTGCAGCTAACAACTTTGAAGCTGACAAATAATAATATGTCATCTGTTACAATCTATCCGGTGTATGTAAAGTTTTTACATACACATTGGTTTAGAAAATGCATAAATTTGCATAGCTGATGCAACATATTCTTAGATAATAAACTTACCAATTATTAGTTTGAGGTTCACCCAGTAAGACTATTCAGCCTTTTTTAGTAAAGATTTGCATGATGTTTGTAGTCATTCATTTTTTTAAGTGATACTTCTGCTATACAGTGTAAAGAAACTCACTGGTGCCTGTAGAATGGAATCACCATAAATTGGGTATTCATGATGTCGTGAGTACAAGAAGTATGCAAGAATAGACCTGCTAGATCCACGCTTCATCACTGTGAGTGTGAGTGTAAACGTGAGTCTCACTACCGGGAGATGTGACAATATGTGTACTCGGTAATAAACCCACCAGGTGGATGACCAGACGAGAAATATGGATTGATATGCCTCCTAATGTCTGTCTTAATTGATTATTGACATGTAGCATAACAGGTAGTAAATCTGCGCCGCACACACATTACACTGCTCATTGATTTCATACACTGGCAGCGCAGCTTTTAAATAGGTATTTTCAGTGTTTTTTCCACACCGCCGTCAGACATGATAGTTATCATGTCACCGTGTGGATAATAGGTGAGTGGTATGTGCTACGCACGGTGAGCCCACTGAATGGATTTCAGGGTCGTATTCAATAGAGCGGCACGCGGTTCAGTGAGAGAAATTAATAATGATCCCAATAAGACTATTATTACTGGCACTCGTAACATTAGCGCTCAAGATTAGTTGCCAGCTCTGGATCAACACCTTGTTAGCAATTGCCACTTCACTGAAGCAGCTTGTCCTATCGTTGAGTCACTGAAGTGTACATATGAGAATAGAATTCTGGTGAGTTCAAATTACATTGATTTCCGAAGTAGTTCTAGATATTTGAGAGTAGAAATTTCCACAGATTTGTGAGAGTAGATATTTTGTGAGTTAAAATATAATGATTTTTGAGGAAGTGAATTATTCACTAGATGTGAAAGATGTGTTTCCATTTTATAGAAAAATAGAGTTATTATTATTTAATTTTGATGAAATCATCGGAGAAACTATTAAGTTATTTTTAAGGCTAAGTGTAATTAACACTTTAGGAATGTATCTGTTCAAATATTAAAATTGTATTATTTTACTGGTAGTATGCATTTCTATTTTATTAAATGGTCTATGCATATTAATAAAGACTATTCATGTACAGCAAACTTTAACATCACCTAACCTGATTTGTGGTTGGGTAAATCAGTTGAGGAGGCAGTCTTAAATAAATTGTGATTGTTTGCATTGTCAGGAATTACACCTAACGTTACTGATAAATTAAATGCTTGTCAGATCAGTACATCTGTTGCAGATGATTAATTAATGAAACCATACCCGATAAGCTAGCGGCTAAAGTAAATTTGTCTGTAGACACAAACCTTGAAATATGTGCCTGGGGTCATTTATCCAGTTTTTTTTGCACAGTTATGTACTCGATGCGCTCTGGGTTAAATGACGTCTTATTTGTGAATTGTTGATTTTTGACCTATATCTGCAAGTGGGCCTGTCGGTGCAGAACTAGCAGCTTTAGTTGCAGTGTTTGTTGCTAATTTAGCAGGATCCATGCTCTTGCTCACATCGTCTCCTCCCCTCGAGAGTTTCCGATCAATATGTCGCCTGCAAAGCTGCTGGCTGCCACACGGCTGCTAAATTCATTACATCTAACTGCGAGCCATCTAAACACTCACCGTTCGCCTGCTATTAAGTGCATGTGTATAAACCTGTTCAGATTACTGTCTTCTGTCTGTGCGCGTGTACACTCGTGTGTGCACGTATGCATATATATGATGTGCATGCCTGGCTGCAGTTGAATGTTGGTGTCTGGTGCCAGTAGGTGGCGTCACTGTTTTGTGCAACTCAGGTGTGTGGCGTTTCATAGCTTGTTGTTGACACAGGGGTCATGTCAAGTATTCATTGGGCATACGCATTTGTGTAGGTGTTTCTTGTACTGATAGTGTTAACAATACATTAGTGGATGCCTTTTCAGTATTATTTATTTTGGTAAGCTGTTAATACAAAGGAAAAATAAATTGTCATTATTACGTTGGAATAGAATATTTATCATTTTGATCTGATACTTTGCATCTCGGTACAGTGATTAAATTTGTCATCAGGTGGTGAACAGTTTGAGAAAAATAAAGCGCTAAAATGTGTTATTTGTGTTGCTTAAGATGCCATGTATATTATATGTCTATGTCGGGATAAAAAATTACATGTGTTATAAGAATATGAGTTTTATCTAAAATTAGGGTAGTTGACAGCAGACTTAGATTGGCAAGGCACAAAACAACCTTGAGTTCGGAAATACTGACCAAGCAAGCATAGACAATCAAAGAAGGTGGTAGACGGAGAAAGACCAAAAGTAATCTGGAGCAATGACATTTGAAAGGAGGTGTGTGGAAAGTGCAGCAGTGAAAAGCCAATAGTGGGAAAGAATGGCAGAGGAATGTGATAGGTAGTACAGTAGAGAACGTCGTGGCCCCCATACCGCAGGGGTCGGGAGAAAGCGCCATGTATCCAGGTTAGAAACCTATTTAAAGGCGCTAACAGACAGTATAAAACAATTAAAACATAAAAAATAATTCAGTTAAAATTTATAAGTTAAATTCATATAATCAATAAGTTGAATACACAGCTGAATAGACTTGATATATTTGATAGACATTAGTAGTTAATCGTAGTAGAGAGAACACTGGGTTATTGCTTGTACCGTTTGCAGACAGTTGTGAACTTGTAGACACTATGTTGGTTGCATGTTTACTGTGCCTAGCCATGTGCTCAGAGCACTGTACTCCAAATATCTGCACAGTCCATCATCTAGTGCGTAAATTTATCCCACCCAGACTTCATTGATTGTCTTTGGTGGAAATTGTTTTCTGAAGGAAGCTGAGTGCTGGACATGTAAATCAACAAAATCGTTAGTGTTACTGACAGTTGGATTGCAGGTACTGATACATGTTTATTTAACTACACAGACCGTCTCATGGTATATCATTGTTAACCTAATGCTAATAGTAATACAAGTAATAGATCATTACAGTGACAGGATGTTGTCACATTGTTTGTTTAACAGTTTTTATTTCGTTGTTGCAAATTATACTGTATATATAAATATTCTAGGATAAGTTTTTATTGTACAGTACTACCCGGTATTCAAAATAAAAGTGTAACTTGTAATTGTCAATAATATACTGTATGTAGGTAAATACTTTTTCTACATGATTTTTAACACATGGTGGTAAATACACTTTGAATTTGCCAATGATATTAGGATTACAGTTGGATTTGTCCATGATATCCCAGTAACCAATGGGTTAAGTAAAACTGTTAGGTATAACCCTGATATAATCTCAACTTAGTGTATTTTGTATGGTCCGTACATGCTTTGTAATCGTTTGTCACCAGTGAAATTCAATGGAAAATGTTGAAGATCTTAGCCGATTGTAGTAATTTAGATCTGTTTGAGTTAAAAGCTCAAGGGTACATAGTCTGATGTTAAAGCCTGGCATTAGCTGCTTTGTAGCATTAGAGGAATTTATAGTGCATTCACAAACAACTCTGGCAGATTGAAATCAAATCTTTCTGTGTGGTTGACAACGTGACAGACATGTGACAATATGTAGGAAAGGTTAGGGGTTATACTTAACAGTATCAGTGTTCTGAATAATATTACACGTGCTGCTGTCTATGGTATTTGAGTCCGTTCTTGAGCATGTTTGGACAAGCCTGTTTGTTTCACAAATGGCCTTTGTGGTCCATGGTTGGCCTGGTTTTCTCCTTTGGAAAGTAGCTAGAGTTATATTAATGACTTGCAAAGCAGCTCCAAAAACAACAAATTGTCACTGAAAAGGGAAATGTGACCATCTGTAATGGAGACATCAACAAACATGTCACCAGAAAGACTTGGTCTCTTTTCAGTAACTTAAGTGTTGACACAAATAATGATTAACTAGTTCCACCACATACATTTGATGTTATCAGTTTGTTTGTATTTAATCTAGCTAATTGAATTTGAAAGATATACATCAATATAATACAATAATTGGTAAACAGTATTTTTTCGATAAAAATTGATGATGTTCTCAGATTATGAGTCAGGTAATATTACAAATATTCAAAATACTATTTAGCACAGGTATTAGATTAATAAACATGCTTAGCTAGTAAAATTCCATGATTTGTTTAATATATGTCCTTCACATTACAAAAAAATAATTTATGAAAGTACATACCCAAGGTAAATGTTAAATTTAGTAATTACGATTCGACTTTTAACATTATGATTTTCTACACCTGATTAAGTCAACCACTTAATAAGACTTGTACTGCTGCAGATAATGGAACTTTATAGTATTGAAATAACACAAAGTATAAAATATGCTAGTTTTTTACTAGAATAACATTTTTAATGCCAAGATAGTTCATAAATTAAAATACATTTTTATCTTGCTCTCTATAAATATTTTAATTGCAATGATAAGTCGTTGTCCCCCCCCTCCCACCCCTAGAATACTCTACATTAACCAGAGAATGCTATGTAATTGATAGGTGATATTATGTCCACGTGCCTACCAAAGGGTGAAACAATCCAAGGCCAGGCATATCACATGATCCAGGCCTGTATTACATTGCGAGAAGACATGTCTTTGTCATGGAAATAACCAGTGCTGTTACTGCTTTACCTGGGCATGGTTTTGACATGACATGACAAATGTGCTTGTTAGAAGACATAGTTTTGTCTAGCTTCACTTGTTTTCATGCGGCCTGTAACTGGCAAGAAAGTTCCACTGGTCAACTTGGCCTGTAGTAGTCATTGTTAAGTATTTGTCAATAGAAACTTGTTAAACTTTAACGGTTACTGAGCACAATGATCTTATTGACAATAGGAGGTCACTAGCCTGTCTATAATCTCCACCTAGAGAACTATTAGGGGACCAGTCAGACAGTTTTGTGCAGAAAGTGAAAGAAGACATTGGCACCATCAAGAAGAAAGATGCAGTAAAAATTGATGCATTCGATCAATACGGCAGTCAGGACATGTAAAGATCACAGGTTCCATGAACCCTCACCTAATGACACCAAGAACACTTTCCGCATCATTGTAAAGATGTGCAATAAAAAAATAAGATCACTGTGGATGTCACAACACAGGATATCAGCTTAGGCCATCGCATACCGGAGAAGCCGAAGACCATTGTGGTCAGATTTGTATAAGAAAGAAAGAGAAAAAACTGAAGGATGTTAATGACTCAATGACCCAAAGATTATTATCTACGATGCCCTGAGTTCTCTCCATATCAGATTGCAGAAAAATAGAAAAAAAGACAACAATGTAGAACAAGCCTTCATTTGAGATGTCTGAAGCATTATTGTGGTGACGAATACTGGGAGAAGAAAATATCTTTGGTGAACCTTGATGATATGGTTTGCTACTGACATGTCTTTGTAATAACATGTCGGAAGTACATACTTAGTTACTACTACCACATATTTTACTAGACTAGAGTACCGGTATCAGTAACTGATACCGGTAGTATCAGTAACTTATATCAGTATTCTAGTCTACTAAAATATGTATTCTAATGTTGGTTTATAAATATAAAAAACAGCCACAATCTAGATATTTTTGTGAAATATTTTGAAGTGTGTTCTTATAAAACAAAGGAATAACATCAAGACTTTAGTTATGCTACTCCAAACCTCCTTAAATGTGCAAAATTGCTTAGTGGCAAAGATTACTTTTATGGCTGCGAGGGATCCAGTGCTCACCATGAAAAAAGAACCATAAATAATCAGTAGTCTAGCCATGAGTATAAGGTGTGACAGGCTGTAACAAGACCAGAAACTTCCAATTACAACACCCCAGGGACATGGACAGTGGTGTCTAACTGTGTTGTCTACACAACTCAAGTAGAAGGTAGCAATATTGGTTTAACGTAACGCTTCCAAACGTGCCTGGCCTAACATGGTCGCACTTGCAACCCACAGTGCATGAGACACTTTCTGTGAAAGCAGAAATTGAAATGGCGACTTGCTGACAATGTGCGTATTTGTGTAAACACCATTCATTTGCATGGAGCCGGTTCTGCCTGAGCGGTGCTGCACAATGCTTATGTTAATTTGATTCTTTCTCGCTACAGTCTAACCAGCATATGTGATTGTGCAGGTGATCGTGTGTTTGCCCACCGCTTTATGGCTTTGTGCGCGACACGCGAGACGTCATATTATTAATGCACACTTAGAAGTAGATCAGTTGCTATTAGCATCTGTGACAATAAGTGTAAACTTTGGCCCATTCTCTGAGTTAATACACAAGACAAACACTGCCGCTAAGTGTAATATGTGTTATCTTACACTGAGTTAGCCCGCCGGCAACCTGTAGCCAATACCTGCTTGCCAGCATCAGGTGTAAAGTAATTATATCATACTCACCATACTTGTTGTACTCATTAGATTGGTAATTGGTCGCAACGGAATGTCTGTATATTTAGTTTATATTCATGTGTGGCTTTGTCAATTTATCATGTGTTTGTTTGTTGCGTACAGTATTCCGCAAACTTGGGGTTGGTTTATGAATATATTGTTTTAGTCGTTGATCAGTTGATATATGCCACACTAAGCTGTAATTGCTGTATATCTGAGGTGCACTTATCAGTATTGCTTGTACCAAATGTCGGTGTAGAAATTTTGATCAGTTTGTCTGTATCCTATAGTGGTGTGTCTGTTTGACAACTACTACCTTAATATTTACATAAGTCGGCACATAGGTTCACACTGTCAATAACTCGGATACGTTCAACTTTGAACTCAAACAGTCAGTGTAACTGATGGGCTAAGACTGAGAAGCTATCTTCTTTGATTTGCAAAACCTATTCACGATGTTGCTACCAAAATTTCTGTGAAACTCTTGACAATTCCCTTATCATTGTCACAGCTCTCCGCGTCTTCTCTTCCCTGTCATGTGACATGTGGTCAGTGCAGGATATCATAGTATGTCATTGATGTCGCATGTCTACGAGGCCATGACAAAAGTAGGTCCAATGTTGTACTTCTGGTTGAATGCTTGAAGTTGTACTACTGCAACTGATACTGCAGCTGCTACTGCTACTACTATTGCTACTACTACCACTACTACTACTACTACCACTACTACTACTACCACTACTACTACTACCACTACCACTGCTACTACTACTACTACTACTACTAGCACTACTACCACTACCACTACCACTGCTACTACTACTACTACTACTAGCACTACTACCACTACCACTACCACTGCTACTACTACTACTACTACTACTACTATTACTACTACTACTACTACTACTACTACTACTACTACTACTACTACTACTACTGCTACCCACCAAAGAAGTCAAGATGGTGTTCGATTCAACAGGTCTGCGAGGGAATAAAGTGGAAAGCGCTTTGAAGTTTGAGCAGTCCTGAGGACTGGATACTGCACTATATAAGAACTTACCTTTTTACTACTATTACTACTACTAGTACTAGTAGTATACTAGTAGTAGTAGCAGCAGCAGCAGCTGATCCTGCTGCAAAATAGTTTTTTTGTATGTTAACAGGAGACAGTTTGGCCAAGGGTCTTAAAATGCAAACTTATGTTACTAATCAATATTCACTAAATCATGGCAGCCACCAAGAGAATATTTTTCCACCTGAGGCAAAATATTATCAAAGCACTGACACTAACTGAGAGTTACTGTTCAACAAAACTTGTACATTTGTTGTTCTTTCAGATTACATTTTTGATTTTGAAGTCATACATCAGCAAATAATCTGGCAGTGTAGATAAAGCACGGGTATCCTTGTTACTTGAGTCTACATGTGTCTTCTTTTCCCTACAGAGCTGTTGAGAGATCCACTTCCATTTGTCAGAGTTGACAACACAGTCTACGCACAGAGAAGACAGAAGAGGAAGACGGACATCAGACATGTAAGTTGACCATCTTAAAGACAGCAGCACATTGTTATGGCTTTAATTAATTCAGTATCTGTTCATCCAATGACGTATGCTTATGTTGCCCCTCCCCCCAATATCTGGAACTTTAAATGTGAAATTGGAGCTATGTAGTTGAAATAGTTTGTGGAATATGGCCAAAACATAAGTAACACAGTAAACAATCGATTAACATCCATCTGACATCCTGTACGAACCTTATAAGTGGCAATAACCCGTAACCAAATGTGAATTTTAACAAAATTACTTTTCTTACGATTGATCATAGATAAACCCCAGAAAGCTTGACACGTGAGATGCAAAGCATCTAAGAGGAAAGCTTACCATGAGTTAACTTTATTATAGCTAGATAAAATTTAATATCATTGGAATATTTTCTTTGTGAAATTTGTTGATGAATTGTAAGCCAGTGTTTTCTCGATTTTCACCTGATTTGTGTCTGCGTCCTATGGAAAAATAGACTTCTTTATTATTGATTAATCATTGTTGAGTTATAGCAGGTGCAATAATGTGGATGTGCCCCAGTTTTCACTGAGCGTATAGTAAGAAACCGCCACAAAAAACGCCACTATTGTTGTGTTTATTGAACTGTTGTATAGTCTGTTTCAAATATTTATACTGGCCTTGCAGCACTGTAAGGCTTGGCTTATCAGCAGCTTGTTGAACAAGGCCTGTGGTTTGCACACAATGCCCATTGATGATAACATTAATCTTGTGTGTATTTGCATTGGTAGTTGATGCTTGGAAGATAATGTTATGTTAATGACAGATTAGCCCTGTAGTGAGCTGTATTGGATAGTTTTATCGAGCACACTGCTGAGATTACCCTGTTGTTTGCAATGTCACACTACTTATTTTTAGGATTAATTTACAGATCAGCAGGGCTTTTGTTCACATCAGGAAGTTGTCGGATATTTGTTTATATTTATTTTGTCTGAATCTATTTAACATTTAGACACATCATCATGATTTACCGCTTATGTTATATTAGTTAATTAGTTAATTTGATGAAAATAAAACTATATTAATTTTTATAGTGAACAAATGTTGACAGCTTTCTGATGTAACGCATCCTTTTCCAGATTTTCAGTTTACAAATAATTATTATTATTCTACAGGAACAACAAAGACTTTCAAGAGTAAATATCCCATATCATATTCTGTACTTGTTTGGTTAGCTGGTGACTGGTATGTCAAATAAACTTATCAGTGACACATGACATGATTTAGCAGTCCATCAGTCATTTGAAAGTATGCAGAGTGACAGGCAAAGTTGTCATTGCATTTTGAAATTTAAGCTTTTATCTCTGTCCTTGTTTATTATGAAACTAAACCCTCTGCAGAGTTAACCATTTCAGTAGTACAGCCCTGACCAGCTGTGACCACTGAATACTGCATTCCCAGTGAATATGCAAGATAATGGACAACGCTACATCACTTTAAGTCAAAATTTGAGCAACAAAAATGCATTTTATGAATAGGAATATTTTCGGAAAGTATGATAATAAGCGAATAAAAGTAGCCATATCATTTTACATTCCGTCGTCATGGTAACCAACAATCAAAGATGGCCACCAAGATTTCAACGTTTTTGCAGTTGCTGAACACAGTTGTATACTAAGTTCGCCGACATCGTTATTATGTCGATCGTCAACATCCAACAAAGATTCTTCGATAAAACTATCAAATAATCTTACCAAAACATATGGTGGTAAATCACTAGTTGAAGTAATGCCCTCTACCATTGTGGCCTCCGCAGATTTTGATAATCCATCATTAAAAACCATGAAAATCACCGTAAACTATTATCGAGCGATAATAAACTATGACCACTGCTGAATATTTAATTTATTCGCCTTGACAACCGTACACAACAAGTGGCTCCACATAGTGGATTATTATGAATAAAAACGATTTTAATAGCAGAAATCGTTAATGCCGAAAAACCGGCCTGTCGTACTGAAGCATCACAGACAGTGCGGCCGGAAAACCGGCCTGTCGTACTGAAATGGTTAAGGATTTCATATAGATTTCAGCTAATTTATTTACCGTCTTGCTGAAACTGTTTTCAACATAATTGTGTTTTTAAGTGGACTAGTTTTCCTTCCATTTCTGTTTAAACATAACAAACTGCGTAAAAAGTAATAGCTTGATGGATAGCCACTTTTAACTAACCATTATATTTTCAGAGAAGCCACACATGTTTTCTTTGTATGATAAATTCTTTCAGTCAGATATCCTCTCTTGCCTATTGTTGTCCATTTCAAACTGTTGTAGACAGCTTCTGTTTGTCGTCTACGAAAGCTTACAACTGAAGAATACAATTTTTAGTCCTTTGGGCCAAAAGTCCAACTGACTTATGCCATCACTCTGCGTCTGCCGTGCGCTGTCCGTCGTTAGCTAACATATCTCAGAAACCGTTCAACAACTTTTTCTCAAATTTTGCATAGATATATCTTAGCCTATTGCCACTATGCACGCACAGTCTGTATTTGATTTAATAATTTTAAGGGCCCCGTAGACCCCCCCTGAAACTAGTATATTTTCACATTTTGCCTATTTTTTCAAAAACCCTTCAGTAACTTTTTCTCTGATTTTGCATAGACATTTCATGTGGTAGTGCCACTTTACATAAGAATTCTGTATGTGATTGAATCATTCTAAGGGCACGTCAGGGCCCCCAAAATGCAAAGTTTTCCTGTTATTTCCCTACTGCTGTAAGCCTCCTGCAGTCACTGATCTCTATTTATAACTGGATAGTGGACTTTGCCCTGATCATTGGGGCGGCTGAGTGGAGCGGCCAGCTGTAAACCTGTGTATTGGACTAACCTTGGCTCACTGCCTGCCGTTGTCTCAGTGTCAAACAGAATGCCTCCATGTGAGCTGTAACTATAATGTGTATTAGGAATCCGTACTGCACTGGCAGAACCTCAGAAACATTAAAACACAATAGACATAGTTATCAATGCAGTATAACGATATGATCTAGGATTCAAATAAAATAACTTAGGTATAAAATAATATATAAAATAAAATAACTGTAAAATAAGCTGTGTCAAACAGTGGGCTGTAACTAATGTGTAATGGGAATCCCTACTGCACTGGTAGAACCTGATGAACTTTAAAACAGCAGAAGACATAATTATCAATGCGATATAAAGATATGACTTAGGAATAAAATAATATATAAAACAACATAGATATACTCGAAAATGTTAAAAGCATATTTAGCCCAAATTATAAAGAATATTATTCAGATGTTTTACTATACATGTTGCATAGCTCTATTACTTCACTCCAATTCAATCAGTATTATGTCATTATTTGCTACTGTTTTAAGTCAAAATGCATGCTATGAATATGTACCTGGTGAACAAATAAAGTTTTATCGTAGTTTATCTCTTTCCATTCTGGGGGAGGGTGGTAGATAGAAACAAAATGAGAACAGAAAATGTGTGCAAATTTAGTTAAACAACCTTTAAGTGTGCTACATGTGAGATTGCAGCTCACCAACTCTCCTGCAAGGTTTCTACAACCACTGGAAATCGGCCTAAATAGCAGGATATCGGGATAAAATTCTACAGTATTTTTAATAACACATTAACTAATATGTACAATCTTCACGAAACGGACTACTCAAATATTTTATTTCTAGGTGTATCTTCACTGGCATGCATATAGTCTCCACTAAACATGTCAGTTTTTTACTTCCGTCATAACCCTTAATGGTCTGTAACTATGATTCACCTAAAACCATTTAATTAATAATTATAAACTCACAATATAGTCCAAAGGACTTCAGGACTTCTTGGCCCATTTTTTCTTCTTGTGTCTCTTGAAACCCATTTTCCAGGGCTTAGTTTCCATATATATGCAAACAATTATGCTTATATGTTGAATACTCCTAAGTTGATACTTTCATAACAATCAAACAATACTTGAATAATCTGGCAAAATATTATGGACAAAATGGTTCGAAATAACCATTCGTTTGTGTGTGTACATATGTATATATATATATATATATAAATATATAATATAAATATATATATACATACATATATATATATATATACACACACAAATATGTGTACATGTATACTGAATTTTACATAAATCACAATGATTTTGTGTGACACAGATCAAGCTATTTAAAAATTGCAGAAACATAATTGTTTGTCATGCTCCAGTTTGACTCAGTTTCTCCCCTATGAGTTACAAAGAATGTACAGGCCTGTACATGAATGTCAAACAAAACTTTATTTTTGACTCAAATTCACATGTACTCTAATCCATGCTCAAGTGCACAGGCCGCCTGCTTTATAGCATCGACACATTCACCCATCAATAACGTGGCACAGGTAGCCTGACTGATTATTCATGAGATTGACCTGCTTATTAAAATAGCCCTGTTGTGAGGGAATACATAAAAGTGACACATTGTTCAAAATTATTAGTCTGGACCGCAGTGTTGATCACTGAGTTGTCTATTACTGTTTTTGTGGATATCAGTCAGCCGTGCATGACAGTGCGTGTGTGTGGGTATTTGTGCTACGTTAATATAATCACCCGTAAATGTTGGCCTCCGTGGAAGTTCCTGGATTCTCAGGAATTGTTTCGTTGCTGATTGGATTATGTAATACATCAAAAAAATTCCCGTAATTTTATTCGTTGCTAAAATTGAAAGTGCCAAATTGGCTACATTTACATGCTGAATAAATTTGAGGAAAAATTGACCTGAGAATCTATCACCCAGCCGACCCTAACCTTCCCTTACTCTAATAATGACTCTTGTTTGTCCCTGTTAAAAATTTTGCCCAATGATTCTTGTATGTCACACCTCAGATTCGTGGGGATATTGGCGCTGCAGAAGTTAATTATTATATATAGGCTGAGTTGTCTCCCATTAAAAAAGTTCCCAGGAAGTTAACACCCTGTCCCATCTGACATTTGTTATAACAATTTCACTTAAATAGATGACACCATCTGTTCTATTCCTTTTCGTATTAATAACCCGTGCAAGATGTTGGCACATAATTTCTAGATCTTTTAAATATTTTAAATTTGTTACTCCCACCCACACAAACCATTCTCCATTACTTATTTTATTTATTACTTCACCTAACCACTAAATTTCTAACTAGTATTAGACAAGCTTGTTACACAATTTATTACGTGAACATACATTAGCAATAAAAATAACCGTTTAAGATTTCCCCAGTACTATTAAAGTTGCATTCTAAAATTTTTTTAATAGAAAATTTGTTTTGTACATAAATTGACGTACATTTATTAACAGATGAACAGTATGCAACATTACAGTGCAAATTCTTATTCAAAATATCAATGAAAATATAATATATTACATGTTGATAATTCCAGGATGTCTCAAGGACATTTTCTTTATGTTTGCTATAGTTTCCCAATGAGAGCTTTCTTGTAACTTAGTAAAATGCCCTTGACTATGTGAATGCCACCAGGAACACTTCTGTATGTACCAGGTATATCAACAAATAGTATAATGGGCAATTATGGAAATTGTCATCCCTGCTGAATGTTGTTTATCACTCCTCCTGTGACATTATTTGTTTGTGTGACGAACCCTGTCACTGCTGTCACTGTGCCTGTCACTTTGAATTAAGTCATTTCCTCTCTCCCCTTCCCTCCACATCCCCCTCTCACATTTCCATCTTCCGGCCTCATATCTCACTTGGAATTCTTGTCAGAGTTGAATGCCCGCTACAAATGGCGTGGCAAACATTGTAGCAGTACTGTAGTAAGAACAGGTGTATTCTTCCGTCCTTTATCTTAGCTCTTCTTTGTATAAATGCCGCTTTGTTGTAAACTATTATCTAAATCCTGAATAATTTCTGTTAAGTTGTTATATGACGGACAGACATTATTCAGATTTGTTGTTACTCAGTGAGTTGTTTGGTCAATCCTCCAATGTGTATTTTACTTTCTTGTACTAGTAACAAAACACTTTGGTTGATCTTCTGATCAATGCTACTGCCAGTGTTGGTCACATCCATGAGGCACGTTTCAAGGTGGCACGCAAGTGCAGGTGTCTGGCTATTAGTAACATGGCCGTTTCAGCAGCATCAAAACAAGATGTTGATGGGGACACTAATATGTGTGAAATGAGGTATTCCAGGTCAGGTCCTTGTAGATTGATAGAGAAAATATTGTGTTTGTTGAACATCCCTTACCATTGTGTTTGTTGACAATCTCTTACTTGTTGTTAACACTTGTTTGCACTTAGAATATATACCGGTAGTTTATGTTTTATTTGGTACACTAGATGATTTGGTTGATCATTTTATTCACACGACATGTGTGCTGGTTTCTAAAAAGTGTTTTTTTAGACTTGGCGGAATGACTGGTTGTTTCTATGTGACCATAACAAAATGTCACCAGATGCTGCCCACCTAAGATATGTACATATGACAATTGAATAGCTATGATTTAGTTATGAAGTTACATATTCTCACTTAAAATTTAAATCTGATGACAGGTTGTGAGTGCATCTAAAAGTTGTTTGCATTACGTGATGTACAGGAGAAATGATGCATTCTAACACCAGTGCAGCCCATGCCAGTAGATGTGTAAAATTATATCTGCTATGAATAGCAGCAGACTTGCTAGAATCATTGCCCAGCGCGTTGATTAGAACCACCTGGGCATACCAGGCTGCTGCATTTGTGGAGGTTCCCTTTAATCTGGCTACTAAGCAGTCTTATTAATCGTGATCACCTTTCATGTAAACTGGTTTGGGGCCCCTAAATCACTGTATTCAATGTTTTATTCACAAGAATCAAAGTTTAGAACACACAAGCAGTTTTTCATTAACGAACAGTCAATAAATGCAATAGTGGATGTCAATGAATGTTGATTAATCCCATAATCTGCCAGTGATGTTTCTTGGCTCTCATGCGAGTATTTTATTTTAGTTTACTGCATTTGGGCCTGTGTACTGAGTGATGTGAAGAAAGCTACAATGATCTTATGCGGTGGATATTCAATAATTGTAATCAATGTCAGACATCTACATTTTAACAAACAATTTGTAGATAATAAAAAATGAAAAACAACATAAATAATGTCATGTGCAAATGATATCAGTAACAACAGATTTGACTGTTGCTCATGTTTTATTAAATGCAAATGGAATAAAAGCTTGCAAGATTTTATCCAAGTAATCACAAATATGTTTGTCTTCTGTTGCATGCTCGGTTGACAACCACACTTTGTTGTGTTAGTCGTAGGCGATTTGAGTAAATGCTGATATAATTCTTGCGATGTGTATCGCATTGCTAAATGGCAAGGCAGCAACAGATAGTGGACACGAATTAACATTGATTTTCTGGCCTGTTGATGGATACCGAAGTGCAATCAACAGAGAGCTGTGTGATCTACAAATATTGCACAACAACACGCCCAACATCGTAAGCTGGGCAGAAAAACATGCTTGTTACAATAAGGATTTATTAGACTATGTACAAAAATAGGCCTACTCTGTTGGATAGAGATGCTAATATCTTAAACCTAAGTAAAGGTTCCTCCTCAGTTCTATTTTTTCACTAGTCACGTTTCAAACTAATTTCACACAAAAACAGTACTAAATAAAAATAATGACAAATATTAGTAAAGCGCAGTGTACTAGAAAGGACTCTGTGTCAATGAGGTTATAAAATAACTTGTAAGTATTGTCAAACATATCGAGTTTGCAATACAGATCAAAGTGTGACCCATGCCGTCATTTAGATTAATATTATGAACTGCTCACCATTGGCATTAATTTTTGTTCAGACTGAACAAAAAACGTGCCTTTCATGGGCATAGAACAGTGCACTTGATGAAATGTAAACCAGTCCCTCAGACTCTTGTAGGTGTAACAGTTCCATTACTGAGCTGGACACTAGTCAGCTACAAGACAGCAACAAATGAGACTATGAATGGCCTGGCCTGCCTCAGACCCTACTCCAGCAGTCTCACAATGGCCTTATAAACGGTATAAAACTGTCACAATTAAACACCATCATGCCCAGCCCACAGCCAGCCAGGGATGATTTGCTGCACACATGTAAATGCTGCCCCCACCAGTCCAGAACCATCATAAATATCACACTTAACTACCCACGGCCATTCAGCTGGAAAACAGTTGAAATATTCCTGTGATGCTGGTCACTTGCGACCTGAAACCGGCGATGATAACGTGTGAGATACAACCAAGACATGCGCTCACACAGTGTGCACTACTGGTGATAATTAATAAATACTGTCTACGCTCATATTGATTACTATCCGGCATGATCATGGTCAACTGATGAAAATCACAAGGCCATGCTTCTGCTGCCGGCTGCTGTACTACGGGCTCATTCATGTAGTCAAGTGCTGTCCAACCAGCAGACTTCTCCCTATCAAATCCCCCAGATATCATCTCTCATTGCTTCATTTGTCACAAGATGTCGCCCATTAGACGACTGTTAAATAATTTGTTCCGTTCATGATGGAAATCTGTATAAGAAAGAAAAAATTAATGCGACATATTCGCAACAAAATGAACAGCATTGTAAGTGGAGGAGCTGTTAGTAGTTTTATTAAGTCATGATTGTTAGACAAACATTATTTATTATGTGGGTGTGTGTGTGTGTGTGTATTCATAGTTATTGGATTTCTATTGCAGTGGATTATATTGCCAGCAAATCGTTGTGCTTATCGGTGCTGTGTAAGCAGGTGCGGTGTCCATGAGACATTTTTTTAATGTTATGAGGCTCTCCCACCGGTTAATAAGTCGGCTGTTAGCAGTGTTGTAAACTGCCTGGTTAATAAGTCAGCTGTTAGCAGTGTTGTAAACTGCTTGGTTAATAAGTCGGCTGTTAGCAGTGTTGTAAACTGCCTCGTTAATAAGTCGGCCGTTAGCAGTGTTGTAAACTGCCTTGTTAATAAGTCGGCTGTTAGCAGTGTTGTAAACTGCCCGGTTAATAAGTCGGTTGTTAGCAGTGTTGTAAACTGCCCGGTTAATAAGTCAGCTGTTAGCAGTGTTGTAAACTGCCCGGTTAATAAGTCAGCTGTTAGCAGTGTTGTAAACTGCGGTTAATAAGTCAGGTGTTTGCAGTGTGCAGGGAGAGCAGATTGCAGTCAAGCAGAGCAATTGGCACTCCAGTGTCAGCAGCTTAGACAGCCTTGCAGAGTGTCACATAGCAGCCTCTGTGTGGTGTCTCAGATAGAGATTTATTGATCATTTTGATGAGCCTAGCAAGCCCACTACATTATGCTGGGTGGTGTTGAAATTGCCCATGCACCCACCACACCCCCACAACAGCAGTGCAAGTGTCCCATTGTGAGGACTGAGGCAGTGACAGATGATTTAATGTCGGCCATCTGCTTTGGTTTTCACAGGGGATAAATCACCCACTTTGTCAATTTGGCACCTTGGCACAGCTCCCTCAGCCACTAAGGCAGCACCTGTCTTCAGTGTTACATTCTACTTCGGAGGTAGATGCAGAAAATATAATGTCATATTGAATGGTGTTGGGGAATCTGAAATGTGCATCAGGATTAGATCAGTGTCCCACAATCTGGGGATTTGGTGGTACAATGTCTTATAAGGGGGTAATTAGATTATACATTGTTATAATATTGTCAGTCTCGATTACTCCACCAACTATGACACTGTTTTCTTCCTCACTCGGGCCTGTAGGCCCTATACATCTGCTAAATTTAGCTTGCATCATATCCAATTATCAGGATTCTATTTTTGCATGCACATATTCGCAGTAGCCTTTCACTCAACAAACAACACTATTATTCAAATAATTAATTCATACACAGTAGCATTTCACTCAATAAACATTACTATTTCAAAAGAATTAACTAATTCGCAGTTCTAAGCATTTTAGCCATTTCAAGTGTAGATTAATTAGTTTGGTATACAATAATCAATTGTCGTCATAGGTTACACATTTGCACGTCATACAGTTTTCCATAGTTTTATAAAACAAAACTAAAGTACCCTGATTAATCACTGTACCGTTTACATTCATAAATGCAGCCATGCACACATGTACACATTAATGCCAGCACACCCACACACACTTTTGTCTTGGGTTCATGTGGACATTGATCAAGTGTGATGCCCAGAGCTTATCAGTTGCCTAGCCCCTCTCCCTGTCTGCAGTCAGGGACATTTGTTTTCCTTTCAAGACAGCCCTGGCATGCCGCATGCAGCGGGTGCTCTGGCGGTCTCCTTCATATCATATGTCAGACCTGGTGTCCAGATCTGCCTCTACTGTACACCAGATCACCTTGTCAGCACCACCCACTAGCTTGCTGGCTGGCACAACATGATTTATTTTGTTCATTGTACAGTGCAGACCCGCAGCCACAGACTCAGAAGGCAGTCACAGAAATAGACTGTCTGTCTGTCCCTGGCTGTCTGCAGCTGTCAGCTGTCACTCACAAGTAGACGGGTCTGTCCGTTGCAGCAGTGGAGCCACGGTGCCAGTGGTGTAGCTGCCGATGGAACACAAGTAGGTTTTTATGCGTAAGCGCCGCCGAGTTTGCCAGCATGACTTTTGAACCGGGTGAAAATATGTCGATAATGCCATAACAGTTACTGCACCTTCTGCCATTTGATATGGGAGTATGCCCACTCAGGCTGATGTCGCTGTGTTTGCCGTTGTGTCCAGTAGGTGGCGGCACTGTTTGTGTGCATACTGTTCTCTTGGCGCTTTTGTGATGTTGTGCTCTTCTGCTCATTGTTATAACTGTGACGATTCTCACCAACATGGCTGTTTTGTTTCTAATTACAACCACATAGGACAGTGCTTTAGTTATGTATTTGACTTTATGATTATGAAACTAAATGTGCTGCACATTATGGATCGTCATTTGGGTCCATGAAAATTTACAATGTCTAAATAAATTTCGGTTGAAATTGATCAATCTTAACTGGCTCTTTAAAAATCATGCAGTTTATCCCATTTGTGAGTGAAGAGGTTCATCAGACTGGGTGGTTCAAATAAGTGATATTTTTACTTATTTCACTGTCAGTATGTCTGCACTGAAGGACTACCGTGTCGCTATCTAGTGGTAGTCGTCTGAAGAAGACTGCTGAAAGCAGTCAAAACGTCACGAGAACAAAAGGTAAACTGACTGGAATAAGTACAAAATATTCATTTCTCCCACCTGTTTTTGTTTATGTTGTTGGCAGTTTTAAGCAAGTTGGTATTTTAAAGATAACTACAATGCCATGACAATGTCAGTGATTGTCACAGAAGAGTTGAGAGGCACACTGACAGTCACACATTGTTCACTGGTAGTCATGTCACCTGGGGTGGAGAGAACATAAAGCAAACTGGCGTCGCGAGGGAGAAATGCTCCTTGTTTGTAAAAATGCAGCACCTGTTAACAAAGGATTTGGTGAATCAGCGTGACAATGGCTCGTCTGTGATCTCGATGAGACCGTGAGTGCACCGGGGTGTAGATCTTTGGCTGTTACACAGTATCGTGTTGCCTAACAAACCGAATCAGCATCGTTCATCGTCAAAACGTCATCTTAAACTGTTACTGAAATGTAATCTCACGGCATCGAGGCATTTGATATGTAGTTTCGGAGTGCAGAAATAATGTAAGTTTCCAGGCAAATGAACGTGCCGAGAAAAAACACTGCCTTGGTTATTATCATACAAGTCATTAGACAACATTGGGATTATGATGGCATGTTTATTTATAACATTAACTGATTGAAGATATTTTGAAATCTTAACAGAGCAATTAATTTATTATTTAACATAATAACCAATAATTTTCCTGAGGTAATCATGTCAAATTTTTTTAACTGACAGGTTTTTAAAGATCATATTGTAGTAAATAACTGCTTACATATTACAGCATTGTCTAAATATAATTTTGGATTTTTCAAATTCTGCTGTACATACTAGATCACTAGTTGAGCTTCATGTTGCTGGTGTAGACCTAGTTCAGTGTATATATTATATTTGTTTACTATAGCCATTGATACCAAACCCGTGAACCACAGATTAATCATCCTTGTCATCAACATCATGCTTATGACATAGGTTATTTAGACTTACAACACAGTTATGTCTGAACTGCGGCTTATAGATAGAATTCTCTTGTTTCCTTGGGAGGTCTGTTGTGGCCCACACATTTCTTCCAGAGTGATTGTAGTCTGGATTCCAGCTGCTAGGTGTTTGGGAGCAGGGGGTGATGAATGGGCCAGTTGCATGTCTGACATGTTTTTGGTGATATCACAGACATCAGGGCGAGATCCCGATTATGCAGAACTGCTCTAAATGCCTGTTGTGTTTGGGTGGCTTATTCCGGAGATACCACAGATCACTTTGCACCTTTTGCAATCTGAAGTGTTACTATTGCTTTTCCTGTGCATGGTTTTTTTTGTGAAAATTGGGCAGACATAATAGGCATGTTATAATCCAGTCTACTAGTGCAGAATAACTAGTGGTAGACTAGCATTGTAGGCAGTGGGAAGAAGATAGTAGCTAGTAGTTGTATTGTTACTTTGTAATGTGTTGGTTTCCTACTGTCCCAAACTCATAATCCCAACTAACGGCCACTCATGGAACAACAATCCAAGGTCAGCGGTTATCACCATTACAGTATTTCAGTCATAAACCCATTCAATTTAAGTTCTCGTGTCGCCAGGTAGGAAATAGTATGCAGTCAATAATAATTTCCGGGTAGTGATCGCTTCTCAGTAAATCAAACGTATTGCAAGCATGGTACCCTCTGGAGGGTGTCTCACCAACTAATTTGTCCACTGAAAAAGTAAATAACTCCCTTCGTGTTTTATTTTAATAGATCACCAGTTGGGCCAGAGGCCAATGGTCTAAGAAAGTGAATTCATAAACATAAGAAAGAAGTCTCGGAGAAAATATGCTTACAATGATCCAAAATTAGTATGTATATATATATGTATATATATATATATATGTATATATACATACATATGTATACATATATATGTATATATATATATAATTAAAGAATGTTTTTGTTATTAGTGTTTGTTATTAACCATTTAAAGCCATGATCTCAAAATCACTAGCATTTTATTCATCAACCAACAAAAATTTACAAATTAAAAATGTTGTCTCCAACAATCTCCCTCCCCTTGGCCTTTCCCTGTCAGAAATGGTCTGTGCGCCTTGTTCTTCCTTCTCCGTTGTCTCTGTGTTTTCCGCTACTGAGACATGCCACTGATCCCATGAATGGCTGGCCAGGAACACACACAACACACGTACACACAAACATACACACACGCCTGCCTGGCGAGACGACTGTGTCCCCATTACACATGCCCCCAGGTCCGCCGCCCATTCAGACACAATAGACACGATTTCTTTTCTAGTGAGCAATGCAGTTACGCCGCGGCGGCCACGGCAGAAAGGGGTATGTTAACCACCACCACCGCCGCCACCGCTGCGGCACACCTCAAAATTAGCATACCAGGTATGAACTGTTTTCATGCTTAGTTGACTTCACTTGTTGTTGTCATCGGTGGTGGTGGCTGTCACAGCGAAGAAGTCTTCACGCTGACTCAGTCGCCTGCACACACACGCTCATTATTAACAACCACTTTTCTAAATGGCTGCCTGTGCTAAGTAAGTAAACATTGTGGGATTGCTTCATCACACAAGTGGTACGTTGTCTTCTCTACTACTAGTCGTAGTAATAGTCGTAGTAGCGTGCGTGCGCTGGCCTCTGGTGGCCTGTAGTGACGGTTCAGACAGTTGCCGGCGTAATCTAGTGGGTCTTTGCCACCCCTCTGTTCCCCAACTTAACAATACCTGCAGATGACAGGCACAAGTAGTGTAGGTGTGTAGGTGTGTATGTGTGTGTACACGTTCATTAATTAAGTAGTGTTGAAAACTACTGCAGAACATCAAAGGAACTTGAAAGACTTAGCGATTCTTAATTTGTAATCTTATATTTGTGGATGTGTTTTATTACATCATAATTGTTTAACATGGATTATCTTTATTAATATATATATATGTATGTATGTAGCAGTATAACTAATTATCAAAAAGATTGATTGTTTCTGCCAGCAGTCTTCAATTGTATCGTAATTAACTTGTCATCATTTTAACCAAGCTGTTAATCTAGATGCAAACACTTACACAGAGCTGCAAACTGATTACAATAGTTCACAGTATAAGCCAGCACACTAGTATATCAGTTCACCTACAAGATAGTTACACAATAGCTTGTATTAGAAGGGGTCTAGGGGTGCAAATGACCCATGGCCTGGTGCAGTTGATAAACTGGTCCTTGATCTTACTCCACTTATGCAGAATGCAATGTCATGCCCCTTGTGTGGAACAGTGTCTGGCATCATGGACATGTTAGCCACAGGATTAAATTAGTGCCCTGATAGCATTGTGCAGTGCTCTGCAAAAGGGTGTAAGTGGCGTTGACAATGCTTGTAGTGACAAGACACTTTGAAGAGGCAATGATGAGAGCACAGTGACAGGTGACCTGAATATGACATTGAGGTGGCCACATATACCACTCCAGCTCACACTTCTGTTGTTCCGCTCAGTTGTACAGCTTGATTTATGTAATCTGTAGCCATTTAGTGGACAATATAGACAACAGGCAGCGATTGTTTAATTGGATTGTTTACTAGGCTTGTGCATAATTACAGCACTAAAACTCCATGTGAATATGGCACCTGTTAGCTTTATGCACACTACTGGGTAGCTATTTTAATGCTAGTTTTGTTAGACATACAGGCAAAATTGTGAATAGAAAACAATCTTTCATGGAGGCTTTCTAACAATACAGCATTTACTGAAATGTCAGATTAGCTTTTACGATGTCAGGTTAAAAGGAATTGCTTTTAACATGGTTGTCACTCGGGGGAAACTGTTTTAAATTAGAGCAAAACTATAACATTTCTGTGATTGTTTTAATGACATCTGTTTTATTTTATTTCCTCATGCATTAATAAAAACTTCACATACTCTATGAGCTTAGACTTGGTTAAAGAAAAAGTTTGTCTGCCAATGTAAAGAGTAAGTTACAGAAACCTACAAACAATAATTTATAATTGGGTAAAAGGGAGTATTTCTGTCTACATTCTGGTACAGCCAAACAACAATTTATAAAAAGGTTCCTATGCATCTCCAGAATGTCAATTTCATTGAAATTGTGACCTGTCAGTGAGTCAGGTGGGAAACAGAAATATCTTCAATATTTACTTCCGATCTTCCAGAATGTGATATTGGCAAGTTACAAGATGTAACAACCAAAATAAATATGATATTGGCAAAGATGTAACAACCAAAGTAAATGTGGTCTTGGCAAATTACAAGATGTAACAACCAAAGTAAATACTTTCAACAATTTAAACAAATGTATGCACTTTTTTGACGAGCCAAACCAGTTGAAGTAGCTTTAATAGTACTCACAAAGGTAGTTGCTTTCTGGCATACACTGTACACTTTGACAGTGAGCAAGGTCTGTAGCATACACTGTACACTTTGACAGTGAGCAAGGTCTGTAGCATACACTGTACACTTTGACAGTGAGCAAAGTCTGTAGCATACACTGTACACTTTGACAGTGAACAAGGTCTGTAGCATACACTGTACACTTTGACAGTGAACAAGGTCTGTAGCATACACTGTACACTTTGACAGTGAGCAAGGTCTGTAGCATACACTGTACACTTTGACAGTGAACAAGGTCTGTAGCATACACTGTACACTTTGACAGTGAGCAAGGTGTGTAGCATACATTGTACACTTTGACAGTGAGCAAGGTCTGTAGCATACACTGTACACTTTGACAGTGAGCAAGGTATGTAGCATACACTGTACACTTTGACAGTGAGAAAGGTCTGTAGCATACACTGTACACTTTGACAGTGAGCAAGGTTTGTAGCATACACTGAACACTTTGACAGTGAGCAAGGTCTGTAGCTTACACTGTACACTTTGACAGTGAACAAGGTCTGTAGCATACACTGTACACTTTGACAGTGAACAAGGTCTGTAGCTTACACTGTACACTTTGACAGTGAACAAGGTCTGTAGCATACACTGTACACTTTGACAGTGAACAAGGTCTGTAGCATACACTGTACACTTTGACAGTGAGCAAGGTCTGTAGCATACACTGTACACTTTGACAGTGAACAAGGTATGTAGCATACACTGTACACTTTGACAGTGAGCAAGGTCTGTAGCATACACTGTACACTTTGACAGTGAGCAAGGTCTGTAGCATACACTGTACACTTTGACAGTGAGCAAAGTATGTAGCATACACTGTACACTTTGACAGTGAACAAGGTCTGTAGCATACACTGTACACTTTGACAGTGAACAAGGTCTGTAGCATACACTGTACACTTTGACAGTGAGCAAGGTCTGTAGCATACACTGTACACTTTGACAGTGAACAAGGTCTGTAGCATACACTGTACACTTTGACAGTGAGCAAGGTGTGTAGCATACACTGTACACTTTGACAGTGAGCAAGGTCTGTAGCATACACTGTACACTTTGACAGTGAGCAAGGTATGTAGCATACACTGTACACTTTGACAGTGAGAAAGGTCTGTAGCATACACTGTACACTTTGACAGTGAGCAAGGTTTGTAGCATACACTGAACACTTTGACAGTGAGCAAGGTCTGTAGCTTACACTGTACACTTTGACAGTGAACAAGGTCTGTAGCATACACTGTACACTTTGACAGTGAACAAGGTCTGTAGCTTACACTGTACACTTTGACAGTGAACAAGGTCTGTAGCATACACTGTACACTTTGACAGTGAACAAGGTCTGTAGCATACACTGTACACTTTGACAGTGAGCAAGGTCTGTAGCATACACTGTACACTTTGACAGTGAACAAGGTCTGTAGCATACACTGTACACTTTGACAGTGAGCAAGGTCTGTAGCATACACTGTACACATTGACAGTGAGCAAGGTCTGTAGCATACACTGTACACTTTGACAGTGAGCAAGGTCTGTAGCATACACTGTACACTTTGACAGTGAGCAAGGTCTGAAGCAATAACATGATTGTGTTGACAGCCACCTGTCATTAGTCAGTGTCCCTAAGTTGACTGTGTACCAATTCAAGATATTACCTCATCTGCTCACTGCTGCATGACAATTGTGTGCATAGCTAACTGCCAAGTAAGATGTATCACTGTCAACGCGTTGACCTCTTGACACATGTAACAGGTCTTGTCACAAGGTGAACCAATGTAATTAATTGGGCACAGGTTGGTCATTATTATAAATCATACTTTGTCATTATGATAGAAAATGAAAGCCGTGATGTACAGGTGTATAGGAATAAATTATGGAACTATGTACTTACAGGTGTATATTTGCAATATCATATTAAATTTGACAAAGTAAATCTCCATAGTTAACTATCCAACTATCCGTGAAGTAAAGTTTTACTACAGACACATGCATAGTTATAACAACAACAAAAATATGGGTCTTTTTTGCATGATCATTCCAGGTGTTGTTGATGTTGTTGTTTCTACAGTAGATAATGTTTTGTGTACTCAAACTGTACAGTAAGTGTTACAAAGATGAAGAGCATTACTTGTTTGATGATGTTATTCTAATGTGACATCCCTGTTATCATTGAAGTATGTGTGTCAAAACAAAAGCAGTAAGGCACGTGTCAGAATCCTCAGTATGACTGGCAGAGAGTAGTCATTACAAGGTCAAAATATGACATTCTTGCATACATTAAGTCCAGACATACTGATCGGATTCAGCATATTCTTGGTTTAGCATCATGTAATATAATAACACTGTTGCTTGTTGCATACATAGTGCAGCCTGATGCACAGTTGGCACCGTTGTTATTGATGGCCACATACCACAAGCCAGCCTCACTAAGCATGTCGACTGCTCCTAGGTCATCCAGAAATTCCAGGAATTCTAGGACCGCAAGGAATCTCTTTGAGCGTAGCAATGTGGTTAGTACACCATTGCATCAGTGACTGGTGTTGAGCCTAATCATTATTAATAGCTGCATCCTACTATCTTGTGTTACTGCCCTATTAGAAGAGTTTCTTTCTCTTAGTGTAATATACTGAGTCATCACTCTTTCTGTTTTTTACAGTTTGGTGTGTGCGTGCATTTCAGCCTGCCTCACCACCTCATTCAAGTACTAAAAAATCTGTTTTGTAAATCTGTATGAAAATTACTTATAATCAACTAAACAAAAACAAATATTTTGTAAACAATACTTTTTCGTATTTGTGTATAAATTTAAAGGAATACATAAAATACACAAAATAAACTTGTTTTAAATGCACAGCCCTAATTATCATAAGGACCTTATTAGATGCACAGATGACGATTTTTTTTAAGTTGAAGATTTATAAAATGTTAGCCAAAAATGTTGTATATCTCTGGACATGTGTTGTCTAATTCCTGATCTAAATAAAATAAATTGTGGTTTCCAAGTGAGTGGGAACACATTTTATTGTATTAATTGAACATTAAGTTATAAGACATAATTTGCCAGGGGCACATTCTCTATAGCCAAAAGAAAATTATAATGGGACAACCCAGGAAAGAGTTTTTCTTTTCAACCAGACATATTGCTTTTAAGTGCAACTTCAGTATCCCGTAGTATATTATTTCAACAATTGGTAGGATATTTAAATGCATTTTGATGTTTGACTGATTTCTGGTTGTTATAATGGTGACATTACTGTTCAAAAATTCTGTGTGACAATTTCACCCTAAACATAATATATTATGATATGCTTCCTGCTGACTGACCACCTGCTAAGCTTAAAGGAACTTATCTGTCTGTATTCTCACATGATGTTTCACTGTGTTCACACTATGCTACCTTCTGCTTGTCTGATTAGGTCATGTCCATTCTCTTATCTTATCCATCCATTCCGCTCTGGCTTTCTTCACCGTTCTGTTTTCCGGTCCCAGTCCCTGTACTCCCAATGCATGTACAATTTGCAGTAGTTGTCATGCTCTTTTCAAACCCCCAAATGACACTACCTTGAACTGCACTAAAGGAATGTATAAATGGTTAAAACCCCATGTTCTACTCTGATGTATGTGAACTTTGGTGTAAACTTTGAACTTTGAAGCCTGCTGATGGCCTATCTACAGGTGAACCACCCTAAGATCACCCATAAAGCATCCAGGTGAATGCAAACAGCATCTGTACGTGAGAGAGGGACATTTCCATACACGTGTGTGGCGCAATCTACCTACAGATACTATTAGTGTGTAGCTGATTCAACCTGATTGATCACAGTGTCATACCAATCTGATCTTGTGGTCATAACTGATGACCACAATTGACCAACTGACCTGCTGCATGATGTCTTCATTAGTTACCTTTGTAGAAATGCCAGGGGTAGGGCCCTGTTCAGAACCATTTCTATGGTCTGATGGGTTAAAATAGTATTTGGCCTCCACTTTTATTTGGTGAACGAATGGGAGATTTTATTGGTCTCCTGGTTTCTATTGGTTGAATAAAGGATGTTACCCACTATTTTATTTTGGTGGGTCATTAATTACAAAATATGTACCTGATTAGTAGCAAGATATATAAATTATGAATATTATTATGAACCAGACAATCTTTCTGTATAGTAATGATTATTTTGTGCAAGTATTTCATTTAAATTCACTTTTTAATAAACTTTTAATATGTTGGATCTCCATTTGTTTTGTCAATTTTATATCAAAATAATTTTTGAATGTTGATGTTCATGAATGTCAACTCAGGCCATCAGTGTTTTTGAACTAGCCCTGAGGCTAAGAATAGCTCACTCCAGTGGTCCTGCTGTTTGTTAATGTCAGTTAGTCATGCAATTATGCAAAAATAGATTGACTGCTTAAGACTTCCCAGTAAAGAGACAGCGGTTAGTAGAATTGAATCATTTATTTTTCTAACTGATGAGGATGATAAACTAAAAATGTGATTGCATTCAAACATTCGTTATGATAACCAGAAACAGGCAACTGTGTAAGAAAGACTACTTTGAATGTTGAGTGTGTCTGGTAAATAGGCGTTGACCATTGTTCAAGCTTGTGGATGCCCTCAGATTTGTCTGGAGGGGATGTTATCATAAAATCATTGTGTTTCACTACTGAGAACCCCCATCAATTTGTCTACATAACAAAGAATGTACCGTAGTTAGTGGAGTGCTTTCAGTCGAAGGTGTGTCAGGATCTAGGTCAGCATATGTCTGCCCCTTGACTGCTTAATACATGTAGTTGTGCTTAATTAAACATTTTATGACCTTTTTATGTTATTAGAAATGTAGCATAACTTTCCATTGTGATTCCATTGCACAGATTTTTTAATGGTAGAACAAAATTAAGATTTCACTACATTAAAAATTTAATTTCCAAGCTGCTGCATTTTGATTGAAGCGGTTCAGTTAAGTTTGAGATTACTGATGATATGTAAGAGTTATGAACCTTGTGACGTCAACAGTACAGTGTAGGTCTTTCTGCGAGAAATGTCTCCAAGCGATCAGCAAGTCTTAGATCATTGCTATGAGACCCACAGAAATCAATACAACAGGTCATCAGGATGTCTGTCTCTGGGATATTATGATGAACATCCTGGCCCCGAGATTCATCTGGTTACACTGTTTCTATTATTGAAACACTCTTATGTGTTTGGTTGGAGAAGACTAAGATAGATTTATATTTTAATGAGACTGCCATTCAGAGCAAAAACCCAAGACAGCAAGTGGACAAGGAAGCCTTTGAAGTATCGAAATCGTATTTTTTTATTTGTTTTCATATTATTAGAATGTGATCGACTGCGTAATCATTAGAATCATAACTGCCCCTTGTACTATTGACCCTAGTCCCAACATTAACTATGTATACTGATAATAATAAACTTCTATAGTGCCTACGTCCTCAGGAATCTGACACAAAATACAAAAATCATGAACAGGGATGCACAAGAGTCATTATTAGATGAAAAGAACCTTAATCCTAATAAATAATGATATTGACACTAACCATTTATTCTTGTCATCTGATTGGTTCCACCGATCAGGCACTCAACCCAAGTGATTATAGCTGCATTCACACCTACAGAATTTAAACGGTTTAGCTAAACCGTTTTAGTTAAACCGGTTCATGTTTGAACATTGTGAGCGTTCACACATGCGCAAGCTAGCATACAAATTTTTTTTACGATGTCCCCCTGACCCGCCTTGGTGCCCTCGCTCAGGTCGTGGTTCAGACGATTGGCAATGCACCGATATATAATTATATTTCCTTCTAAATTGGACTACCCCCGATCGTCTCCCCACAACTCCAGTAACAGCCGAACTTCCCTATCGTCCCAATTGTCGCGTCGCACTTGCGTTTCTTTAGATTTTGCGTCGATCGAAGTCAAAAACATGATTGCGCCAAAATGTTGTTTATGTTTACGTTATAGACAGGAAGCGAATAGGCGCGAGATCGAATGCACATGACTGTGACATGCTTAAAACGTTTTAGCTAATCCGCTTGCGTTCACACTTGCAACTTGAGCCGTTTTAGCTAAAAACGGTTTAACTAAACCACCTACTGAAGTGGATTAGCTAAACCGTTTTAGTTAAAACGTTTTAGCGCTAAATTGCATTCACATGTCTGTTTTCTGACTGGATTAGTTAAAACGTTTTAACTAAACCGTTTTAAAGTGTAAGTGTGAACGCAGCTTAAGTGACAGACACTCCTCTGTAATTGAAGGAGAAGAAGCAGAAAGCATTGACTGATCCCAACCTTTGTCCTCCAAGGGGTTTGGGAAGGGCATTTTTAACAAGCTGTCCAGATCATGCAGGTGTCTCAGCCTGCATCACCCTACCCTTATCACCACCCCATTGACAGAGGCATTATACAACATGTCTGTGTGCACAGTCTACATGGTGTAACTGTCTGCACAAACCTGTACAATAAGTACCTTGCTGTTGCCACAGCACAACACATTGAAGCATGATGAATGGGCGTTTGTAGAATTTACACATTTTGACATTCCACCTGTAACATAACCACCAGACATTAATATTAAATTTGTTATCCACCAGGGATGCTGTTAGAAAGAGGTTGTGTATTCGTCTTGTCTACCATCAGTCAGCCAGGGTTGGTAATTATTAGCAGGATGTTCACTGCATCACTTGTACTTTATCCCAATCTGGCCAGGCATGTGGGAGCAAGCCAACTTCAAAGATATAAGTGCTAATAGCAGCTGCTTATAAATTGAATGTTTTGTTTACAATTTGAGCATTTTGACTATGCAACATTAAAATTGCGAACACTATTTCATGCTTATTAAAAATTTGGTAGGCAGAATGTCTTCAACATATTTATTTTGGTATTAAGAATATTATGTTTAAAAATAGGAACCAACAGCCTCGGTTTAAAGGGAATTTTCAACAAATTTCACTGGTTAACTAATACAGAGTTTCATATTATCAGAAGACTACAATTCTTGTGTTTTCTATTTCAAAGTTCATCAAAATTAGCAAAATTATAAATCATGTCATACTCTTAATCTTTATTGCTATGTGGTATATGTACCATCAGAAATTGAATAAAACGAGGATTTGCTAGACCAATGAATCATCCCATGAAAACATTACATTTCACCTTTACAAGTGAAGAGTTACTGGTCTGCTTTTTATAGCCGTACAGCGATCTCTGAACATACCGTAAAACTGGTATTTTTATGCCATCACCAAAATGATTTTGTTCCATGTAGGATCACAACAATAACACAGTCTGTATGTCTACGTATATATTAAACATTAATATATTCAGTGTTGCAACATCCCAACCTTGGTGGCATTTCGCATGTAAAATATCAGCAGTTTTTCATTTGACACAAGCCACAAATATGTTTATTTCATTTGTAGTAGTTTTAATCCCATGATTATGATGATACAGTTATAAATATTGATAAATGAACATTAGTCTTCAAACTCAAATTTTATGTCTGGTCAGCTATTAGGGCAGATTTTTATTTCCATTTTACAGAAACCAATTTTAAAAAAAAGATTAACTTAAATTCGTATGATGGTAATTTTGTTACCTCGGTTTAATTCTGTGTTTTTGGTATTATTTTTTAGTATTATATGTTACTGTAATAGGGCACAATGTGAGTTAATCTTCCAGTTTAAACCTGTTAGAAGGTGTATGTAGAGTTGTGTATGTTAGAATAAGAGACATTTTAACACTACCTTGTATGTTCTGTTACATGAAATCATCTGCTCAAGCCAGCGATGGTAAAAGTATTAGCAGGAAGTTTGCAGAATCAGTGGTAGTTCATCCCACTTGCATTCTTGATTGTCATTCCCAAGAAATTCCATAAACTTGCAGTTAGCACTGCCTGTCAGAGCTATAGCTGGTGTCTACTATTTGAATATTTTGTAAACAAGTTATTTGAACATTTCATGTGCGCAACATCAAAATTGTGAACAATGCTTCAGGCATACCAAATACAGTTTGGCGGACAGTATACATTAAAATATTTATTATAGTGTTAAGAACATTTAGTAAATAATATTTAAAATGAAGAACAGATGAGGTAATTTTTTAAGGATGGTCTGTGTCTCCACAGAAGGCTTCAGCAACACTGTACAAGTTGTTATAACAGGAATGGCTGGTTGCTCCATCAGCGAGATACCATCTAAAGTGTGATTGTGTGTTAGAGCACAGTTGTTTCAAAACAAGTTAGTCAACTACAATAGAAAGCCCCAGTTATACAGGCCTGCGTCAGAGGAGGAAAGATAAAAACAAGAGTAGCTTTCTACCGGCGAAGAGTCGCGTAAAAAATATGTTCTGTTTGTCATGCATGGCGCACGGTTGTCACGCTCTGCTGCGCGCCGATTCTATGATGCTTCAGGATCGAATTTCACACAGAATAGACAGATGAAGTAGACTCAGGTACACAACATTGTTGGTCTTTCAAATGCTAAGGTTCATGAGAACCAAATAACAGGTTGCTTTGAAGTATGTGTTTATTATACAGTTCAGATCATGCCCAAGTGTCACATGACTGCAGTGTGATATTTTAGGCTATGTTAATAAATGAGGTGAGTGGGGGGCCCACAAATGGATAGAGTGAGGGCTCAAGGCCCATGGATTGAGGGCACAAGGATTTAGAGGGGGCAGTTGGATAGGTTGGCAATGGGGTAAGGGACATGTGGGAGAGGGGTGATATGATGGTCTGTGTAATTGTTAATGTGGATCTTGCCAACCAGTAGTTAGTTAGTTAATTAACCCTCACTGAATGCAGGAACTCTTTTGTTGGTGTCATATTAGTCCACAGCACTGTCTGTTCTTTGTGCCATGTAACGATGACGTACAAGTTCTGAGAAGCACATCTGATTTGAAATAGGAACAACACCTGTGATTGACAGCGCTGTTCAGCCACGTGTGACCACAGCGCGTGGTCGCATTGTTGCTCTCTCTGCGCTACTGCTCATTCTTTGGTTTTTTCCACTCACCTCCCCTGAAGCGAAGTGTCTCGGTTAGTGCATGGTCGTTAACTCTAGCAATCTCCATGTATCATCGCTTTAACCCTTTCATTGTCAACCTGTTCAAGTTATGATTTATGGTATACCCAGACCTTGACAACGAAACCGCAGATGAGCAATGCTAAGATAGCTGGCAGTAATAAAGATGACTAAACGTGTGTGTGGCATCCTAATGGTGAATTTACTCACACCATGGTATCTTCCTGCCAAGGTTGTGTCCGATATTACTTTGTCAAGCCGGTGTCAGGTAGGCAACTGGGGATGCTTTCAATTTGCTTGCAATATATTCATGATATTGAAGGTGGAAGACATGCGACACTGGTGGTACGTGTGCATGTGCGTTACTAATTTGTCCATGGTTCCATTAGTTTTGCCCAGCTCGTTTTGATTCGGTGGATCTACCTAGTATCCTTATTCCACCATGCTAGCTCATTTGTACAAATTTACAATTTAGTTTTGGTGACAACTTCAGATAAACCTATGAAGTTATTTCTGATGGAATGTCAACATTTTGTAACAAAATGGCAAAAGTGGCTCTGCTGTATCACAAGGCTGCTCACACTTCTGCAAATTACCTTATATAATGATTAAAGTGAATACTTTCCTAAATTTTAGCAACAGTACACATTAAAAAATATAATAGTTACACTATTGGTACATGTCAAAATTGAACATCACCGAACTGGACTCATGATAGGCTAAATCAATTGAGGAGGTAGTTTTTAATTACTAACAGTACCAGACTCTCTGAGATATTTACATGAGGCCTACACTCTGTTCCTCATAGTTGCCTCAGCCAAACTCAGATCTTCTGATTGCCTTCTGAAGTATTTGTTATTTCTTTGGTGGCCAATTTCTCTTCTCCTTCACTAATGGGACATTCACAGAAGACCTGTACCTTGTAAATAAGGCACTATATAGTTGAGCAACTTCTGAGATTGAGTGACTACTGCATTGGGCAGCCAGTGAACTGAGTGTAACAGAGCGACCAGTCTATGCCTGAAAATACATGTCTGCTTTGATAGTTCACTTGTCAGTGTACACACACACACACAGTCTGTAAATAGTGGTTGAGGACAAGGCCACTTGCGGAGGCCCATCCAATAGCTATCTGGGTGCCACTTTGTAACACTGAAATGTTGTTTTTATAGGTGGTTGAATGATGGGCAGTTGAGCAGGGTCTGTTGTAACTCTATTAGCAGGCCATCTAATAAACAAACTGCAGCCTGAAAGTTTATTGGCCATGTGGACTTAAATTGATGCCTTTTGTTGAGTTATTGTAGGCGCCTGTCTTCGCTCTCACTAATTAACAAGTTTGAACTCGGTGGTAAACGTTTCAATATTGAACTGGTGCTGTGACACGTATGGCAAATAATACCGGTAAATAAGGGTGTTTATGGTATGCCATCATGCTTCACATCTAAACTAAGTTATATATTTACACACAGCACTGTGTGAATAATTACAGGACACTTAAAAAGTGCCCCCTAAAACTGTTTAGCTCACCGCAAATCATGATTGTCGAGTTCACCTCTGTAGTGTGTGATTGATTTAAGTAGTTGGTATTGTTGGTTTAATAAAATACTGCATGCTTTTGTTGCAGTCATCAAAAGAATTGATTTGATTATTGGTTGTGACTGTGAATAGCCTTATGTTATTGTTCTTTTCATTTAATTTTGACAAAATCCAAATATTTACCCCAATGTAATAGTTTGTCTAATGTCTTCACCAGAGCAGAATAGATAAATCACTAATGGACTAACGTGTTGTGGTCGGTTATAGATAAAAAAAATGTGTCTTAAAGAAGCCAAATAAATACATTTAATTGAAGAGGATCCTTCAACCAACATCTAAGGATTAGTCAAAGTATTTTTTATTTAAGGCGCTTTTTAGAATAGCTGGCTAACTTAATCCAGCTAAAGGTTGACTGTGTCATTGCAGTATATAATGAAATGCCTGACATAGTTGTCAAGTAAACACTGTTCTATGTCACTGCATTCCTTTCATCTTTATCAAGACACAGCAGCCTACCCTTCATTTTGACACTTACCACATGATAGTTTTTTTTATTAGCCAATCATTACTCATTCTGCATGAGCCAGTGCAAACCACTCAACAAATGATAGTGGATTTGGTTGTCTGGGCTTCCTGATAGTACATCTGGTGTTGGTCATTGAACCTTTGGGTAGTGTGCTGAAAACACTACACTGAACCTCTGCTGTAAAAAATATGTCACAGAGCAAATGCACTAGATAAAAATTCTTAAAACTAAGGGAATCGGATTTCACAAAAATGTGGACTCTGTCTCGTTACAGAAACAAACGTTGATTGATTATGTTTGGGGTATAATTAATGCCTAGGGTTAATTGTGGGGTTAGAATGTGGACCATGCTCGGCAGGGGATCATAATGATCTACTGTTCACAGTACATAATATTATGCAGTCTTACTTGTAAGCTTCATCTGCTGTGTGGTAATGTATGTCAGTTCTAAAAATATAGATATATCAAATTGATACTAAGATAATGTAATGTTACATTTCTGTTTTATTTGTGACTGACAAGATGGTGTGCCTGGCATTGTGCATGGTTAACAAATTCACTGCTTTTGTGTTAATATAAAATGTGTTAAATGTTATGTTTGTTTTATTCCAGGTGGGTCTCCAAGGACTTCTAGCTGGGCACTGAGCCAACTCGTAAGTTGTTTTATTTTCTGTCAATAGGTCTGTCTGTAGAGAAACTGGCTTGTCCCCTACATGTTTGATAGTTTCATATGACTGTTATTCTGTGATGCTACAGTTACCTCGGTCATACATCACTTTACTGACATATATATATATCTCCATCAAATCATGCTGCTGTATCGCAGCTAAATGCTTTGAAGCAGCTAAATACTTTGACGGACACTACTTGTGTAGTCAATTTCATCATCCCTTTGATCCCTGGGGGGCACATCATGAATTGTCTTTAGTCACAATCTTCTCAGTCTGTTCCCCTTACCCTTTCCAGATCTGGTGTAACAGTATCAACACTATCCATCTTAATTTGGTCTTCCTCTTCATGTTTACAGCTAAATGTATTATTTTGCTGATTTTTTAGTGTTTCGATAGTTGTATAATCAAATGTTTCTGTATAAATTATATTATTTGTCAGTGTCAGTAATTTATGAATTGTCGTTGGCAGAGTTGGGATAAACATCCTCCTCCTACCTGCCACCTTCTGTTTTCTGCAGGAATTACTTGTGATATATAAGTGAGATGTATTTACTGGTGGTTGTGGTAGTGGTTCTATGTATAGCAATCACTGCATTCGTCATGCTTGGAAATGGTGATGAGGATGCTTAAAACAACACAGTTTAGACTGTGATGGGTGTGATAATGGTGACATGTGAGCAACAGGAATACACATGACTTGTACAGTGAGAGGATACTCAAGTTCTGTCCTTTGTGAAGTTGCATGGTGAGATCAGGGAACTTGTCCTGGTAGTTCAACTGACGGGCCATAGTGCAGCTGGCTCTAATCCACTTGCAGACTGCCCAACAAGGGCCCCATAAAGAGCCTGCTGACAGAGAGCTGGTGCTCCACATCAGTGTGAATTCTGACAAGTTGCTCTGCTCCACCTAATTAATGGCTTTGGTTGGCTTTGTGGCAGGCCACATTCTTTGTGGGCTGCTGCCCTTCTTGTTACCCCACACCACCACCCAGGCCTCTCTGGCCAGCCAGCCTGGCCTGTCTCCAGACATCTTCATAGATGTTGCCCTGATATGTTCAAGATGGCCACTTCTGACCCAGTGGATGAAAGGGGTAAATAGTCAGTAGGCGCACTGGGAGCCCCTGATCTGCTGGGGTACTGAGGATAGTGTGGATGCTGGTGTTTGGTTGTGGAGGATGGCTGACTGGCTGTGTAAGGTATCTCTTTATGAATCTCATGTAAGTAAAGTACAGGGAGTGTACTTGAAATGTGATAAAACGTCATTCATATGAAGTGTCATAGGTATTGTTTTGATAATCTTCTATGGTTAGCTAATCAGTTGAGAAAGTTCATTTTGTTGACACCACTTACCTGTCTGTTCTAGATTTCATTGTGCATACCAATATGATAAAAAAAAATTCATCAAAATGCAGAAAGAAACAACAGAAACAGAAATATAATGATTCAGGGTGCACGATGGCTTTAGCTGACAGGTAGTCCGTCCGACTAGCTGTCTCAAAAACAACTAGTCCTGCTATTATTTTACTAGTCCTTAAAATAAATGTGCCAGGTACTATCAGTCATACTGTTGCATCATGTATGTGACAGTTATGGCACATAGTAAAAAAAAAATTCATTTCATAAAGAAAACAAGCCGTTTCACATTTCAATGTTCAACTATATGTGTCATTAATAGAAACAAATACATGTGATTTCGTAGATCCAATTGCAAAGTCACCAGAACAAATGACTAGTTTAATCAGGGTCAGCAAACAGCAGTGATGGACAAGGCGTTGCCAGCAGAATTTGACTAAGCGGTTCCTTTCCCGAAGCCAACTAAAGAATCACTAAATGGCATTTGGTAGCTTGCTAAAATAATCACCCAATGCGGGAATAATGCAACTACGATCACAATGGGATAGCACATAAAGATGTCTGTAATTCGCACATACGTCCATGTCACTCATCACTCATGATCGTTAGGGGGCACTGCCTGCCTATCCTATGCTAACTGGATGTAAGCTGTCGCCATTTACATTCACCGCATTCAACAAGTTTCCCAATCGACAGTCGTACGAAATATTTAGCTGCGTGTGATAAAATGCTACCTTATTGTCTTATTTTGTTGTATTCCATCACAACACCCAACTAGCATATCTTCTTGGGTTTATTTCCGGACGTTGCAGCCTTGATGGATTGTCTATAGACAGATCTTTCGTTTGCCAGTCTCCACATTCGCTAGACATCTGCTCCCATCCATTCCTCTATGTCCTTCCCCCATTGTCTCCTAGGTCTTCCTCTGCTTCTGCTGCCTTTCACTTTTCCTTCCATTATTAGTCTCTAGAGACTGATGCCGTTTCACATGGCCGAAACAACTTAGTTTCTGTTTCTTTACAAAGTTCAATAAAGTCCTGGGTATAAAATCAAGCTCATCTGCGATGGATTCGTTAGTTCTACGTTCAGTCCACGAAACTCGTAATATCTTTCTATAACACTTGTTTTCAAATGCATTTATATGTTTAGTAATGTTCTTATTAAGAGTCCAGCTTTCACATCCATACGTAGCCGTTGGAAATATGCAGACTCGGATAATTCGTAGTTTTATATCTTTGTTCGTTGCTTTCCACACTTCTTCATCTCCGTCAACTTTTTACTCGCCATTGCCAACCTCCGCTTGATCTCTTTCGTCCCATCTCCATCCACTTCTATCAGTGACCCCAGATATTCAAAACTTTCCACTTGTTCTATTTCCTCATCATCTATTGTGACTTCTGATGGTTCTCAACATCCCTTCACATCCATAATCTTAGTCTTCTTTACGTTTAGTTTCAATCCTTTCATCTCGCCGTGCTCTTTAACAGTAGTTATCAGTTTATGAAATCCTTCTTTTGTATCGGATATTAACGTTGTGTCATCGGCATATCTCAATTCATATATCTCCTGTCCATTCACTTTCAGTCCATTAAAAAACTTGCTTCTCGTGTCAGTCTCGATTTCTCTCATGCATGATATTCTCTGTGTATAGACTGAATAGGTGGGGGGACAAAATGCACCCCTGTCTCACTCCTTTGCCGACTGGGAATCAGTCTGTGGTACCACACTCTAATCTCACTGCAGACTGCTGTCCAACTTATAAATTTTGGATAAGTGATGTAATTTTCTGGTCAAATCCCATGTATCAAGGTTTTCCAGAGTTTTTGATGACTAACATTATCAAAAGCTTTCGAATAATCGATGAAACAGATCCTAAGGTCATGGTTGAATTCTCTGCATTTCTGAATTAACATCTTCACGTTGAAAATGTGATCTCTTGTTCCTCTTCCAGTCCAGAAAAGGAACAAGATATCACATTTTCAACATGAAGATGTTAATTCTAGCTTAAAACTAGCATATACACAGACAGCGTAAATTAATTCAGATAATCACAGCTAGTCCGATGGGACTTCTCCACTAAACATGGACTAATCCGACCACTGAAACTACTCGTCCGGGAAATCGGACCGGCCTTATTTCACAGCCTAATAATGATTCATTAGTGCTCACATTGCAAAAAAATACAGATATTATAATCATATTTTGATAACAGTCAATTTAAAATTGATCTTAAGAGCTATTCAGCTAAAATGATAAATGGTAAAGCTGTCTAGATTAATTAGCATTTTCAGTTTCTATTTCTATTACCACTTTCATGACGGAAACTTAATACATTTGCAGCTAGTAAAGGAATTAATAGAAACCGATGTGACTAGAGTTTGTAAAGCTACGCTACTAAACCATTCAACCGCCTCTGTTGAGCTGTAAGGAAATCCTAAGAACCGAAGGTATTGATTGTTTGGGTAGTAGACAAGTAGTTCACATCAGGACTTCACTCGTCAACAAGTGACCAGCAAGTTGTTGGATGGTAGTGCCACCTGCCATTATTGCCATGAACTAAATCATCTTGGATGCTTAGCAGCTGAACTAGCTGATTGATGGCAGTTTCATGATCCATTTTAGATCTCTTCAGTCAAACACTGTTTAATACTGTGTGGGAATATAGGTGTGTGCGTGCGTGCGTGCGTGCGTGCGCGCGCGTGCGTGCGTGCGCGCGCGTGCGTGCGTGCGTGTGCATGCGTGTGCATGCATGTGTGTATGTGTGCACTTCAAATTATTATTATAGGGGTGGATATTTGTGTACAAATAGTCTTCAAGCATTAATTGCAGCATGGCTGGATGCTTCCCAAAGAAGGTGTTTGATTGAACAGGTCTGCCAGGGAGTAAAATGTAAAGCGCTCTTAGCAGTTCTGAGGATTAGATATTGTGCTATATAAGAACTTACCTTTACTTTTTTAAGGTTTAAAGACTCACTACAAGTCCAAAATGTGCTAAGCAGACATATATTGATTTGACTTTCAATGATACTAATGTACAGCTGTACTGCACAAGCGTGATGGATTTATTTAGAACAAAATGTTTGAACTTCACACCTGCTGAGGTCTAAGGTGTGACACGACTGGAGTCGGGCTCTTCAACTGGCTTTTATAATTATTGTAGTGCTCAGTAGGTCTACAACACAATGTTCACTCCTAGAATCAGTCAATTTGGGTTTTCCACTTTCAACACAAAGTCGATTCATGAAAGAAACTTTTGCCCAATGCTCTGGCTTCTGTCGGCAATCACCAAGAACCACCAGTTGAACCATTGTTTGATCTCGCTTAATTAGAAGTCTTCTTCTTACGAAAGAAAAGATATTGACATTGATTTGATCATCAAGGATGCCCAATTGATGTTAAAAAATATCCTGAGATTTTATTAAATTCAATGTACAATGCAACGTGCAAAATAGTAATATTTATATAATATATATTTGCAAACTAATAAACCATGTCGTGACAGCTAAATTACACGATTATATATGTATCGAATGGCTTGCTATAAACATTTTGTTACATACAACAACTAGGCTAAGGTAAAACTTCTGTCAATTTACAGCGCGTATCCATTATCCACCTCCACTACCGATGCCTATAAATTAATTCAAACTATAAATCTAGGAATGATTGAACATGTGATATTATTCAGTACATATATTTTCCATCAATGACAATGCCTAGACATGAACTAATGAAGTAACTAATGTTAGGCACACACTAGCTGACTAACGCCGAGTTGGGTTGCCAGTCGGCGCTAAATGCCAATTAGTGCCACCGACTAACACCGACTTCTGTTCGCACATACCAGCCAGCACACACCAACCGACTCGTGCCGACCGTCGGTGCTCGGCATGATCCTTGTAAAAAACAAATCCACTATAAATCCACTATAAATACCCTTTGGTGTTTACTCGAGATGGCGATACGCCTACAATAGACACATGAAACATTTGTAAAATGTAGGCCAAAACAGCTATTCGAAAAACAAAACTTGTTACTTAGTAAGTCGGAGCTTTGCCGTCAGCCTTCATGACAATATGACTTGAGCATTTAGCATATCCTCCAGCAAAGAAACGCATAGCGTCAAGCTATGTTTTATATCGATCAGTACGCAGAACGTTATATTTAGCTGTTTCAGTTAACAGTTATGTTGAAGTGTAATCAGTCGCACCCGACGAATCCCTCAAAAACGTTTTCCACCGCTAGCACCTCTTTGCGGATTTTTAAGGCTTAATATATATGCGCCCGGTAGTGGCACCAACACAGGTAGCTTTTTTCACAAAACAAAATGGTGATTCCTGTCGGAAGCGGGAAACAAAGTCAGGTGGAAATTAGGTTTATTTGTGGCGCCTGTTTTAAGAACAAGCGATAAAAAACGACGATGGTCAATGGCAATAGGATAACAAATAATCTACCACTTTCTGAAACGTTGGTTACCCGCCAGGTCAGGAAAATATGAAAGTAAGAAATTAACACTTGTGGCCCGAATTGGCTTGAAAACTCAAAAAAGACGCAGGGCTTACAAATTAACGACATTCGTATCTAATTTGTTTAATGCCTTTGTGTTCCAAACACCATTTAAGATACAAATAGTATTGTTATTAATTATTATGATGAAACAGTTTAATTTGGGACATTTTTAGCGGTCCAAATTGCACTAACGTAGTGGCGTTTTTGAGCGATAATAAGTGAATTTTGAAAACGCGCACACATTGATGCAGTTATTAGCATTATTCTGGCAGCCAACAGTACCATTAAACGCACTATTTCATCATAATATCCATATTCGTATATCTTAACTGAGGTGGCGCGATGTTAGGAACATATTGGCTTTAAAAATTGGATAACCTAGGCCTTATAATTAATGTCGCATATAACAGCTCAAAAGTGTTATGCCAACAACCGTTGCATAAACACTGTGACCGATAACATGGCCGCTACAACAATTATTTCACATGATTAAAAACATTTGAGATTCGATTAAAAATGTTTGTTTGTTTGTCCGTAGATAGAAATTCAGTGTATAACAGCAAGTTGAAATCTGTGTACATCATGTTATCAGAGGGGGTATCTACTGATCTACTGGTTCTGAAAGGTTGAGGGGTATGAAAACAGGGTATTTTATGGAAAGTACAGCATAGAGCCCCATGTAGTTCACATGGGTTGCTTCAGTTATGATGATGCTATGACCCACGAAAGCAACATCATCAGATAACCACCCCCACAAAGCCATTCAGGTAGCTACAATAGGAAACATCAAACACACTTTTACATAGAATAATTGAGTACCCAAAACTCACCACTAACGGCACGTAACGTTTTTGTGGCCGGCTCTGATTCCATTTTGACCCAGAAAATTACCGGGGCATAATAACATATATGCTGACAACAGCAGTAACCCGGCTATCCTTTTGAAACTTTCAATAATCACGAGTAAAGCACCGCATGGCAAAACACAGGGGTACAATAAATCTAGCTACCGCTGCCTTATCTTAATTGGAGGGAACACAGGAGTTTTTACACTGATGGGAATCTCGGGAAGCAATGGAGTGTCTCTGTTCCATTATTGTCGGCTGTTGCCACTGCTGTGGGGACAATGGATTCACCCCTCTTCACAGACGTCAGTCTCTTGTGAATTGCCACCCAGAACACAAAGAGTTGCTGGCGAGATTTCTTTAGCAGATGGTGAGTGCGACACTCGGTTGCTGGTTTTAAATGAATAACCAGCTGTTGGTGATATAAAAAGCGACGTGAAAGGTGGTTCAGATGCCCTGTTGTCCCCATCTTGCATAGGCTTTGTTATCACAATGCAATATTTCGAGAATCGAATATACGAGATCGTGGATGTTGTTGTGGAGTGATTGTTGTGTTTGTCGTGGCGAGGCAGGTGACTTAGAGGCAAACACATCTATGTGGGTGCTTAAATTTGTTGTTATTTTATAAATACACATGGAGAATGAATGAAAACATATCACTTTGAGGACTAGGTAATAATCTAACTATAATCGAGTGAGCAACGTTTGTCTCATACTGAGTTTTTATCTGTCAGGGATTACGGTTTATACGGGACATTAGACAAACATAAATAAATTGTTCATGTCGACAGTAATAATTTCATAATGTTATAATATTTACCGTAGCAGGATTGTCTCCCAAATTGAAAATAAACAAATCCAGTCAACTGTTTGATCAGGCAGAGGCAATTGGTTGGTCAAATGTCAAAAAACAATATCTATTGTATATGGTGATATATAAACTTAAAGAACAGTTTCATATTACAGGTGTACAGACATGATGTGAAGAGAATGGGTTTCACGCATATGCCATGTATGCTATGTGAATCACACCACTAGTAATTAACAAACTAGATATTTCAAAGTTAAAAATAATTTCATAATATTAATTAATAATTAATATATTCTGTGGCCTGTAGCTATTGTGTCATAGTTAATCTGTTATAACGTGTATATCACAATATGTCTTTCACAGTCCCTCAGAATTACTTTTAAAATGTTGCTACCTGTTAATAAATAAATACAAAATAACACGTCCATATCATTAAACAGTTCTTAGAAAGTCACTGCCACTGTCTATACAGAGTTCGTCAGCTATGTAACTGTAGGCGAAAATATATCACTTGCTTCACACATTCAGCTTGTAACATTATAGTTGTCAGCGAACAAACGATGCAGTTCTTTCCTTATTTACTGCTATGCAGATGTGAAATTTATTAAGAGTCAAGACCCAGGTTGTTTGCCCAACTATTGTGTACTATGTACCCAGCTACCTGGAAGTGAGTTCATACTCTTTCATGTAGCCATAAACCAACCACTTTTGCCCACAAAACATCCACTGTCATACTGGTGAAAGTGTCTGTCAAGTTTGGAAATAATCCAATGAATGGTATTTCTTGTTACACTGTTTTATTCTTTATCTTGATGTTCCATTAATGATTAAAATACATAAAATTTTATTCATTTAATTCTCAGATCTACATTGCAAATTTTTTTTTTTTAATCAGTAACCAATATTTAGAATCTTTGGTTACAGATTAGTAAATAAATCAATGAAACAAGACAGTTTAATGTCTAACTCTGTGAACCTACACAAATTGAATGTCGGCCCATTGTTGGGGCAAACTGCCAGACATAATCAGATATTGAAGCTGTTTTTCACTATAAAATTGTGACAGGCCACAATGTTTCAAATTGTGTGGTACTTTAAAAAAATTGAGGAAAAGCCAAAATACATTTGAAAGTATCAATGTTAGTTTTTTTTGCATTTTCAGAAATCACAAACAATTTACTACCAGTTTGAATAATGCAACTTGGAATTATTCTCCTGGAGAAATGTTTTTTATTTGTGTTTTGCATTGAATGGTATGAGATTTTAAACATAAATACCATATTTTGATGTTGTATGTCAAAATTTGAATTCTTTGGTGGGTCAATTCAACCAACAATAAAATTGCAACAGATTGACTTACACTGATGAAACTGATATAATTGTAACATTGGAATGTTTGCCCTTTTGCAATATGCTCATATATCTCTAGTGCCAAAATATACCTTCTGAACCATTGCAACATGTTACAATTACATTGAGTGATTCACCCCTGATAAAATATGTGCTAATGGTGTTTGTTAGAATTGAATCATCTGAATCCTAAACCCAAATTGGTGGGATCATGGTTGCAATGAATAGGAGTTAGATTACTCCCATCAGATCCTTTGCACAGACAAGTTATAATGATATTACATCAGCATTGCATCATTTCCCCCCAACCTCTGTTCGCCGCCGAGTCTAAGTAATACTGCCTTGTCGGTCTTAATTATTATCAGTGGTGTTTACGCCACCGCGTTCACGGATTCGAAGCTATTGCGGCAAATTGGATAAAGCCATTATTTGATGGTGATGCAGCTATGCAGCTTCATTGCGGCAGGGCAGGCCTATGGCACCTCAAGCTCGCACGCAGTCGATTAAGCTGTAAATATAGCTTATTGTTATTGAGTACACACTCATAAAGAATTCATGCCCGTGGCAAAGCGATGGATGACACTGATGTGTGATGACAGTTGCTGCTTCAGTTGTATTGGTGTGGTGTCATCATGGTGATGCGTGGTGCAGGGTGATAGAGGTGGTGCAGGGTGATGGCGATGGTGCAAGATGATGGAGGTGGTACAGGGTGATGGAGGTGGTACAGGGAGATGATATAGGGTGATGGAGGTGGTGCAGGGTGATGGAAATGGAGGTGGTGCAGGGTGATGGAGGCGGTGCAGGGTGATGGAGGCAGTGCAGGGTGATGGAGGCGGTGCAGGGTGATGGAGGTGTTGCAGGGTGTTGGAGATAGTACTACGTGATGTAAGTGATGTTGGTAGTAGTGAGTTGAGATTGTATTAGTGCAGGCCAGGTTGAAAATCACAGTTATGACAGTTGGCGTTGTACTAGTAATACTAGGTGGCATTTAAGTACTGTGTTACTTGTTTAAGGATATTGTGTATCCCATTGTTGTATAAAACATTTACCATACTTCATATGTCTATAAACTCTTACTGACTGGCCAAATTGTGGTTTAATGTGTAAGACAACATTAAGGATTCATCTGCCATTACCCAGTTAAAGAGTGCCCTTAAAAAATAGCGTTTTGGTGTGATATATGGATTTTTTTCGAGCACTTTTACATGGGATGTGTTGGTCCAGTAAATACTGAATGTACTCCTGCATTAGATCTGTCACAAAGTAGCAATATGCGCTAGTCGCTCGCGTATTCGCATAGTGTATTTTGTAAAACTCACCAATATTTCAAAATCTATCACCAGATTGGGGCAAAATTTTGGGGTATCAGGCATCAGAGAATTTCACGAATGTTTCACAGCACTTGTGTTAATAGAGGTTAAATATGCTGTGAAATTTTTAAGCAAACTTTGTAGGAAAAGTTATAATGGCCGCCTATGTAAAACCTAATGTGGTCTTACCTCTGCTGCATGTCTGGCAACATTTATCTTGTTTCTCAGCCAGCTAGATTCTGTCTGCACTCTTTTTGCTCCTGCTGCCGTTAGCAGGGCACACTTGACCAGCTGGATTTTATCAAAATCCCAGAAAGGTTTATTTGTGGTTCACAGACAGGCGTTTAAATATTGAGTGCATTGCAGTAAAATGTGTTTGACTCGGACATGCAATGACATTGTGCTAGTAATAATATCAAGTGGTAGTCTTGTGTCAGGATGTGTCAGGCACGTTACACCCAATAGCTCTTTCCACAGTTAGGTAAACATGTTTGTTTCATTAAATCTCATTGCAGTAATATATGTGCACAAGTGTGGTAAACATTACCAAATCTTGCATAACCGGGCAAAACATTGTGAGCCATCTCCAATGTATCACCTCACAGGCTGGCATTTTAGTCTCTCCATAAAGCTTAGTGGAGCGATTTAATTATTAAACATCCAGACAGCTTACGTAAACGTGTAGGTAACAATAAATATCACTCAACCTATGGTCGTCACGAGAGATACTTTAGCCGTGTAATGCAAGACTAACAGGATAAAATTGATCTTTTTCCATATAAAGGGCTCTGGACTTCCGTGAGTGCATTTATCCCCGTGATAAAATGTGTCCCAAAGTGCACGGTGGGTGCACTTGCATGTGCACACGTGACATGATACCGTGCGGTTATTGGTTCACAAGATGCCAAACATGTAATGGTTTTGTTCAGTACCATTGATTGAGTGCATCCTTTAATCATTGATCGCACAAGGTGATGGTTTGTCAACTTGTGTAATTACAACATACTGCATCTGTTAGGCCAGTGTGCCAATGTGAATGTTCTGCCCAGTGTGCACACATGCATGCATGGATGCATGTATTGCACCATCATATGCAGCATGTCAATGATAAGTCACTAAGATGTTATTGATATTTTGCATCTGTCATGGGGTAGGTAATGATACACCAGTCAGAGTTGTTATTCTCTTATCAAAGTTACATCATTGTGCCATGTTGAATTTGTGCCATGTTGAATTCCGATCAGCTGCATGATGTTGACACAATGTTGTCATAACCTTTTGCAGACTAATTGATAAATTTATATTCGATTTATAATTGGTCAGTAGGAGAGTGTTTAAGGACCATTAATGAATTGTAGACAAGTTCCTCATTGTTAACACATTGCATAGCACAGAATTGTCTGGTTAATATGCTCTTCGTCATGGTTGTGACTTTGAAAATAGAACACGATGTCTTATCACTCATTTATCTAGGATTGTTTCCCCTGCCTATTCTTTATGAAATGCTCAATAAACTATGCATATAATACCTAGGTAGTTATGATGCAACGGTAATATGATGCAACCCATCTTGAACATTGGCCTATTTAGAAAAAAATCAATCCTCCAGTCAAAAACACAACAACTAGATCAAATGCCATCCATCTTCATACTGTTATCAAAAATAATATATTCATTAGTAATGTGAGTAACTAATAAACATATATACATCGGAAATTGTAACATGACTAACCAAGATATATAATTGCAAGTTACAGTTATGATCAAGCTTGTCTTTTTATTGTGGGGTTACCCATACCTACCTGATGTCATTATCAAACCTGATTGCTTCTGACCTTCACCCTTAGGAACTAGCAAACCACATCACCAGTGTGAACACATAAATTTAGTCTGGGCCAGTGTTCGTGAAACTGATGCTTACAGGCAGTGTGATGTTTTTACGTCAATACTTCTTTCTCACTGATTCTCCATGTTGGTTCATCATGTGTCCATCCGTGCATCTTTTTGTTGAAATCAGAATTAATAGCCTCCTTCAGGCCACCGGGCAGGCTGGGAGCAATACCACAGACCAGCCCAGGAAGCCAAGTTGTCATACAGTTCCATATCTTGTTGTCGTAGCTCATTAGAAAGCAAGATTTAGCAGACTGGGTGACAATGTTTACTGATATATCAGGTAAGCCTGATGCTAATCAGATTGTGTTTACACATGAGAGCAATCGTGGATTTGGAGGGCAAGTGAGGTGAGTATCAGTAAGTGATGTCAAGGTGTCCAAGCAAAGTGTCTTCTACAAGATGTTCAGTTTGTGTTGCCGTGCTGTAGTTAGTATGGTATTCATAGTACTGAGTCTTCATTACATCATAGCATTAATTTATTTGTTGTATGATTGATTTTTTATGCAGATATTAAGATCAAAACAAATGACATGAGTACAATGAAGCTATAGAATTATAAAGAATTCTATGCAAAATGTGTAATGTTTATAATATAACATGCTATGCACTGTAGTAATAATGTAATATATAAACCAAAACCGATACAGTGTATGTTGCGTTACCTGCACGTAAACCATGCAGTGATGTAGCACCTTTTTCTATTAACCCTCATGTTTACCTGATATTTATATGGGAGTGACCTCCCCACCGGCCTCATGAGTGAACATGGGATTCAATAACAACAACACCTGTATGAGTGTCTGATGGCAGCCTAGTAAGTGAAGCTTGTTTACAGCAACCCTATGGCCAGGGTCAGGGTTGTGGTGGGGGGGGGTTGTTGGCTACATCAGAGCATGTGTGTTGTAGGCAGAAGCTGCTGACTTGCCCGAAAGGTTGGCACACACATATTGGTAAATGATCCTTTTACAGTCTCTTAGTAGTAGCATAAGTGCCAGTGTATCTTATGCACCTCGCACCCCCCACACCATGCTTCCACCATTAACCCTTGCACTGCCACTGCCCAGACAGCAGGAATGTTAACCACTGTCTTAACTGTGGCTGTGGGCTGGCATGCCTGACACAAGGGAGGTACATTGCATATGTTATTACAGACAAATTGATCATCAGTCATGTCTGTATACAGATCTGCAAGTGGAGAAAGTTTCTTAAGCAAATGAATCTCAAATGGTGTGTGTTATTAAAGGGAATAAAAACATATATTGCTTGAATTCATGTTATATTACATCCTGCTATCTATTTCCACGTCCACCAAGTCAAAAAAATTCAATGAATTAGAAATTCCACATTTTATGCTGTGCATCCGGACATTTTCGAATATGCATATTTTTGGCACGCTTTTCGGGATGCCGAGATGTGACGTCACTTATGACTCAAACTCGCACCAGGCCGACCTTTTCCATGCATTCAGAGCATGTTTACAAGTATAGCTTTTGGGTCAAAACGAGCATCAGAACGAGTTATTGTGCAATATTCCTACTTAATACAAACACTAGTCATCATAGAGGAACAAGCATTTATCTTACGGTTCCACATGAATTCAATTTTATTCAAAACAATGAATACAAATGGGTCTCCAAGTCGACTAGGTTTCGCCGAGCTTGGGCTCGTTTTCAGAATAATTATATGCAACCAATGGGAGATAATCTACACCAATAAACATACATAGCAAACATATATTGTATCCAGCTACATAAAGTAACATGTATTATCTCATAATATCACTAGAATATCGATATATGAAGGAGTTGTACAATTTATCATAACAACTTAAATCAGTCAGAGAATTTCCACTGGTCCCGCTAGCTCAGTGGGTAGGCGCGTTGGTTTCTTGTTATTTATTTTACAATCGGGCGACGCCGGTTCAATCCTGACAGCATGCAAACTTTTGATTTTCTTTACACTTTTTTTGTTTATGTTTTCACGAAGTAATATAAACAAAATCATTTTATACTATAATGCACTGTTTGTAAATAATTTTTATTTTTGTAGTAATTATTTATTCGCCACAAAAATGAAAATATGGTCATTATATAACGATGTTTCTAAATTTTATTTATTCAAACAAATATAATGTAATGGATATATAATTTATTAATTGTAAATATATTGTACGGTAATATATGTGAAAACAGATTGAGATCTGTCTGGATAAATATAATTTAGAAACATTGTTATATATAATGACCATATTTTAATTTTTGTGGCGAATAAATAATTACTACAATTTTTTTTATAAATATTTACAAACAGTGCATTATAGTATAAATTGATTTTGTTTATATTACTTCGTGAAAACATAAACCAAAAAAAGTGTAAAGAAAATCAAAGGTTTGCATGCTGTCAGGATTGAACCGGCATTGCCCGATTGTAAAATAAATGACAAGTAACCAACGCGCCTACCCACTGAGCTAGCGGGACCAGCGGAAATTCTTTGATTTAAGTTGTTATGATAAATTGTACAACTCCTTCATATATCGATATTCTAGTGATGTTATGAGATTATACACGGTACTTTATGTAGCTGGATACAATATATGTTTGATATGTATGTTTATTGGTGTAGATTATCTCCCGTTGGTTGCATTCGATATAATTATTCTGAAAACGAGCCCAAGCTCGACGAAACCTAGTCGACTTGTAGGCCCATTCGCATTTGTTGTTTTGAATAAATTTGATTCATGTGGAACCGTAAGATAAATGTTTTTTCCTCTATGATGACTAGTGTTTGTATTACGTCGGAATATTGCACAATAACTCATTCTGACGCTCGTTTCAACCCAAAAGCTATCCTTGTAAACATGCTCTGAATGCATGGAAAGGGTCAGCCTGATGCGAGTGTGTGTCATAAGTGACGTCACGATACCACGTGATCGCCTAGCTCATTAAAATGTTATTTTCCGCGGGAATCGCTTCACAGACGGGCTTAAAATCAAATTTATACTACAAATGTATTTTTCTGTACTTGTTTAATGTTGTCAATACAATGTTAAATTTTGTGTACACATGGAAAAGGGATTTTAGCTAATGCCTTATTTTTATTTCCTTTAATGAAATACATATAGTACATGTTGTACATGTGTTACTGCTAATACTATACACTGGTTAAATGTGTCAATTTTGGACCAACATTCGAGTGACTGGATTTGTGTTGCTTTTATGAAGTTGTGGTGTTTAGTTATTCTAAAAAAAACAGTGCAGAGTGTGAGGAGTGTTGAAAAGTACTACTACTGTTGCTGTTACAACTACTAATACTATGACTACTACTACTACTATAACTACTACTACAACTACATTAAAACCCCAGAGTGCTGCTGCCGTAGCTGCTGCTGCCAACCCCACTACAACTACCACTGTCACTATTGTTAGTGTTGTTGAAAACTTTGTTAGTGTACTGAACATAAACATCATGAGACTGCAGGCGACTGCAGGCGTAACAAACATTCACTGGGTTTCCTGTGTTGCTAGTCTCTGTGGTGGCCAGCATGTGGCAGCACCAAGGCCTAGTTGTGTGGTAAATGGATGAAGTGTGTAGTGCTAGTTATCCAGGGTCTGACAGTTGAGATAGCCAGTAGGAACATTGCCATAGCTTGCCTGGCCACCAACCATCTACTGCTTATTATTCACACACAAACTTTTCTGATATACACACCTGCATCCCTTTGTGCAGTTTCATATATATGTGATATGAATGTATATATATATATATGTTTGTATATAAATATATATAAAGACAGTCTGTAAATATGTAAACAAGTCATACTTGAAAAGTGTGCATAAAACATACACTTAATACACCCACATATCGTGCATCAAAAGGAAAAGTAGTCTTTTTAATATATCTGTTGATGAATTCATTGACAGATGGTCAGTACCTACATTGTACAACTGAATAAAATCCCTAAGATCGTAATGGAAAAACCAGAAATATGTTGCCCAATTTCCAAATGAAGACTATTCATTTTAAAATATCGCTACTGTCAGGTACTCATTCATACAGCTGAGTGAACTGGATCAATATGGAGTGAATGAACTTAACCAAAGGTTCTAAACAGCAGCAGGACGGTTGGAATCCAGAATCTCTCGTTTGACAGTCCAAAGCTTTACTACACTGCGCCACCCCGTTCCACACAGTTATGTCAAACAGTTAATACCTAAGATAATCTGGTATGCTGACAGGTTAATGTTTTCTTCTGTTTGGCAGCCATTAGCTGGGTTGTAGGCATCAGTGTTTAACACCCGCTAAGGATTCTGGCTCAGTTACAATCATTATCTGAAAAGCAACCATTTGAAAGGTATTTTCAGTTGCTGTTAGCATTAAATACTCTAGTGTTGTTACTACATGTCCATGATCCTGTGTTCAAGCTGTAATGATGCAGGCAATACACACAAGTGTCTTGCACACATTAGACAATAATGGTCACCCAGGCAAATATACTTTCTGTTATTTCATCTTGTAATAATATTGATGGCACTATGACAAGGGCGCTTATATTCTGCATGATGCTGATTTGATTATCTAGGCCACCTAAGTCTTTTATGACACACAGTATGTCTTAAAGTGTTCATTTATCAACTCTAGCATATTTTAGCAGTGGATTAGGATTAGCCTCGAGTTATTAATGTGTCTGGTCAATAATGACACTGGTGTGTGCACACTGAGTGGCTGTTATTGGCTTTTACTGTTAAGCATTTGCTTAAATCTCTTGTATCTGTTTACTTAGAGCAACGATTATTGCATCACGGCTGCGCACGATCCCTCCTGGTGCAATTAAAATTGTTGTCAAATCAGTCTGTTTCGCCGTTCAGATACTTGTAAATGTCGTTATGGCGTCCATTGAGAATTCCGCATCCTCCTCTTAATTGTGTGTAATGCAGGTTAGCATGGGCGGTTGCCGCGATTGCCATGGAAACCCATTATGCACATTGTGCGCCTGCGCGCTTATTTGATAATGATTTTTGAAGACGGCCAGGATGTTGTATGTTTAGAGTCTCGCCCGCTGTTCTCCTCCGACGAAAGCTATCGCGTTCATCTCAATCTGTGCCACTTTGCCCATTAAGCGCGCCAACCGAGAGCCATATTGCATTTACTGCGCACGCCTGTGTAAGTTAATCAATAGTTGGCTCGCTTGTTGGTAGCACTGTCCAACGGTTGTGGCCTCCACTGCTGCTTGCACCACCGCGGCCGCTGCGGCCGCGATAACTTTAATCTCCATCAGAGCCCATGATTGACAAATACGGGTGTGTGACACCATCACTACAGCCAATTCCCTGGCTCCCCGGTGAAGGGGCCCCTAATAATAGACAACTGCTAAAACCAGTTGTTGCAGTTTTGTCGTTAGTTGCTGCTGATTGATTTGTTCAGGGAATTCACTTTGGATCACATCACTGACAGCATGCATGATTTGATGTGCAACTGTCTAAATATGGCTCCTAAATGCATTAACACATTTTGCATTGTCTGTGTTCACATAATGCTTGTATTGATCTATTACAGCCACGCTGATTACCACATAACGTTATTTACAGCACTGCCTTCGATCATCATGTCATCAGAGCAAATTATGCGTCCTTTTTTATAAGTGTCTTAAATGACGTGTTCAGATTTGCAATAAAAAAATGACTATATTTTAGATGATAGCCTCATATGGTCATTGGGGTAATCTGATGAGAAGCCATGCAATGATGTGCTTTATTTCTCAGATCATGTCCATGGGTGAATTACAGCACCACTCAATTACCTAATGTAGCCAACAATCGAGGTGCTGTCGAAAATACAGTAATTAATTCCCCTGCTGCCGAAGCTGCCTCAGTGAAGCGCTTGCGGCACGGCTCAGCCGCCCAGGCAGTATGCTCTAGCAGGAAATCAATATTTCTCGCACCGATTGTAAACAGTCGTCAATAAGTCGTGTATCAGCATTGTGATCGTTTGCCGACACCGCACAGTGGCGCTACTGTCGTCACAGTGATCCGCTTACCACTAAGACGGGTTGCGTTAATGGCAGCCGATTGACGTCAAGCTGCCTTCCCACGCAGGCCGGCTGTGTGTAAGATGACGCACTGTCGCCCGGCTATAGCCATCTGTCATAATGGAATTAACGAATATCGTCATGTTAATAAGTATGTGCTCTCTGACTCCAGTTCGTCTCAGCGCGTGCGGGGAGTCTCCATTCGATCTAGCTGCTAGAGCGGATCGGTGCTGAATCCTGCCATGCACGTAAGGCACGCACGAGGCATGTCTGCAGCCGGACATAAATAATGACGTCTTTCCCTCGCTCGACATTTAGCAGTGCAGTTTGCAGAATGTCTAATACATAGTTAATGGGTAATTGTGGATATAGCATCATGTAGTGATGTGTAACTCCTTCTTACGACTTTCACAATTTGTACTATCTGTTGTTTGATCTATGATGTTACATGTGGATTACGTTGGTAGTGTTTACTTGTTGCATTTCTGCAAAGAATGCAGACACAGAGGGGTAGGGTAGGGTAGGGTAGGGTGTGACGCGGTAGGATAGGTTAGGGAAGAAGAAAGAGGTGGTGTTATATTTGAAAATGATAAATCTCTCAGAACATGTTACATTTACTTTTTTGATGTCTGAAAGTCGGTATTTCACACAACAACAGTACCAGTAAACTTTCTGTGCACGTTATTTTATCCACAATCCAGTCACCACCAATTAGCGTAATCAAACATAACAATTTAGTGGGATCAAATATATTGTTTGGGATGGAATAATTCCCTGCATGATGCAGTATTAAAACATGCCACTATAAGTGAATCAGCCACTTAACAAAATCATATTGAGATTTAGTGCTGAATAAATACAGTATTATTTAGAACCTGGCCAGAAAATAAGGAGAAGCAGACATTGCTCTTGCCCAAAGTGATTCTCTGAAGCAGAGTCCAGTGTACATATATAGTTTTAAGTACAATGTCAGTGTTCTCAGTCTGTACTGTTGAGGTGTGTGAAAGGTGGCATGTCTTCACTTTGAAACAGTGACTGGTAGCACTAATTTGTGCAACATGGCAGGGTACTATTTTAAGGACAATCCAACACAGATGTTCACATGTCACAGTCCGTGTTATTGACAGCAGTTTCCACACATTGGCCACAGTTGTTTCCAGTTGACAGCAGTTGCTGCTTACGGAAGTTCTTCCTCATTTACAAGAGTTCTTCCTTGTTGACAGCCTAGTTACCTTGTTATTTCTGGCACTAAGCAACACTATATTATTTACCCTCTGTATATAATTATATGTTGTGATTGCTAGAATCTAATTGGTGTTATGAGGTCTTCCATCACCCTTTTTCAGAAAGTTATGGTGAAGTCGACCTTTGTATGCTGGCTGGCACTTACAGGGTGCATGTTGTCCTCTCAGGATCAACATTAACATGACCATGGAGTCACAAGGGTTACAAAGACACCAGTGTTGAGAACCATGTTTTTATACCATACATACCATGCTGTGCCTGATTTAGGTCTCGAACCCAGAACTCAGGCCTGCAAGACAGATGTGCTAACACTACTCTACCAGTTCCTTGTTTACTTAAGTTGTTCTTGGTTGACAGCAGTTGATCCAGGTCAACATCAGTTATTGCTGGTTGACAACAGTTGTTCCTCCCCCTGGACAGTAATTATTCATGGTTAACACTAGTTGTTTCTGGTTTGACACCAGTTATTCCTGGTTTAAAGCCGATAGTCCTCATTGACAGCAGTTACTACTTCTTATTTTGACAATAGGTTGACAACTATTATTCCTTGCTGGCAATACATATTCCTGGTTGTCAACAGTTATTCCTAGTTGACAGCAGTTAATCCTGGTTGACAGCAATTATTCCATGTTGTCAGCAGTTGTTTGCAGTACTCTACAGCACTTGTTTGTAGACATTTATAGGCATCTTCATTTGATGCATCATCTCATCAGTAAGTTGATCCCTGCACTGACTTGTCTTGTTAAAAGAAACTAACCGCATATCGAAGGGCCAATTTCTTTTACCGAAACACTATCGCATCTGACGTCTGAACGCCGATTGCATTTCTGCATGCACAAAGCCCGCCCGCTGGATTGAATTAATAAACTATGATCACCGTGACATGAAGGTCAAAGGTCACATCTTCGTGCCAGTGGCATTAGACTTGACGTAAAATGAAAACGGTTGACGCAAGAACATCTAGTTGCCCGGTTTTGTATGCGCAGGGATTATGAGCTGATTACTTGCGATTGTGTGAAAAGCATAGCATTGATCTGTGCGCAGAGATGAGCTTTTTCCATGGCAATCACTCACCGCCCGTAGAACGCTGCCGATCGCCTACTGAATAAGACATCTGTTATGTAGTGTTGGAACTAATGCGCTTCGCCTGTGAGAGATAAAATACTGCTGCATATTTTGTTATAGTCGCCCCCGTGGTATTACACTGTTCGAGGGCTGTCTGACATGTGGCAACACAGATTCATTCAAGAGTTTGTGTCAGGATTTAAATGGATGGGCTTTTCCTGCAGAAATATATGGCACCGGGCATAATACATCATATTTTAATCTTGTGGTTGTGTACTGTGTTGTATCTATGCAGATGTGCAGTCATATGTGCAGATGGGCATACAGGCAGGCCAGTGAACTTGTGTGCATGCAAACGTGCGTGCAAGCAAGCTTGCATGTGTGCATGCAAACGTGTGAGCTTGAAGCATGCTTCAGATACAGCGATATTTGTGATCATATATTTTGTAGAATGTCTAAAAGTAGCAAATACAGCACGAATGTTACAAAAAAATTTATCCTCTTTTTAGACCATGTGATGTAGTGGACCAATCATTGAGCTTCTGAGCTGAGTTCCACACACAAGAACGAATAGGCAGTGAGGTGAGTTGGCATGCTTCTTGTGGCATTTAAGTTTTTGCTGGGCCAATTTCTCTAAGACGTGTCCATTAGCAGATTTTATCATTAGTAGAAATTGTCATTTAAAGGGAATAAAAACATCTATGGCTTGAATTCATGTTATAGTACATCCTGCAATCTATTTCCTTTGGTGCGCTTTTCGGGATGCCGAGATGTGACGTCACTTATGACCCACACTCGCATCAGGCCGACCCTTTCCATGCATTCAGAGCATGTTTACAAGTATAGCTTTTGGGTCGAAACGAGCGTCAGAATGAGTTATTGTGCAATATTCCGATGAAATACAAACACTAGTCATCATAGAAGAACAAGCAGTTATCTTACGGTTCCACATGAATTCTATTTTATTCAAAACAATTAATGCAAATGGGTCTCCAAGTCGACTAGGTATCGCCGAGCTTGGGCTCGTTTTCAGAATAATTATATCGAATGCAACCAACGGGAGATAATGTACACCAATATACATACATAGCAAACGTATATCGTATCCAGCTACAGAAAGTAAAATCTCATAATATGACTAGAATATCGATGTATGAAGGAGGAGTTGTACAATTTATCATAACAACTTAAATCAGTCAGTGAATTTCTGTCGGTCCTGCTAACTCAGTTAGTAAAGGCGTTGGTTCCTTGGCATTTATTTTGCTATCGGGTGACGCCGGTTCAATCCCCACACCAAACCATTTATTTTTTTAAACATTTTTTTGGTTTATGTTTTCACGAAGTAATATAAACCAAATAATTGTTATACTATGATGCACTGTTTGTAAATATTTTGGTAGTAATTATTTATTCGCCACAAAAATGAAAATATGGTAATTATATATAACGCGATGTTTCTAAATTTTATTTATCCAGACAGATCACCATTTGTTTTCACATATATAATTACAATATATTACCGTACAATATATATATACAATTAATAAATTATATATCCATTACATTATATTTTTTTGGATAAATAAAATTTAGAAACATCGTTATATAATTCCCATATTTTCATTTTTGTGGCGAATAAATAATTACTACAAAAATTAAAAAAATACTTACAAACAGTGCATCATAGTATAAAAATGAATTGGTTTATATTACTTCGTGAAAACATAAACCAAAAAAGTGTAACAAAATCAATGGTTTGGTGTGCGGGTTGAACCAGCGTCGCCCGATTGCAAAATAGACGCCAAGGAACCAACGCCTTTACCAACTGAGCTAACAGGACCGATAGAAATTCACTGACTGGTTTAAGTTGTTATGATAAATTGTACAACTCCTCCTTCATACATCGATATTCTAGTGATATTATGAGATTATACACGTTACTTTCTGTAGCTGGATACGATATATGTTTGCTATGTATGTTTATTGGTGTAGATTATCTCTCGTTAGTTGCATTTCATATAATTATTCTGAAAACGAGCCCAAGCTCTGCGAAACCTAGTCGACTTGTATGCCCATTTGCATTCATTGTTTTGAATAAACTTGGATTCATGTGGAACGGTAAGATAACTGCTTGTTCCTCTATGATGACTAGTGTTTGTATTTGATCGGAATATTGCACAATAACTCATTCTGACGCTCGTTTCAACCCAAAAGCTATACTTGTAAACATGCTCTGAATGCATGTGTGGGTCATAAGTGATGTCCCGATACCACGTGATCGCCTAGCTCATTAAAAAAATTTTCTCCACGGGAATCGCTACACAGACGGGTTTAAAATCGAATTATGCTACAAATGTATTTTTCTGTATTTTTTTAATGTTGTCAAATGTTACATACAAGGTTAAACTTTGTGTACACGTGGAAAAAGGATTTTAGCTAATGCCTTATTTTTATTTCCTTTAAGTAAGCAACTAAATGCAAGCATCTACAAACAAAAATGGTGAATTCTGTCATATTAGTAATTTGCTATGTTATGAGAGAAATATTACATTAAATGTACTTTACTATATGGTCAGCTACCAGACTGCAGTATTGAATTGTCCATATTATGGTCAGCTACTGTAGTACGATATTGAATTGTTCATCTGGTCAGCTACTGTAAGTAATACAAGATCAAGTGCCATTCCATTTGCTCCTGAGCAGTACATAATCAGCAAAATGTTTCAGGAGATCGAAGTCTTAGTCAAATATTTATAACGGTGTGACATTCACCAATTTACAGACAAACCTTAATCGACCATTTAACGTACTGCCTCGTTTGACCGTCTCATCCGTCATGCGAGATGGCTGAAATATTTATCTGCAGTGTAATTTGCCTGGCAGTTTACAGCAGTACAAATCCTAATCAATCATTTCCCATGTTGGCCATGTTTTGCCCGCCAATCATTTTGTCTAAAAGTCATAATCAGACATTTATTTATGCAACACCTTACAATTAATAACACTCCTGCAGTTGCCCTGCTGTCTCTTTCAGACTGACATTTGTTGTGATGAACCTGATTTATTTATTTATCACGCTGTAACACATCACAATTTATCACACCGCTCGCATTAATCAACCATTTGCTGTGTTGCTGCTTTTTGGCCATGTGCGAGACTTGATCAGCTATTTATCACACTATCTGATTAAGCTATTTGCCAGCTTCCAATCCATCTTTGTCCATCTACAACACTGCCGACCTACACCTTTTTACAGACCATGCCTTTATAACCTGTACTCTTGTATAAAATTTAACTTGGGTCGAGTTTTGTCGAGTTAGGTGCTCTTACAAGGTCAATGGGTTAGAGACAGGGGACCAGGAAATAACTCTTATTATATAAACAAAACCCCATCTAGACATCAAACAAACCTTCTAGACAAAACCCACTTTAAAACTTTCTCTAGACAAAACCTAGAGACCAGGACCACCACCGTGTGAGTCCATGCCTGGATGTACTTGTGGGGTCTTTTACTTTCCTCACCAGAACACTAGGTATATGGTTATTCACACTTTCGCAATTTACTTGATCTAACAATGAAAGTTGATTCTTTCAATGATTTCACAGAAAGTATGCACTGTTTTTGTTTTACTAAACCGATTGTACATGGTGACTTTGTTACTTACCCGGCACTGATTAGAACAACAACAAACCTGATTCATGATGAGCTAAATCAATTGAGGAGGGAGTTTAAACACCAGCAGCGCCGTCAAACGGGTAATTATAAGTAACACTGATGATGCGAGAAACCCAATCCGTCTTTATTAGAGAGAACAAGTGCGACATTAATAATGATGTTTGTCTCACCGCTCCATCCCTGTCCCTCTTGGCTTACACACACTATTAGAAGTACAGATTCACCGCAGTGAGTTTAGCCAAATCCTTTCTTGTAACGTAATTACATTGACTGGCGAATCGCTTTGTGTGCACACATTGTGGCAGCCATGCTTTGAAGTCTTGTGCTATGCATTGAAGACGAGCAATCAGTGGCCAGGCTGAGACACCTGTTTGGTCGCGGCCGGCCGGTCGCAAGGCCACGTAGTGAGTCACTTATTAAAAAAGATGTGCACAGATGTGTCCTGTCGGGGTCCACGTCTCTGGCTCACTGCTTTGTTTCATTTAATGCCTCAAATGCCACATGGGCGATATTGATTCTGTGATAAATCACGTCGGATGCTGCCACCTAGGTGGTTCGTTTGTCGACACATTTAGCGGCGTCAATATGACGCGGGTCTGACGTTGTTACCCACTTTTGGGCGTTGACGTAAAATTCATAAAGAAGTTGGGTGTTTCGAAGGTGTCACCATCGTCGTGACGATAGTAGATGTGTCATGTGACGCGACGTCTTTAGAATGGCCACACAAATGTCACAGAAGGTTATCAGGCGTGTGGGTCGACAAGTGACTGTGCACCGTGTAATGACTCGGAATTGCCTGTTTGGTGAATGCGCTGGCAGGAAGGAAAGACGGCGGTGCAGTGATAAAGATTATTATGAATTTATGACGAGGATAGTGGAACCGTTGTATTTATAGTGATGCAGCTAATGGATGGTGGTGTTGGTGACAGTGACACCGCTGGTGTGACACCAGTGGACCTGTCACTAACAATGATGCTCAGCGGCTCATGTCGGTGACATTTATACTTGTCAATGGCACATAAAGGAGCAGAATTGGGCAGTTTAAAGCTATGCTGTCAGCCTGTGTTTAATGTTACATGAATGTGGAAGAACCTGTCAAAATTAGTTCACTTGGCAGTATTTGTAATGATATTTCTAAAACAACTTAAAATATACTTATTTTGCGATCACTGCCTGGCGTGATTTAAATACTTCTTTCTTTTAATTATTTTAAGTCACATTACTTTCTATTTTGCTGTATTGGCTAGTGGTTTTGTGTTTATTTGTTTGTTTATTTATTTAAACCAATGTTCCTGATCTCAGTGTTTGCTAGGCGACCCATGCCTTCAAATTGTAAAACTTTGTTAACTGATGACATAAATTATGATAAAATAAATTGGCATAACATGAATAAATGATAAATGAGAACATTAATTAAATATGCTTCCTGTATACAAAGGAAGCACAAAATCAGTGCCAACAATCTGACTGCCATGGTGTAGACAAATGATATAGTGTGCCTAGATTAAAGTGACTGATATTTGACTGTGAGTATTCTTTAAAGGCTTCGATGTGGAGTGAATCAAAAACAGTACCAATTTTCAACCAGTGCGATCATGATACATTTTCGGCAGCATCAAATAGAATATTACTTGCCAATACCAATATAAGATGAACAATTTCAGGCTAGTGTTGTACGAATTTGAAATGCTCTGTGATATTATATCACATGGCATTTCAAATTAATGTAATATTTGGCTTAAATTATTCATCCCGTGTGCATGCGGCACGGGCAAGCAGGATAATAAAAGAAAGTTCAGACTGTCAGTGGAGAGTCTTGGCGACCTAATCAAAATGACTTGGTGACACAATTTTCGGTTGAGAACAACAGGTTAAGTAAGAACCACTGTATTTTAACACTACATATTTGATATGTTCACTGTACTGAATATTCAAGTAATTTAGTCTACACATATTTTATTATTAGCATAACTTGTGTGAAGTACAGTGTGTAATTATTGACTAAAAAGAACTACATTGACAACCAGCATTATTATTAACTTATTATGATGGTGTTATTGACAGTGATCAATCTTATGGATAGTGTTGTTGGCAGTTCAGTTGATGCTGGTGTGTGATGTTGTTGACAATGACATTGGTGGGTGGTGTTGTTGAAAATGAAAGACACTGGTGGGTGGTGTTGTTGACAGTAACACAGGCGGGTGGTGTTATTGACAGTGATGCTCCTTCTCTAAGTAGGTATTGCTAATGACAGTGTTGTTGGTGGGTGGTGTTTGTGACAATGTTGTTAGTGGTTGGTTTATTGTGACAATGATTTTGGTGGGTAGTGTTTTAACAATGAATTTTGTGGGTGATGTTTGTGACAATTATGTCGATATTGGTGGGTGGTGTTAGTGACATTGATGCTGGTAGGTGGTGTTAGTGACAATGATGCTGATGGGTAGTTTTAGTGACAGTGATACTGGTGGGTGGTATTAATGACAGTTATGATTATGCCATAGTAATGTATGATATTTGTTAGTCGATGAAGATGGCAGAAACGCATCGTTTCCACTTTCGTTCCTTCCTGCTCATCAAGCGAACAAATGCCAAAAAGGCATTGAGCCAATGAGCAGATCGATGTCGGCGCCGGAACATTGTGGATTTTTAATAGAAGCACTGGCAGATAGCGAGTGCTGTGGATTTTTGCTGGTTTAACCTTAAGACAACGCATTAATAGTTGTCAGAATTATGTGGGTGATGTTTATTCTCAATACAGTTGTGCCCAGTGTAATTTTCCAACATGACTGATTGATTTCCCAACTGCAGCATTTGCACATCGAAATATTATTGCCCCAATCGAGTGAAATCCTGTGTTCATGGTGGCAGCGAAACGCCGTCGTTCCATGCATCGCTATTGTGAATGCATAAAATAGTGTACCATTAGGACATATTGATGGAACGTGATATAATTAATCAAAGCCCGATTGCGGCACATGGCCGTCTTTTTGTGGCACTGATAATCAGGAAGTGGGCCAGTATGAATTGTGCCGTCATCAATCAATGGGCATAATAATCCGGCAGCAACAACGGCGGTGATGGCGGGTGCAACGACTGCCGTGGCGGGTGTGCGCGGGTGTGCGGCGGGTTGGGTTGTACTGCTGTGGTAGACGGCGTATGCTATCACTTGTGTGTCAGAGCGGCATGGCAAGAGATGCGGCGTGTTGTTTTAATATGATGCATCGTCTTTCTCAACGCTTGTAATTGACACAGCCGCCGTGGCGCAGCCGCTGAGAGCGACTGATACGCGCCGGTTCACATCAGAAGCCGCACACATGCTCGCTCGCATTGCAGTAGTTAACAAACCTCTTGCCGCCTGTCTTGCTGAGGCCTGACACTTGCCGCTGCTGCTGCAACAGATAGGTCAGTATGACTATCTTCTGACTCTCTGTCCTGTCGTTCATCACTCTATCATTTGTCAAAGTGCCGATGCTGCCTGCCTGCGCCATTTGATGCCATGGCAGGTGAAGTTTGGACACTATGTTATCATGTCACCTTTTGCAACTTATCTTCCTTGTCAGGATCTGGAAGGTGCGGGTTAATTTGCATCGATGGCTTACTTGGTTTTATCGGTGGAAGTTGTTCAACTGTTGCGAGACAGTAATTACATCCACACAGGGAAGCCTACTAAAGAGACAACAGGTGGATTTTTTCATGCTGGGACTTTATGTAAAGGTGTAACTTAAATAAACTAATCTGTCTGTCATCTTTTTTACATTGAGGCATTCTAGTCATGTCGACCCTGATTCAGTAATCTCTTCGGGTTAGCTGCATTTTGTGCACACAGGAATACAGCTGATAGTGTATCGGATTTTCATTCGACCTTGCCATGCATATGGATGGACATTATAAAGAATCCAGAATTAGCTGCAGCGAAGGAATCATTTGTGCTGGCGTGTCTTTTCAAAGGATATCGATGTCAAGATGATTGACACGATCTTCGGATGGCAGGTGCATTTTTGCGCTGGTTACATTTTATTTTAATTACATAAACTTGATAGGATGACGTTCAGAAAAAACATGCAGCATAACTTTCAAGGATTTTTCAGCACCACTTAGAATGTCTTTTTCTGTTGTTTTGTCTAGTGTAAATGTGTTAATAGACATATGGGAATTGTTGTAATAGAACTGACAGGGGTGCATTTGTCTTAGACCTACTTAGATTTTGCCACTTTCTGACAACAGAAACAAACGGACAGAAAGTTTCAGAAAGCTGTTGCTTCTCTAAAATATCTTTGTATGCAGTCTTGGATAAATCACATGATCACGTGAGAGTTTTTTAATCACATAAACAACAAAACACATGTTTTTTATTGAATACAGTAATTTACAACTGGATAATAGGACGGTTTCTGCTGCTTTTGGTGTTACAAACCATTTTTCACCATGACTATACATGATTTGGTCCACTATACAGCTGTATGTCGCCATGTAGTGTGTAATGAACAGTGGAACGCAGTCATTCACTAAGATTACTTGGGTCTGTCCATCAAATCAATCATATTTATTTGCCTCTCGTAATAGAGAAGCAGTAAACTGTAGTTATTAATGCAGTTCCTAGCTATTCTATATTGCAGTGATAATTTGACAATAAATGCAGATATTAATTATAGTAATATGGTAGAGTCTGTCATGGTGTGGCTTGGCTTCACCATTCAGGTTTTTTTCCAGATGTTGATTTGTCTTTAGTCTGACTAAGAAATACAAAATGTAGATTTTAAAGGATACTATTTATAATTGTGTAATTATGACATTGATTTACGGTAGAATTCCATCCACTGATTCGCCAACTAAGGAATGCAACTACTATTTCCCACTGGCAAGTCCATACAAATTTATACAATTATTACTGTTGGACCACTTAAATTAAAAATGTACTTCCACTTTATATCTCAACATACACTAGTCCATGATTCATTGCAAATGTTTTGTTGCATCTGAACAAGATTTTCTTTTATGAGCTGGTAAATAATATACAAGACCTGAAGCTGTGCTGACAACAACTGTGCTTAAGACTATAGCCTTGAGAATACATTGGGATGTCTGCATGGGAAGATATTGAAACTTCTGCTGCACTGACATCATACACAAAAAGACACATGTTGAACAAGTGTGCATGGGAAGAACTAGAAAGAGCTGTGTTGAGATTGAGAGAGAAGAACTAGAGAGAGCTGTGTTGAGACTAAGATAGAAGAACTGGTGACAGCTGTGTTGAGACTGAGAGAAGAACTGGTGACAGCTGTGTTGAGACTAAGATAGAAGAAATGGTGACAGCTGTGTTGAGACTGACAGAGAAGAACTGTAGACAGATGTGTTGAGACTGACAGAGAAGAACTGTAGACAGCTGTGTTCAGACTGAGAGAAGAACTGGTTACAGCTGTGTTGAGACTGACAGAGAAGAACTGGTGACAGCTGTGTTCAGACTAACAGAGAAGAACTGGAGACAGCTGTATTGAGACTGACAGAGAAGAACTGGTGACAGCTGTGTTGAGACTGAGAGAGAAGAACTGGTGACAGCTGTGTTGAGACTGAGAGAGAAGAACTGGTGACAGCTGTGTTGAGACTGAGAGAGAAGAACTGGTGACAGCTGTATTGAGACTGAGAGAGAAGAACTGGTGACAGCTGTGTTGAGACTGAGAGAGAAGAACTGGTGACAGCTGTGTTGAGACTGAGAGAGAAGAACTGGTGACAGCTGTATTGAGACTGAGAGAGAAGAACTGGTGACAGCTGTGTTGAGACTGAGAGAGAAGAACTGGTGACAGCTGTGTTGAGACTGAGAGAGAAGAACTGGTGACAGCTGTGTTGAGACTGAGAGAGAAGAACTAGAGACAGCTATGTTTAGACTGAGAGAGAAGAACTGCAGAGGGCTGTGTTGAGACTGTGAGAGAAGAACTAGAGAGAGCTGTGTTGAGACTGAGAGAGAAGAAGTAGAGATAGTTGAGTTGAGATGGAGAGAGAGAAGAACTAGAGAGATCTGTGTTGAGAATGAGAGAGAAGAACTAGACACGTCTGTGCTGAGACTGAGAGAGAAAAACTAGACACATCTGTGTTGAGAATGAGAGAGAAGAACTAGACACATTTGTGTTGAGACTGAGATAGAAGAACTAGAGACAGCTGTGTTGAGAATGAGAGAGAAGAACTAGAGACAGCTGTGTTGAGACTGACAGAGAAGAACTAGATACATCTGTGTTGAGACTGACACAGAAGATAGACATATGTGTTGAGACAGACAGAAGATAGTTAAACAGCTGTCTTGAGACTGACAGAAGATAGTTAGACAGCTGTGTTGAGACTGACAGAGAAGATAGTTAGACAGCTGTGTTGAGACTGACAGAGAAGATAGTTAGACAGCTGTGTTGAGGCTGACAGAGAAGATAGTTAGACAGCTGTGTTGAGGCTGACAGAGAAGATAGTTAGACAGCTGTGTTGAGGCTGACAGAGAAGATAGTTAGACAGCTGTGTTGAGGCTGACAGAGAAGATAGTTAGACAGCTGTGTTGAGGCTGACAGAGAAGATAGTTAGACAGCTGTGTTGAGGCTGACAGAGAAGATAGTTAGACAGCTGTGTTGAGGCTGACAGAGAAGATAGTTAGACAGCTGTGTTGAGGCTGACAGAGAAGATAGTTAGACAGCTGTGTTGAGGCTGACAGAGAAGATAGTTAGACAGCTGTGTTGAGGCTGACAGAGAAGATAGTTAGACAGCTGTGTTGAGGCTGACAGAGAAGATAGTTAGACAGCTGTGTTGAGGCTGACAGAGAAGATAGTTAGACCGCTGTGTTGAGGCTGACAGAGAAGATAGTTAGACAGCTGTGTTGAGGCTGACAGAGAAAATAGTTAGACAGCTGTGTTGAGGCTGACAGAGAAGATAGACAGCTGTGTTGAGGCTGACAGAGAAGATAGTTAGACAGCTGTGTTGAGACTGACAGAGAAGATAGTTAGACAGCTGTGTTGAGACTGATAGAGAAGATAGTTAGACAGCTGTGTTGAGACTGACAGAGAAGATAGTTAGACAGCTGTGTTGAGGCTGACAGAGAAGATAGTTAGACAGCTGTGTTGAGGCTGACAGAGAAGATAGTTAGACAGCTGTGTTGAGGCTGACAGAGAAGATAGTTAGACAGCTGTGTTGAGGCTGACAGAGAAGATAGTTAGACAGCTGTGTTGAGGCTGACAGAGAAGATAGTTAGACAGCTGTGTTGAGGCTGACAGAGAAGATAGTTAGACAGCTGTGTTGAGGCTGACAGAGAAAATAGTTAGACATCTGTGTTGAGACAGACAGAAGATAGTTAGACAGCTGTGTTGAGACTGACAGAAAAGATAGTTAGACAGCTGTGTTGAGACTGACAGAGAAGATAGTTAGACAGCTGTGTTGAGACTGACAGAGAAGATAGTTAGACAGCTGTGTTGAGGCTGACAGAGAAGATAGTTAGACAGCTGTGTTGAGGCTGACAGAGAAGATAGTTAGACAGCTGTGTTGAGGCTGACAGAGAAGATAGTTAGACAGCTGTGTTGAGGCTGACAGAGAAGATAGTTAGACAGCTGTGTTGAGGCTGACAGAGAAGATAGTTAGACAGCTGTGTTGAGGCTGACAGAGAAGATAGTTAGACAGCTGTGTTGAGGCTGACAGAGAAGATAGTTAGACAGCTGTGTTGAGGCTGACAGAGAAGATAGTTAGACAGCTGTGTTGAGACTGACAGAGAAGGTAGTTAGACAGCTGTGTTGAGGCTGACAGAGAAGTTAGTTAGACAGCTGTGTTGAGGCTGACAGAGAAGGTAGTTAGACAGTTGTGTTGAGACTGACAGAGAAGATAGTTAGACAGCTGCGTTGAGGCTGACAGAGAAGATAGTTAGACAGCTGTGTTGAGGCTGACAGAGAAGATATTTAGGCAGCTGTGTTGAGGCTGACAGAGAAGATAGTTAGACAGCTGCGTTGAGGCTGACAGAGAAGATAGTTAGACAGCTGTGTTGAGGCTGACAGAGAAGATAGTTAGACAGCTGTGTTGAGGCTGGCAGAGAAGATAGTTAGACAGCTGTGTTGAGGCTGACAGAGAAGATAGTTAGACAGTTGTGCTAAGACTAGTGGAGAGAAAAGATAGTTAGACACCTGTGCTAAGACTAATGGAGAGAGGCATCTGTTCTGTAGATTCCCACATGTCATGAATGGATCTCATTGGAAACATCACCACATGCCTACAAGCCACTGTTGTAACAAATAATATGGCAATAACTTAACAGTGGCAATGTCATATTTCACCCGGTACTGGGCCTGTTCTTAAGCCATAAATCAAGGTGTACACATTCAAGAATCATATAACAAATCTTTTGTAGATTAAACAGCATTTTTTATGATTATACATCAACATTTAAATGTTTTAATTGTATTACATAATTACTGTATTTCATAATCTGCTTGTATGAAGTGTTAGAGTAATTTTCCAGGGATATTCCTTTAATAAATCTGCTTTCAGTTGTGGCCGTTAATCAGTATCCTTCTCGTGTATGAGTAAACGGCAGGTATTTTTACATTTACTCTGTCTTGCTGATAAATGTTTAATTGGTGCGGTTTGCGAGTTTTGTACTCTAGAATGTAGGTGTTTGTTGTGGCTGGATAAGCCAGACTGGTTCGTCCATTTGCAAACAGATCTTAATGAAGCCTGTATTATTTACTACTTAGTCCGCTGTTGTATCAGAGCCGCTTATGTCAGTGTATTTCATTGTTGTCAATGTAATCCCTGCTGCTTACATTCAAACCCATAATGACAATATAATAATAACAACAATTTATTCACCCAAATACAGATGGAATCAGTACAAAGTGAAATTGTGGGTGTGTCACTAGAATAGGTGATTATTTGTCAAGCTACTTACCAAACATGTCACAAAATTTACACCAACACAATTTTTTTATTTGATCAAATCAGTCTGGTATGTAGTACACAGAAGAATTGACCTTGTATATTTTTGTCAACAGGCACTAATCAGCTAGTAACAATATGAGAAGAATATTTGTTATTAGTTTAGCCAATTCTTAAAATAACATCAATTATGTCCTGTTGTTGAACGCAGTACACATATCTTATAATACACAGTATTATGAATGTTGATGGCTGTACATAGAAACAGACCAGTAGTCAGCTGTAGGCAGTACGTTGTATGTATGTTCTGACGTCAAACATATGTTGATGGCTTTATTTGGAACCATGACAGTCATATGCTGTGAACATCGATGATCACGCTTCTCTGCACAGCAACCTAGTCCATTCACAAATAGGCAAATCTAACACATTTTGTAAAAATTATACGTGTAGATACAAGATTAACCTCTGACCTTTTTGTGAACTGGTTATTTTAAACACAAATTTGACTTGGATAAAGACAAAGACAGTGATTGACATGGAACACATCGGTTTGCACACTAACGTACAGATACAAGAGTTGTGAGATTTATGAATCTGCCATCATAAAATACAAAACATATGCAAAACATACACCCACACTGTTAGAAATAACTGTTACTGCCGCATATAGTTTCATCATCCACCAAATAATGGAGACATTAACATCTCATATTATGTGATTTGCTGCTGGAGTAATGTTTCTTAGCGTTTTCTAATCCTTGGCGTCCACTTTAATGTATTGTAAATGTATTTATTGACTTGGGAGAAGATTACAATTTGCACCAGTGCTACGCCATCAGCCAAGCATTGCCTGTTGATGTCTCATGTCGCCCACCATGATTAGGCCAAAATGTTAATGTTTGGTTTCTCATCCTCCTTTTCTTCCAGATATTAGCAGGTAGTAGTTACTGTTGCAGTAATTAGCTTGAAAAGTTGGGTTTCGAAGATGAGTAATTATTGTCATATTTGTATCATAAACAGTTTTACAGTAGTGCTCCAATACTCAAGGCAAAATATTCCTACACATCAATTTACTATAAAATCAAATAGAATAATACCTGTGTTTCCAGTAACCCAACCGTCCCTAGTATTTCCGTGCGACACTGCATTTGTTTAAGAACAAAAGAAAAATATTTGTTATGGTGCCAACCCTTGACCATTGCCTGTGACCAAAAACGTTTCTTTTAACATTATATTATATTCCAGCAAACGACTTACAACTATCATTCAATATGATAAAAAATACAGATAATCATTGCAAAAGTCCTGAAAAGTAACAAGAATTTACCTTTTGGAATGGAAATTCCGCGATCATCCCTAGTATTGGATGGATTTCTGCGTAAATCATTGCGAAGTGTCATGGCGCCCCTGCTACGTACCTCGTGTCAACCGACTTAAACAGGGACGTGGATGGAAGGTGCTAACATAAACCGTTTCGTGATCGTTAATTAAATATGCTTCGTCAGAAAATGCATAAGTGTACAGATTCCGGTTTCGCACAAAAAACCCGAAGGATTAACAAAAGCCTAGGTTACGCTAACTCAAAGTGATATAGTTTGGGTTTTGTAGTTCTAAAAAATTCCATTGGATGGCGTCTTATTTGACGCTAGTTAAAATGATTGAACAAAAATAATGTATAAAATAAAATGTTACAATAGGTCTGCCTACCCTATTTTTTTGCAATAAAATGTTTTTCTTACCTTATTTAAAAAATCAATGTTACCGGAAACACAGCTATATTTTATTGTGGCCTAATGGAACAATGTCAGTGAATAAGATATAAACTTTGACTCTTAAAGAGTTAAATAAATTATTACAAATGTGTAATTAATATAAACTATATTGTGATTTTAAACGAAATTATTTTGGAAACGGTTAATTTTTTACGTATTTCACAATACATTTTTTAACATTTAATTCGCTGTCAGCAAATTTCTTCAGATGACTATCGCTAAATGGCAATACGTGTTGGAAACATATTTGTAATTTGTTTTTAATTAAGTTGTATTTTATGGTTCCATGATGTATTTATTATGACATCAACACTAAAATGACAGTATGTGTTTTTAGATATATATTAAATGGAAGTCCCTGCAATCTTGAGGGAAGTCTTATAGAAATGAAAAATGTTATGTAGTTACAATTTAGTCATTTTTTATTTTTTTATTTTAATTTAAATATCGAAATTGTTCTGTGATGTTCTAACTCGTTCAGATTTCGACTAATGCCTTTCAAAATCACCCCAAATAAAGAACACGTTATTATGTTTATTGGACAATCAGGAATGATCTATGTTTCCTCCTGACGAAGATGTTGCAGCTTGCTAGGCATTGACTGGAGGAGAAACACGTGTGGTTGGCCTCGGTTCTCTGATTGAATGGTTGCGCTGCACCACCATTACAAGATTAGGGGCACTGGCAGAGATCCGTTCACTCTTATTCTACACTGGATTGTTATGAGATGGTATTAATTAGTGGATAATTAGTATGACCTGGCAAGAATGGAACAATAGTCGCACATGCTGTGTGAAGGCGCATGATGCTGGTGGTGTGGCAGATGCGATCAATATCACCTGATTGGCGAGGAGCAGTAGCTGCACACCTTGCATTAATCTAGTGCGACCATTGGCGGTCGTCATAATTCATCTGCTTTATGTATCGCTGTTAGCGCATTTCGTCGTTACGTTTCATCGATAACTGGCGCAACACATTATTTACACAGGAAGTCCGGCAGATTACAGTGTACAGTATACAAATTGTAGGCGTAAAATAAATTTCTTTTATCCAAAGATACGTTCGCATTAAGAAATGTTTTCTCTCTGTTTTTCGTGCAATCAAAAGAAATATTTATTTTTACCTGTTCTGGAAACTCTGCAGATTGTAGTAGTAGTACAATATACAGATTTTACACTTTAACACATTTCAATTATCCAAACATAATGTTTGTTTTAGGAATGTTCAACTTTTCAATCTTTCATCCACTCCTTTGTGGATTTTGCAAATGGATTTTACATTAGTTTTATGATTACAAAAAGAACAGTACACATTTATTATTAATATTTATTCGTATAAAACACTGTGGTTGTGCAGGTATAAACCCCAAACACTGATCTGTGGAGGAAAGAAAAGATATCCCTTAAAGCAGAACGTGTATTGCATACACCAAGTTTGTTAACAGTGCCTCGTACTCCTACGTCCGCTAAGTAAAGGTGTCTGTTGTATTGAGCCGTAACCTTATGGTGTCAGTTTGAGCAGCTCTTCGACGAGTACGGATCCTTGTTCAGTTTGAGTTTAACGACCCCGTATCAGCCAATAAGTCATTATGTGACAACATGCACAACAAGCACGCAAAAACTACATCGGTATCGCACATGGTTTTTCCGCAGAAAATTGACCGATTACGCCTGTGCACCAGTACACCAGTGGGATGGAATTGGAGGATTCAATGAAATGGAACCCTCTCGCTGGCGATTGCTGCCTTGGAGAGAGCCCAAGAAATAGACTTGTCCAATTTCATGCTACAGTAACTTGCACAAAGATTGATTCAACAGCATTAAGACGAAAAAGCCCTGTGGGTGCTTATTGGCGCAGACTTTTTGATAAGTCATTTACGTCAGCAGAAAACATCTGTAGGAATAGCGTGAAACTGAATGAAGTCTCACTGCGCGGTGAAGGATTTGTCTGATTTTGTGTTGAAAATCACAATGTTAACACAAGAAAAGCGTCGGTAAATGCTGGGTTGGAAGAACTTGTGTACGGCAGAAAAGAGTTAAAAATAAGTAATCAATACGCTGTTAAATTGTTGCTGTGTCTAAGGTGCACTCAAAATAGATCTGTCAAAATTCAGATGTTACACTGACCTTTCCGTAATTACTTTGTACGTCATTTTTCATGTGTACTTCCTGTTAATTCATTTGAATTTTGCATTATTCAATTCTTAGGCTGAATGACTTGTCTAATTGAGTAACATAATTTGATTAAAAATATGTAGTTCATCTTCAAAACACAAAACAAATACTTAATTTTTTTTAGATTTTCAGGGATTTTTGGTGAGCTATCATGCACATATGCACTCACACATATGCCTATGCGTGCATTTACAGTTGTGATAAAGCAGCACCAACCATGTAGAAAGCTGTAGAAGCTTCAAGTTGGATGAGATAATCATTACATGCCTAGTTCATTGCATTATTGATCCTGGCGCAGATACCACAATGGCTTGCATCAACCTTGTAACGTATCAACCGGCTGGCAACAGCCAAATGCATACATTTACATTATATATTGTGCTTTTACGTAATAGTGACTAATTTCGGGAAGTGATCGAAAACGATAAAATAATGTAACCTTGTAAATGGAGGGCCAACAGTGCTGTTATTAAATGGCATTACTTTTTTTGTAAACCGACCTTGTCTGTTCCATTATCCAGAATCACATCAAGCGGGGTTGGTAATAGTATTAGCAGGAAGATCGCTGAAACAGTTGTACTTTGTCCCATTTGCTGTTTTTATTGTGGGAATCAGCCGTGCATGCTCAACATCAAAGAGCAATTCCAGGAACTTTGGGTTAGCCCAGCCTGCCTCTGTTATATAGCTGGTTTTTACTATTTGAATGTTTCATACACAATTTTAACGTTTCGTAGATGAAACATTCTCATTGTTAAAAATGCATAGGGTGTATTAAAAGTAATTTGTGGGCAGTATACAGTCAACTTATTTACTCTAGTGTTATGATTATTACATAAATAATTAAGTTGTTTTAAGTTAACAATATTGTTGTTAATCTGCTATAGTATAGGGTGTGCATATGCTGCTGTTTCAATTTTGTCAGTAAGTTCAACGGAGTCCTATTCTACTTGAAACACGTGGCTAAAAGCTTAATCATCACTGTGAGCAACTACCAGATAATTATAGTCAGTTATGACATAACCGTTTTCCTGCAACAATTCTGAGTATCAGTTGGTTTGGTTGAGAACTAATCAATGCAGTGAGTCCGGCCCCATATGAAATCATGCCGGGATGTCGGTTAATGGCCATCTTCTCATGCGCCTACGTTGTAGCACTCCCTGTTACAGCAACGGCCATGATGGAGGGTTGCCGCGTCGATTAATCCCATAACAGGCAAGTGTCACACCGCGCAATACACGTTCACTGGCAAAGATGCAACTACGATGAGTTGTAATTGGATTCGCGAGATCTCAAGTATTGATATTGTGAGCGAAACGCACGTGGAGGTAATTTCCAGAGAAAACAATCAAACAGCCATGTGCCGCTGTGCACTGCATATGTCAGTCAAGCTTCGCGGCGGCGATACCTAGTAACTGCATAACTATCGTTATCACGCGATCACATGAACTAACTCATTCGAAGGTTGCGCCTGACAAAACACCGTCTGGTGGAGCGATGTGAGAAGATATCAGGAGTGTGTCTTGGTTGATGGTGTCGTGGCGGTGTCACCTGTTTCCTTGGCATGATTAGTTCACATTGAAGACTCAATGGTTACGTAGAAGAAGTTTATTTCACCTCGTACACAATTATTTTGTGTTACATTAGTCTTGATTTAAACATCTAGGCATATACCGATATACAGTGCATATATTATTATATGTATATGTACAGTAAACCTCGCCTAAGTCGGATTTAATCGGACCGAGTGATTTAATCTGAGTTACGCGAAAATCCGACTTAACCGAAGATGATATATCCCAGCACTAACACCAAAGGCCGCCTTCCTTCTAAAAGCCTTTAGATACATATGAATAACACTTGAAAGGTGACTGGATACTGCAGTAAGTATACATAATGTGTTGATGTCCACAAGCAACACACAACATTACGCACTATTAGAACAGTTCTGTGCTTCATTTTGGCACGAATCTCTATCGTTATAGAATTAATAATTATTATTGATTCCGTCAGTCATTTTGCTCTACGTAAGTCTTTGTTGCGACCGTCTCATGGGAATGTCCTCGGCCTTGTCAGTCAACTCTTCGATCTCACTGTTGCCAAGCGTCGAGTGTCACTCAGTTTTGATATCTTATTTTCAGACATCAAAACTTTAACGCCTTCATAATTGCTCAGTAAAAGGATGTACCGGCAATGGAACGTCATGTTCTTGGTAATACCAGATTTCATTGGCTGTTGTTGTGGCTGTCTGGATCATTTTATTTGAATAGCCATTTCACTTTTTAGTTCAGGTGGTACATGTACTCCAAGCAACCAAATCATTTTCGTCGAATGCTGCAATGTGACTTTGGCGAGGAAAAACACATTATCTCGAATCAAATGGACTGACTCAGTTGGTACGAGTTAGGCGAAGATCCGACTTACATAATCGGAGTTAGACGAAGATTTTTATGGGAAATACATTACAAATCAACCGTTCCTCAGAATTCTGTCCGAGTTCAGCGAAGATCCGACTTAGGCGAGGTTTTCTGTATATATTTATATATATATATATACATATATATATATATACATATATATATACATATATATATATATACATATGTAATTATATATATACATATATATATACATATATAATTATATATATATGTGTATCTTCAACATATTTATTCTTGTATTAATATTAAGATAATCGTAATATTATTATAAAATGAGGACTAGTCTCAGTTTGGAAGGGTTGCAAACAAAGTAGTTACCAACACTGTCTAATAATTGGATAGCTTTCTGTTGTATTAGTAATGGGCACTAGAGCTAGCTGATTAAATACCATGTAGCAGAGTGACTCTGTCTATGTGGATATGTCATTGTTTGTAGTCGGGCATTCAGTACTCAACATTGCTGTGATGCACTGATGACTGCGGTCTGGTTAGCGAGTTCGTTTAGGCCGAGGCAGACATGACTTTAGCCCGGTCTGGTTAGCGAGGTCGTTTAGGCTGAGGCAGACATGCCATTTAGCCCGGCCTACAAAGTGCGACACACACCGCTCCCTTATCACCGCAGTGGCAGTCTGTAATCTTCTCGATTTGACCTACAAATTGAGAATGTGTTTTAAATGCCGTGCAACGAACTGTTTGAGACACGTGCAACTGGTGTGGTGTGGCGGCATCAACCCTGTGAAGCACGCGTCTCATGCTGCGGTGTGGCGTTACAGCGGCAATGAGCAGGAAAAAGCCAGCTGATGTCACTTCTAACATTCTTAGCACTGGCGGGGGCCACTGCGTGAATAGCACACAGTCACTATAACCCTCAGTTCTCCATTGCAGCTACCTGACAGGACCAGGTAGCCGATAGATAGGTAGCCAGTGGTCAGTATATAGGAAAAAGTGGTAAGTAGACAGGACAAAGTAGTCAGTAGACAGGACAAGGTAGTCAGTAGACAAGACAAGGTGGTCAGAAGACAGGACAAGGTGGTCAGTAGACAGGATAAAGTGGTCAGAAGATAGGACAACATAGTCAGTAGACAGGACAGTGTAGTCAGTAGACAGGACAGCGTGGTCAGTAGACTGGACAGGGTGGTCAGTAGACTAGACAGGGTGGTCAGAAGACAGGACAGGGTGGTCAGTAGACAGGACAGGGTTCTCAGTAAACAGTACAGGGTGGTCAGTAGACAGAACATGGTGATCAGTAGTCAGTACAGGATGGTCAGTAGACAGGACAAGGTATTCAGTAGACAGGACATGGTGGTCAGTAGATAGGACAGCGTTCTCAGTAGACAGTACAGGGTGGTCAGTAGACAGGACAGGGTGAACAGTAGACAGAAAAATGTGGTCAGTAGACAGGACAAGGTGGTCAGTAGGCAGGACAAGATGGTCAGTAGACAGGACAAGTTAATCAGCTGACAGGACAGCTATTATCAGGACAATGTAGTCAGCTAAGAAGACAAAGTAACAGGTTGTCAGGACCAAATAGTCAACCACCCAACTAAGAGTGTAGTTGCTACCATACTGCAACATATTCTTTTATAAACTAGCAATGGATGTCATCTCTACGAGTGCATGCCTTAGTCATTACTACTCAATTTGATGTTCTTTCCATGGACTTAGCTGCTATTTCAAATACCAACATCCATGGTTGTGTAAGAAGGCTAGTTAAAGAAGCATCTCTCATGTTTGTTATATTCTAGGCCCTGGCTGAAAAAGATTGTACCATTTCATTTTGCAGAAAAAAAATTATTTAATGCTTTGCATGACTGTTTTTGCTTTTAAACTACAAGTAGCGATATAAGTCCCTACTATGGTTGATGTCAGTAGTTGCTATGAGTCTGCATCTGCAGTCAGCATCTGGATAGTTAGTTATGCTAGGCGCACGCCAGCCGATTTTCGGCACACACCAACCGACTAGTCGGCGTAAAAACAGTAGTCGGTTTGTGTGTGCCGAATTTAAGCCCAACGGTCGGCCTTATAGCGCCGACTAACGCAGATTTCTATGTTGAATCGGCGGTCGACATTAATCGGCAGTCGGCATTAGATAAGGAGGTATCCGGTGAAAAGTCGGCACATATACGATGATGAGTCGGCTGGTGCGTGGAAGTTTTTTGTCATAACATAACGATTGGCAGTAACTTGGCCAATAAAAAATCATAGCGCGATCATGTGATAGGCCTCGATATAAGGCTAAGCCTGATGTTTTTTTTTGAGTTTTCAAGCTAATTTGGGCCAGAAGTTTTCATTTTTAGTCCTTTGGCCGAAGGTCCAAGGGACTATTGCCATCATTCTGCATCCGCCGTCCACTGTTAGCTGCCAGAAACTGTTCAGCAACTTTTTCTCTAATTTTGCATAGACATATCTTAGGGCACTGTCACTATGCACGAGAAATCTGTATTTGATTGAATCATTTTAAGGGCTCCCTAGGGCCTCCAAGGACCCAAAAACTGGTAAAAAATTTAACATTTTGCCTATTTTTTCAAAAACTGTTTTTATAGTTTTGCATAGATGTATCTTAGGGTGCTGCCACTATATACAAGAAATCTGTATTTCATTGAATCATTCTAAGGGCACATAAGGGGCCCCCAAAGTGCAAAAGTTTTACATTATCTAGTGATGTGGTTTTGAGAAGGGCCCTTGAGACCACCCCCAACAGCAGATTTTGTTTAATGTGCCAGAAAGCCAGCAGCATGACTAAACTCTGCAGCCTAGTACTATTCTTCCATTGAGACCTTGACTAATCTTTAATTGGTTACGGCCCAGGCAGAGTAGACACACTTGACCCCTCTTAGACTGAACAGTTGCCTAAAACTTGTAAACTGTATCTTCAAAACTATTGATTTTCTATAATTGCAAGTTGTGTTTATTTTGATGTTCATTTAATTATTATAAAATGGTGTGACTGTGGTGTCTATTGGTTAAATATGTATTGTCTGTAGAAACCTGTAGGCGACAAACATAGAAAATTTATATTCTGGACAACTATAGAGTGAAATATCCTATACTTTATTGATATCAAATGCATTCTACTGTTCTGTTTACGCTTGCCATGCCTTGTGTAGACATGGTACTGTGTAAATCAATTGTATCAATATAGACTAATAATTACGGATTCACAATATAGTTGACACCTGAAACAACCAGATGTCAACCATTAGAATAGTTGACATAGTTCCGCTATACACAAGCAAGAAATCTGTATTTGATTGAATCATTCTAGTGTCATCAGCATATAGTAGAACATACATTTTCTACATCATCATAACTAAGGTTGTTGTAAATTTCACCAGCTGCCATGTCAAGTCCGTTATAATTGTGACTAACAGTGTTCAAAATTATTCAGGTAAATAGCAAATAACAAAGGACACAAGTTTTCTCCTTTTCCATACCTCTACATCACATGAGAAGAAGGCTGACACAGCCTGGCCCTGATTTATACATGATTTAGCATTTTTGTACATGTTGTATACAACTTTAAACACATTACCATTAATACCGCATGAAATTTTCTTAGACCACAGTGAGGACCGATCTACTAAATCAAATGCTTTCTTATAATCGATGAAGGCACAATAAACCCTTTTGCGTCGAGACAAATACAATTCAACCAATACCCCTATCTGAACACTGCCTGTTCTTCACCTATTACATTCGCTTTGTTTAGGTATGTGGTCAGTCTGGTGTTCTAAACAATCACTAAGGATTAATGAACGCTTGTGCAGAATATCACCCATTTGGCAGGTTTAATTGATCTATTCAGCAATGAGGACACTGCTTAGGCCTCACTCTGGACACTGTCACTCACAGTGTTGTGTATTGTCTTAGTAGGTGCATTGAGCTAATCTACTTGACCATGAATCAGTGGTGGCTCTGGTTGTGTATTACACCCAGCTGTGTAGCTAAGATTTTCTGCCTGCTATTGTTTGATGGAAACTGTGACTAATCTGTAATTGGTCACTGGCAGTAGCTTGTGTCAACAGACAGCATTAAGCCACTAGACCCCTGTTAAACTGGACAGTTGCCTGTAGGTTTTAAACTGTGTCAAACAGTCAGTCTACCTTTTGCTCTCAAATAATCTGTCCTCTTAGTTTTACACATGAAGACATAATCTGGCATAACTTGATAAGTCTTTGTAGTAGCACATTTGTACTTCCAGTGTATCATTGCAACATAACATATATTACATACTGTGTGCCACATTTGAATGTTGTGCATGTAATATTTCCATGCAATCCATTTGCATATATAATGTAAAACTTCAACAGCCGTTTTCTTCATTTTAACTTTTTTACCCCTACCATGTTCAATGCTCCATAACTTCGTCAATTTTTGTAGCTGTCATAATTTTTGAAACCGTGTAAAACACCCTACCAAACCTTTACAAGGATGTAAGGAAACAATGTTACAATTTTTCCGACTTATCACTCATTTGGTCAGCCGGGGTCACATATAGACGTATTAGTCCAAAGGACTTCAGGGCCACTTGGCCCATTTTTTACTGACATATTTTACTGACCTGGCGGGTTGGCGGGTAACCAACATTTCAGAAAGTGGTAGATTATTATTTTATCTTATCGACCATCATCGTTTTTTATCGCTTGTTCTTAAAACAGGCGTCACAAATAAATCTAATTTTCACCTGACTTTGTTTCCCCTTCTGACAGGAATCACCATTTGTCTTGTGAAAAACACTACCTCTGGTGGCACCACTACTGGGTGCATATATATTAAGCCTTAAAATTCTGCAAAGCAGTGCTAGTGGTGGAAAACGTTTTGAGGAATTCGTTGTGTATGACTGATTACACTTCAACATAACTGTTTACTGAAACGCGGCTAAATATAACGTTCTGCATATTGATATAAAATATAGCTCGATGCTATGCGTTTCTTTGCTGGAGGATATGCTAAATGCTCAAGCCATATCGTCGTGAAGGCTGACGGCGAAGCTCCAACTTACTATGTAGCAAGTTTTGTTTTTCTGATAGCCGTTTTGGCCTACTTTTTTACAAATGTTTCATATGTTTATTGTAGGCGTATCAAAACACATTGTTAAATCCATAGTAAACACGCATATTTATAGTGGATTCGTTTTCCACAAGGATCACGCCAAGCACCAACTGTCAGCGCCAGTCAGTTGGTGTGTAGGGGCAGAAGTCAGCACTGGTCAGTGGAACTAATTGGCGTTTAGCACTGACTGGCAACCCAAGTGGCACTAGTCCACTGGTGTGTGCCTAGCATTGCTCTGCAAGTCCTGCTGGGATGCTGCTAGGTGTCGTTAATTGTGTTGTGCCAGTCAGTGAGAGTTTGTGTAGTTAGCAAATTCCTGTTGAAGCCTGGTGGTGCAGCGGCTGCATGCCACCAGTTACTTGTAGTAAGGGAAGGAAGTGGTGCATACCTGGAGCCCATCCCGGACTCCACATGGCATAGGTGGATTATCCCAGTATGTGCACGACAGATGTGTCGGTCTTTCACGCCACTTGCCTACGTGAAAAGACGTTAGTGCGATTTTTAACACTCGTCGCCTGCCGAGTTAACAGCGTTGCTACACCTGATGAAGTCATCCGACTGAAGCTCAGCCAATTGCCCTGCTCATCTAATAATGCTGAATGACGGGTGCAGAAAGCATGAAGAATTTAGGTAGATTTGGCACACGGCATCAATTCTAAATTGGCCTTGTCGACAGCGGAGAAACGCGCTGGTCTTGGTGCCTGGCTGTTTATTTTTGGCGTATTAGGTAAATGAGACACATGCTACTTTGCGGTGTATTAGAATTGGCAGAGAGCATTGGATGTGCTGATACACACTCTTGGCTGCTCCCAAAGGGCTGATTTCTATGCTTGTTTACAGCTTCTTTATTGGTTTGTTGACTTCTGTCTTAGTGCTGATGTTTCGTCTCTTCTTTCATCTCTCAATTATTTGGAACATTTATTAGGTGACACCAATTTTATTATTTGGATTGCGGACCCGCCGACGTTGTTTTTGACAAAACGGAAATAAAATTGCAATTTTGAACTTTTATTTCTGATCGAAATGCCGAACCAATGATTTTGTATTGATTCATCGAGCATATACGCATCATACCGAACATTGTATGGTAAACACTGTTTCATTGGTTGTCGAGCACCATTAGTCTACGATCCAACAAATCTGCTAAAGACCAACTTGTCATTAATTGATCTAAACCATGGCTGAACCAAACGCTGCAGTGTGGTTTGGTATCAAGAAATTGGTGCTGCTTCCCAAAAGGAAGTAACAACATTTTAACTGTTCAACACGATCAACAATGTCATTTCCCATGTTTGTAGCGACGCCGCTCTGATATCGAAAGTATGTGTTGGCATCAAATGCGCGGATTGTTGTCGAAATGACAGCAAGCACTCTTGCGGATGTTACTTAAGCAATTAAGCTTTTAACATATTTATTTTCTTGAACGATAACAACGTTACTGTCACCAAAATGAAGCAAAACGGCAACCCGAAGGCTGACATTTTAGACACAATGCAAAATAGCAATAAAGAAAATAAACTGCCAACTCTCAACACAGGCGAAACCAGTAACGTGTGCATGTTTAATGCACTATTCATTCTGTCTACATGCAAAAGTCTGAACATCAGATTTTGGCCAATCAAGTTGACACGGTGGTAAAACGGGTTGTAAACACTCTTGTCAATGCTTCTTGCATAGTCAGCATCACATTGCATTACTTCGGAATAGAATAATGTAGTTATATTTGGAGGTACGACAATCAAATCCTAATTATGCCAGTCAAATTAATATTATCACAACAAAATATATCCTGTCTCTAATCTACACGTTTATGGCTGTAATGTTAACACACCATAATGGTATCTGTCAAGTCTTGTTATCAGTACTTGTTATTCTAAATTCTAATAGTCAGCAACTTTGAGTAAACTTTCATAACAGTATGTGTCTAGGAGCAAGCCAGCTTCAGGAAGAACAGATCCTGTGTGGACCAGATTCCAAGACTGCGAATCATTCTGGAGCAGTCAGTAGTGTGGAACTCCCTGCTCTACATCACCTTTGTGGACTACGAGAAGGCCTTCAACAGTGTGGACAGGGAGCCCCTCTGGAAACTCCTAAGACAGTGCCTACCAAGCTTGTGAACCTCATCAGGAATTCCTACAAAGGAATGACCAGCAGAGTCCTCCATGGAGGACAGCTCACCCAGACCTTCCAGGTAAAGACCGGAGTGTAGCAAGGATGCCTGTAGTCGCCGTTCCTCTTCTTCCTGGCCATAAACTGGGTCATGAAGACTTCTATGGAACAGAGAAAAAATTGCATTCAGTGGACGCTGTGGAAATAACTGGATGACCTGGACTTCTCAGATGACATAGCCCTACTCTCACAACTACCAACAGATACAAGACGAGACAAATGCGCTGGCAGCCACATCTTCGCAAATAGGCCTCAACTTCCACAAGGGGAAAACAAAACCTCTGCATCAACGCCACCAATAAAGAAGTAATCACACTACAAGGAAGTGCCCTTGAAGAAGTGGAAGCATTAACCTACCTCAGAAGCATCATCGAGGAACAGATGCTGATGTCAGAGCAAGAATTGGCAAAGCCAGAACCGCCTTCCTACAGCTCACGAACATCTGGAATACCAAATTCATTGCACCCCACAGGCTCTTCAACTCCAATGTCAAATCTGTCCTATTTTTGGGTCCGAGACTTGGAGGACAACAAAGGCAACCATCAAGAGGCTGCAGACCTTCACCAACAACTGCCTGAGAAGAATACTTTGGATTCATTGGCCAGATAAAATCCGAAACGTGGATCTGTGGCAGAGGACCAGTCAACTTTCTGTGGAAGAGGGAATCAGGAAAAGAAGATGGGATGGATCGGTCACACGCTTTGAAAACCAGACACAAACCTCACCATACAAGTGCTGTCCTGGAACCTGCAGGAAAAGAGGAAAAGAGGTCGACCACGAAACACCTGGTGCCGAGAACTTGAAGCAGACACTAGCAGGATGGGCTACATCTGGAACCAACTAGAGAAAATGGCCCAGGACAGGGGACACTGGAGAGCAGTTGTTGGTGGCCTATGCCCCAGTAGGGGTGGGTGACAGGCATAATTAAGTAACATGTGTAGTAAGTTTTGATACAAAGCTAAATAATTTTGTTAACAATGTACTGTGTGGCTCATATGATAATTCATGTCTTTATACAAAACACCTTTCATGTGCAATGACTTTTATTTTTATTCCCCCCGTCCTCCCTAACAGAAGTATCTCAAAAATCCGTAATCTTAATTTGGTGTGGCCTTATGAGTTCATCACCAGTCTTTCTGCCAGGCTTTTGCATAAAAAACATTTTTATATATGTGTATAAACATGTAAAATTTATATATGTGTGCAAGCATGTATACATATATGCATTATATACACAGTATATATACAGTTTATAACAAAATGTGTGTGGTAATGTAATAGAAAATAGCCCATTTTACAATGGTTCAATAACTTTTTGAATACCAATCCCAGGTACAGTTTTACCAAGATATTGCTTTACTTAAAAATGTATATATACATGTGTGTGTGTGTGTGTGTGTGTGTGTGTGTGTGTGTGTGTGTGTGTGTGTGTGTGTGTGTGTGTGTGTGTGTGTGTGTGTGTGTGTGTGTGTGTGTGTGTGTGTGTATGTATATATAAATAAAACTTTGACTCCTTAAAAATTAACAATGCATGAGGTCACGTTTACCGACAAAGTTGAAATTGTGTCTAAATGTTGTGATAGACATATAATCTGTGTACATATCCACTGCATGATGATAAATCAGAAAAACACATGTATTGTTCAGAGAAACTATAAATGTGTAACCACCATGGCCATTTCCTGTGGGCATTTGTCAACTAATGGTGTTTGGCTGTCATGCTGAAGTGTCCTCCTGGCTCTTATTATTACCCAATTAGCGGTGATACAGCACCTCCTTGGCCACTGCTCCTACATGTCACAGGGCCTCATGCTCACAGCCGGTGTACCCAGCAGCTGGCGCCCCCTACTGGCTCATGGCTCAACCAGTTGTGCTTGCAGTGTGGGCAGAGTGGTGTGGCTGGCTACTACTACTAAATGGTAATTAATCCCAGGGCAGCACAATGGCGAAATTAACAATTAATGTCAGGTTAGGCGTAGATTAAACACCGAGCTTATGTGGCCTTTTCACTCTCACCTCTTTGGGGGACTTGCCCATAGAATGGTCATTGGTCAGTTTACACTCATCAATACTTAATAGTTCCAATTGACACTTAGTTAGAGGGTGGGCATCAGCATGTGTTTTGCATCAAGTTTGTTTTGACATGACGGATATTAGTAATGTTTAGTGATGAAGATTCCTGGTGGAAAACATATGTAACAGTATAATAGTGTTATGGTTTGTAGATAGTTTTATCTATTGATAGATAGATAGTTATATCTATTGATACAGGTATTTTTTAATGAGTAACAAGTTTCTGTATTAATTTTTTTTGATATTTTTGTATTTTATTTTATCATAATCTCTATTATTATCGTCTTATTTTCAATGAGTACTTCACTTTTGCATTATTAGTTCCTAATTTACCTATATGTAACATTTATTTGATTTATTTTCTAATTTACAAGAACTACAACTTACCATTATTACTTCTGCCATTACATTTGTATCTATGATTAATTTTGTATCTATGATATTTCGAACAAAGCATGCTAACATAAAAATACTAATAATACTAATTTATAATAATTAATAGTTATTTCATTGCTAATAATATAAGATTGAATTCTCTAGCCATCTCTATGAAAGAAAAACTAAAAATTAAACACACTCAACCACAGGGTAATTAATCTACCATGCAGCGTAGCCATGACAACTTGATGTCCAGCCATTGTCCAGACCTGGCGAGTTAGCGGAAAGCCATTCTGGACAACAAGGCCCACAGCAATTTGCCGCTGTCCAGTAGTGTCCATCTTATTTCCAGGCGCAGCCACAATACTGACCTGCCCGATCAATCAATATTTATTAAGGAAACAATTGACCAGAAATGCTACTTCATCAATTAATCATGACGCAGCAGGGCGTTTGGGCATCATTCACTAGCAGTTTTGTAATTACATGAAATGCGATTGCTACTCTTTCTCTCTCTCTCTCTCTCTGTCTGTATCGCTCGCTGTGGAAAAACGCTTGCGCGAACCACGCATGCACACCCACACATGCACATGCCCGCCCACCTGGTGTGGTCTTTACAAAACATCGAAGTGGCTAAATCAAGTACGAGACTCAATCGATTGGGAGCTTGCTTTCCTGCTGCTTTTCTGTGAAATAAGCCATAATTAATTGACGTAATGTTTTGAGTCGCTGCACCATTTGTGCGCGCTGCACCATTTGTGCGCCGCCAGAGACGCAGCAGTGATGACTGTTTTATGCTCTCCCTTGAACCAGATATTATTATCAGCGTACCAAGCAATTACCAATGTAGCAGTTACAGCAGGCTCAGACAGTGGGTGTGGCTTTATGGTGATGCTTTTCTAGCACTCGTTATTATAAATGTCACAGGTGTTTAGACCGTGCAGCAATTACACCACATTTGACAAGACAATCTCGTTAATAAATCCTGCCAATATTGACACTGATGTTATTTGTGCAATACTTTGGCACATCCCTCTGCCGGAAAATGTTTACAGGTTTTTTTTGCGAGTTACCTTGTTGTTGTAAGAAGAGATTAGAAAGGTTTGCTGCTGTTTTATAACTGCTGAGAGGAGAGACAGTAAGTGGATGATTTGGTCTGTCTGGATCATTGCCAGGGTTGGCAGTAAACCTGCACCTCTCAGTGAGTGAGCCTGCTAGATTTACTACACCCTTTATCCAAATGCCCACCATGAACTCAATTGCCTATAGATGTTTGCACAAGTATCTGTTTATGTGCCAACAGTGCTAGTGAGCTGCTGGGCTTACTACACCATTTACCAAAGTGTCCACACCTGCTTATGCATGGCTCCTATACCTGTTTGCTAAAGTGCCTGTCATGACATCTGCGATATGTACGGACTGCGGCATGGTATACAACTGAGTCATGCCAGTCTTGCTTGTGTGGTTAGTTCTGCTTGAAGCAGTGAATTCTTCTTTCACACCTTTTGTCAACAGACATCTGTTTACACAGGATAACACTGTGGTGTTTTGGTATTTACACCTAACATGGAAAACCAGACAGACTATTTGCAGATTTTGACATCTTATGACCTTAAGCATGTACTGATTTTATGAGAAATTACTTTGGCTTTGTTACTTTTGTTCAAGGGGTTAAGTCATTCAGGCAGTGTGAGGTGCTTTTTTTCTACATGTGGTTTATTATCACTATCAACTAGCTGGTATGTTAACAAAGTATTAGAACCATGCAACTGCAATCTCTGTTTGGAAGGAATAAAACAATGTTGACCCTTCCCCCCTCTGCTATAAATCTTCATTTCTGTTGACGAGTACCCATACCAAATATATAGCACTGTCAGATTTACTATTGCTGTTTGGCCACTCATAATATGACATGCTTCATCTGAACGTGCCTATCTGCATGCTAGTGCCCCATTACAAGTGTTTGGGTAATGTCAAATGTTAAACTGGTGGAATCACATCAAAGGTAAACAGGCCTTTCAGTAAACAACTTTACTGATTATCCACCCACTACAGGGCCTAATTCATCTGTTGTCACCACCTCCATACCACAGCACCACCTCTTCAGCTGCACTGCTGATGGGCCACTTCCTCAGTCTCAAGCTATTGATCTGTAAGCAACATCAGTGCAATCATAATACGGTTTGTAACTGGTGGGCACTTGGCCCTGGCAACTGTGTGTGTGTGTGTGTGTGTGTATGAGTGGGGGGAGGGGGGAGGGGGCTTAGACAGCTGCTTAACAGGCCTCTATGTTAATGCCACTGATGAGGATGGATGCCTCCCACTGGGCCAGCCAGCCAGAGGAACACCCCACCCCATCCCAATGCACCTCCACCCCACCCTTCACACTTAGCATTACACACATAGCTTATCATCATCCAGTGCTCACTGTGGAATTAATGCTGATCCAGTTCAATACTGACACCTACCTGCGGATGTGCTAACTGTCTACCTACGGATGCGCTTAACTGTCACCACTGGCGCCACCATGAAGCCTTGCCAGGCACTAGTCGATTTAGCGTAGCCAATTTCTCCTGCTGGTTAGGTGAAAGTGGTGGAACTTGGCCATGGTTTCATGAGCAGCAGTGCTCACATGTGGCAGGGCATTGTGAGTAAACACAGGGCTGAGAGGACAAGGGGTGTGACACCACAGGCAGGTTGGATTATCTTTCTTACTTATCTTGTGAGCTTCTCTTGTGTGTGGATAATCCTTGTTGTGTCAGCACCCTAGTGGGAATCCTACAACTTCTCAGTGTCTTAATTATTTATTGCCTTCAATGCTGTCATCCCATGCTGCGTTGTTTACCTTCTCTTGTTCTATAATTAGAACTATTCCAGGCATTCTGCAGCTGGCATCACACCTAGTTGATTTAAACTGTGTGCATCTATCTACTAGGCAGTTCTTGTTTGTGGTGGTTTAGTTGTTTGAAGTCTTAATGTTTTGGTTTGTTAGACCAGTTGTGTTACTCTCTCACTTATAGTTGTTGTTCAAAGTGTGATGTGTATCTCTAGCTGTCAGGTAATCTAAGGAGGCACCAGGGAGACGCCACCAGCAATTTTAATTTGTTTCAAGATGAATAACTATATTTTATTGTATTAGTAATGTAATTAAATTCTTTATTTAATAAATTATAGTTATACAGTTACAACCAAATATAATATGTGTTGACTAGAAATTATTGTTAGTCTATAACAAAAGCAATATTTCTTCAAATGATGTCCACAAGACAAATACAACAATTGAACATTGAGTTTCAAAAGATCTTTACCAGTTCATCTCCTTCATATTGGATTGATGCTGGTATGTGTAATTAATTAATATAAAACATCATTCTAATCACAGAGATCACTCATCCCTTGTCCGGATGATATCCATTATAAATGAGACATAATTATATATTTACACATATTGATACTGTCATTCAACCAGCATATTTTGGCAAATCATCGTTTTTACTGACTGTGGAACTTGATGTGAGTTAGTAGTAGTAATAATAAACAACATTTATTCACAATAAACCTCACAAAATGTACATTTGATCTTCCATGAGGGTCATGAGTGTAAAACATAAATACACAGGTAAATGTACTACCGCGAAAATTAAATAATTACGTTATATAGTCGATTGTATAATGCAGTAAATTACTAGGTAATAAAGTAATATTTTTATATATTAGAAAATATAAAATAATAAAGAAAAAATGTTTTATCAGATATAATGTAAAAACTAATTTATCCAAGAACATAACCACTTAATAATCAACACAGTTGATTTAGAATTACAGTGGATGCTTGCTCACTGTAGAAAGTGAGGAATATCCACCTAAAATGAACACATTTTAAAGTCACATTATCAGATATAAGAGGCATCAACCAACTGTGGCTTGATATTGACCAAGATAAAATGTGTGAACTGTGGCCCTGAAGAAAGCTATGGTTAAGAGACAGACAGCCAGCCTGGCATAGAACCTGCAAGCACTGGGTCAGTCAGTGGACATAAGTAGCCCCTATCACCTGTCAGCAGCTCAACTAGTGGCTATTTATTGCTGACAACTGCCCCTGTTTAATGGGTGTCTAATGAAGACCAGGGAGTGGGTGTTTGCCTCCCTGCCTCTGCCTCTACCTGTCTCCAGTCAAGTGCACATTATCGAAGTCCATACATCTGGATGGACACACTAATGCCCCCTTGATTTTCATGAATGTAATAGAATGGCAGGAAGCTGAGTTTTGTAGCAGCTTATCAGGCACTCCTATGTGTGTGTGTATTGTCCCCCCTGGATTAACTATGGTTAGGGATTGGTGAAACACCTTATTAGTATTGGTGATATGTTTGGTTTAACATGCTGTAATCAACTTACATGGTTATGACAGGAACAACAAATATGTATAAATAATTTATGACCTGGGACCGGTTTCATGAGCGGCTAAGAATGGTCTTAGTAAATAACATGATTTTTTAAATATAAACGAACATAGGCGTTTACTCAAACACGTGACGCTAAGTACTTGTGTAACTTTAAGAACACTTCATGAAACCGGCCCCTGGTTGTTGAAATGGGCTCGGTTGAATGTGCACTGTACTTGGTTAAACATACCTCCTCATTCATATTGCAGACTTCGCAGTGTTATTTTATTGATCTCCGGTTTACGCTCGCCTCATTTTAGATTGAGGTAGCAGCTTTAAGAGAATCACATTGCAATGTTTTCCGGCAAGCTGATTCTTCAAAATGATGTGCAGAGGCAGAAATGGAAATGTGAAGAAAAAAACAGATTAATAAAATAATCTGCTGTGTGTGATTGATCCCACACAAGAGTTTGTGCATTACTGAAAATCGGATTATTAAAACACAAATAAACGAGACATGACTGTGGGTTGCTGCAAAGTGTGACGGCTTGTTCCTGGCGGAAGGAAGTGTTGGAAAGAATTGGCAGATTGACCGCATCAGTAGACATTGTTTACTGATGTGTTTGTTAATTGGTTAGTGAATTGATTTCTGTTGTTAATTGTTCAGTTGTGTGAGCCCAGTTAGGTTAGACAGAGGAAGTTTTTGATTGCCATCATGTGTACTTTGTATATCTGCAGCTAGGTTGAGTAATTAGTCAGACATGTAGCATATAGTCAACATACACATCATTCTAACTCTGACAGATCAGCACACCACATAGCAATTTAAGCTTGTTTGTTTAATATTTCAGTTGATGGATTGTAATAGATCTGAATGCGGATGACTAGAACTAGATGTTTCAAATACTGCCATAATGACTTTGAAGAATAACAAAATATTGCGGCTGGAAATCGCCTCATCTAATTGTGTTGAATGGTTTTGCTAACTCACCTATCTGTTATGCACTTGACTTGTATACAACTGTAGTGCCCATTGATAGACCAGTGGTCATTAGTAAATAGCATGTGTATTATTCATTAGCCAATCACTCTGATTAATATGTCTATCTGGTGGCTTCATTAGCCATTACATTCTTAGATGTATTATTTCTATTTTAAGTAGACTTCCTGGTTGCCATGCATCAGGTATTGCGGGTTAGTTACGCAAATAATTAGTGGCTCGTAACATCCAATCAAGGTGCCAAGACTCAATTTCTCTTATTGATCCTTATGGCATCCAGAGCATACACGGTCATAAAACAGTGGACATAACACATTGGTGCATAGGTCGATGTACGTGCATAGTTAGCATGACACCAGGAAATATCTTGCTGCCAGGAAACACCTTCTGTCTTTGATTTGCCACAGCTGTTTATAGTTGGCCTTGGCTGCCAAATGACAGTGAGTGGTGGTACCTAAAGGTGGGGGTGATGGTAGGGTACAGCACCAAGGTTTATGATGAATAATGACTTGATAGGGACTGTGGCAGCTTGCTTGTTTCACATAGGAAGCCTCTCCTTCAGTTCTGTCTATCTTTGGCAGATGAGTATCACAGCTTTGACTATTAATTTTGTTTTTCAATTTTTGAGTTTACTACATAATTGTATTTGATTCTCTGGGTAAGACAAAATTAATTTAATCCATTGTTTTCTTGTTATTGGTACCAAGTGAAAGAGGAAAAAATGCTTTCCAGTAACAAAAACAATTTGATTCCAAGTTAGATATGTGCAACATTGTACTTTTTAATCTGGGACTTACTGGGGAAAAACAGTTCTGAAAAAAATCTTGCTTTAAATGCTTGTAAATTCATGTGTTCGCATGAAGACACTATATTTCAGAAGCATATTTTTTATACTTACAGACAGTTCTCAGTAAAATAAATTTTACAGAATAGTTTATCTAATCATTTTCTAGCAGCAGTTAAAATCCAGAAAACAACCAATCGAACCTTTGGCTTTACTGGGCCTATATCTCGAAATGATCATTAGTGTAATGACACTTAGTACATTATTTAAAAGAATAGTACAAACACTTACACCGTCTTGCTGAAATCACTAATTTGTAGGTATGCTCGAGGTTAAACTTGATCCAGGTTGAGCAAGCGGCATCTAAATTTACACCGAATTAGTCGGATTGTGAAATCAGATTGTAAGCCCTGCACGTGGCGGGATACTGGTTGCATGGTGATACAATCTCATCTGTACTGGGTTCCAACAACAAGAGGTTAGAGGTACGATTAGGATAGGTAAGAGACTTGCCTTTCACTTCCAAGGAAAGGTAATGATCATGGTCACTGAAAGAGTCATTCTTGATACAACAAGCACACATAATAAACAAAATGTTACACGTACAATCATTCTTGTAGGTATGTGATTGAAGTTACTTGATAGTAACCATGTATTAATATCAAATGATGACCTTTTTGTGGTGAAAACCATAACAACACTTGACGTCATTCACTTGGTGTGCTGATTGATTATGGACGGCTTCATGCTCAATTACATGTAACATGTTTCTTCTGTGTGTAGATTTTATGTCACCAAATACATTTGCGTTTGTCAGTACATGTCAGTCGAGTTCTTAATATTAATTTATTTGCTGCAACAATATGCAATGTGATCGACTTTATACCTGTGATATGTACACACCACCCCCAATGGGGTGTTCAAGTATACCTAGGGTTAACCTACCTTTTAAGGGGTGCATTGTACTGTAATGGGCGTGAGAACAGCTCTTACGGCGTCACGTGGGAGAAAGGCATCTCCTCTACTTTGAGAGAACGTGCTTCAGTGTAAAGACGCTACATTTTACAGTACTGGGCCTTAAACTACATTATACACGAGTTGTACCTGGTATTCCCAGAAAGCAACTTCAATAATTATCACTGCTTGCTCTGACACAGTCTGTAGCATTCCCAGAAGTGTGACTTCCTGGAGTTCTGATTGATATTTCTTGGCAGTCGGGAGGGGGGGGGGCATCAGGGGTGTCATTGGGGAGTTGAGTGCAACCTCAAACCCAGGGAGACAGTTACAGCATTCTTGATAGCCGTGGACAATCCGCCAACGTAATGCATTGATTTCATGGACTGCTATTCATGCAACTATTCAACTCGTGCGTGTGTGCACATTTCCATTTGTATGTGCACGTATAGTGTTTATTTGTGGGAAGAGCCTACTGTTTATTATGGTTGCTAAGTGGCCACACATAAAGAAACTGCTGCACAGAGTGTAAATCCAAGTACACAACTCAGCTACTTATAGTGTAGTAATTTGTTGGTTAAATATTCACTCTTGCAATTATTGAATCAATCATAGAATAATACAAGCTTGAAAATGCAATAAGAAAACAATTAAATAAACAACATCGTTAACTTTGTTTTCTTGATCAAGCACTCTGTGTGTACTTTGGAAACCTAATAGAAATATGACAGGCCAGTTAGTTAATAATGTAAATTGATATGTACAGATTCTAATGTTTTTTTAAATAAAATGTTCATATAAAAAATACAGATCGAAATCCAAACAGGCAGGTGTGTGATGGTGGAACTGTAGAAGTAAATCATAGCTATAAACAGCTCATGGACTAGAGTATTTATCCACAAAGGTTACCAGTGTGAGTGCGAACCCATTGAGTCTACACTTCCCAACAAGTTCACACCTGAACATGTTTATCCAGTGCTTTATCAGGCGATACGGTGCTCCCACTTTGTGTGGACACAAACCTACATGCACCAAGTGTGTTCTGGCATCCAGTCCAGCAAATAGCACAATAAATAGCATGTTCTTGAGCATCACTGCTATTTGTCCCGTTCTAAACAATCGTTTGTCACTGGTCTAACCTGTAAGATCACTCTCGCTATGTAGGTGAGTAGACAAAACAATGCATATGATATTCCAGGTGAAGTGGATGACTCTGAATTTGTCCAGTGTAAATATTTTCATAGTGCGGCCATACTGTAACTGGTCATTACAAATATAACACAAGAAAGTTGCAGTGAACAGAGTAGCAGCATATCTTGGCTTAATCTGGCTTTGTAAAGGATAGGCCACAAGGCAGGAGAGCCACAATGGCGAGAGAGCCATTGATTCCTTTCTATACTTATGGGATGGTCAGATCGGCAGATAGGCCGCTTGACCACTGCTGTAACCCCATAACCTCTGACCCGAATACACTAAGCCTAACATCTGACCCTGATTGAACCTGGCGTACGGTTAACCACAAGGTTGCATTATATCCAGTGTTGCGACTGTTTTGCGGGAGTGATTTCTTTTTTGTGAAATATGAGTGATAAGTTTGTCGTTTGTATGCTGCAGCTATTGGCAGAAGGATGAGCTGAGAGAGAGCGGGCGGTGATGGGACACCCACCTGCCAGCCGCGGCTGACTCGGGCAACACTCTCTCGCTGCATTCACCACAGAGATGGACAAACACATCCAGCAGACCACTGACAGACTGCTGTGTATCAAACAAGTAGGTCTAATACACAATTATATATCCGTTAGACCACCGACAGACTGCTGTGTATCAAACAAGTAGGTCTAACACAGTTATACATCCAATAGTCCACAGTCAAATTGCTGTAAATCAATTATCAAACAAGTAGGTCTAACATAGTTATTCATCCAATAGACCATTAACAGACTTCTGTGTATCAACAGGTAGGTCTAAAGCTAGGATTCCATATGTACGGATACAGTATGCGGATACGGCATGCGGCAAAACAATTAATATAGTGCTCGTTGGAAATTAACATACGTAGTTCCAAACATGCATAGGCGGATGAGTTTTGTCGTGCGGATGCGGCTGCAGCAAATTGAATCGTTCCGTGTAGCAATTCGAATCGTACCCGCACACGAATCGGATAGGAAATTCGCAGTAGTGACATCACTACAGAGGTATTCACCATTCCGTTTGCGTTTCCGTACGCGTTTCCATACATATGGAATCGTAGCTTAACACACAGTTATACATCCAGTAGACCACCGACAAACTGCTGTATATCAAACAAGTAGATCTAGCACACAGTTATAGATCCAATAGACCACCAACAGACTGCATGTATCAAACAAGTAGGTCTAACACACAGTTATACATCCAATGGACCACCAACAGACTGCATGTATCAAACAAGTAGGTCTAACACACAGTTATACATCCAATAGACCACCAACAGACTGCATGTATCAAACAAGTAGGTCTATCACACAGTTATACATCCAATAGACCACCAACAGACTGCATGTATCAAACAAGTAGGTCTAACACACAGTTATACATCCAATAGACCACCAACAGACTGCATGTATCAAACAAGTAGGTCTAACACAGTTATACATCCAATAGACCACCAACAGACTGCATGTATCAAACAAGTAGGTCTAACACACAGTTATACACCCAATAGACCACCAACAGACTGCTGTATATCAAACAAGTAGGTCTAACACACAGTTATACATCCAATAGACCACCAACATACTGCATGTATCAAACAAGTAGGTCTAACAGACAGTTATACACCCAATAGACCACCAACAGACTGCATGTATCAAACAAGTAGGTCTAACAGACAGTTATACACCCAATAGACCACCAACAGACTGCTGTATATCAAACAAGTAGGTCTAACACACAGTTATACATCCAATAGACCACCAACAGACTGCATGTATCAAACAAGTAGGTCTAACACACAGTTATACATCCAATGGACCACCAACAGACTGCATGTATCAAACAAGTAGGTCTAACACACAGTTATACATCCAATATACCACCAACAGACTGCATGTATCAAACAAGTAGGTCTATCACACAGTTATACATCCAATAGACCACCAACAGACTGCATGTATCAAACAAGTAGGTCTAACACACAGTTATACATCCAATAGACCACCAACAGACTGCATGTATCAAACAAGTAGGTCTAACACACAGTTATACATCCAATAGACCACCAACAGACTGCATGTATCAAACAAGTAGGTCTAACACACAGTTATACATCCAATAGACCACCAACAGACTGCATGTATCAAACAAGTAGGTCTAACACAGTTATACATCCAATAGACCACCAACAGACTGCATATATCAAACAGGTAGGTCTAACACACAGTTATACACCCAATAGACCACCAACAGACTGCTGTATATCAAACAAGTAGGTCTAACACACAGTTATACATCCAATAGACCACCAACAGACTGCATGTATCAAACAAGTAGGTCTAACACACAGTTATACATCCAATAGACCACCAACAGACTGCTGTATATCAAACAAGTAGGTCTAACACACAGTTATACATCCAATAGACCACCAACAGACTGCATGTATCAAACAAGTAGGTCTAACACACAGTTATACATCCAGTAGACCACCACAGACTGCATGTATCAAACAAGTAGGTCTAACACACAGTTATACATCCAATAGACCACCAACAGACTGCATGTATCAAACTAGAAGGTCTAACACACAGTTATACATCCAATAGACCACCAACAGACTGCATGTATCAAACTAGTAGGTCTAACACACAGTTATACATCCAATAGACCACCAACAGACTGCATGTATCAAACAAGTAGGTCTAACACACAGTTATACATCCAATAGACCACCAACAGACTGCATGTATCAAACAAGTAGGTCTAACACAGTTATACATCCAATAGACCACCAACAGACTGCATATATCAAACAGGTAGGTCTAACACACAGTTATACACCCAATAGACCACCAACAGACTGCTGTATATCAAACAAGTAGGTCTAACACACAGTTATACATCCAATAGACCACCAACAGACTGCATGTATCAAACAAGTAGGTCTAACACACAGTTATACATCCAATAGACCACCAACAGACTGCTGTATATCAAACAAGTAGGTCTAACACACAGTTATACATCCAATAGACTGCATGTATCAAACAAGTAGGTCTAACACACAGTTATACATCCAGTAGACCACCACAGACTGCATGTATCAAACAAGTAGGTCTAACACACAGTTATACATCCAATAGACCACCAACAGACTGCATGTATCAAACTAGTAGGTCTAACACACAGTTATACATCCAATAGACCACCAACAGACTGCTGTATATCAAACAAGTAGGTCTAACACACAGTTATACATACAATAGACCACCAACAGACTGCATGTATCAAACAAGTAGGTCTAACACACAGTTATACATCCAATAGACCACCAACAGACTGCTGTATATCAAACAAGTAGGTCTAACACACAGTTATACATCCAATAGACCACCAACAGACTGCATGTATCAAACAAGTAGGTCTAACACACAGTTATACATCCAGTAGACCACCACAGACTGCATGTATCAAACAAGTAGGTCTAACACACAGTTATACATCCAATAGACCACCAACAGACTGCATGTATCAAACAAGTAGGTCTAACACACAGTTATACATCCAATAGACCACCAACAGACTGCATGTATCAAACAAGTAGGTCTAACACAGTTATACATCCAATAGACCACCAACAGACTGCATATATCAAACAGGTAGGTCTAACACACAGTTATACACCCAATAGACCACCAACAGACTGCTGTATATCAAACAAGTAGGTCTAACACACAGTTATACATCCAATAGACCACCAACAGACTGCATGTATCAAACAAGTAGGTCTAACACACAGTTATACATCCAATAGACCACCAACAGACTGCTGTATATCAAACAAGTAGGTCTAACACACAGTTATACATCCAATAGACCACCAACAGACTGCATGTATCAAACAAGTAGGTCTAACACACAGTTATACATCCAGTAGACCACCACAGACTGCATGTATCAAACAAGTAGGTCTAACACAGTTATACATCCAATAGACCACCAACAGACTGCATGTATCAAACAAGTAGGTCTAACACACAGTTATACATCCAATAGACCACCAACAGACTGCATGTATCAAACTAGTAGGTCTAACACACAGTTATACATCCAATAGACCACCAACAGACTGCTGTATATCAAACAAGTAGGTATAACACACAGTTATACATCCAATAGACCACAAACAGACTGCATGTATCAAACAAGTAGGTCTAACACACAGTTATACATCCAATAGACCACCAACAGACTGCTGTATATCAAACAAGTAGGTCTAACACACAGTTATACATCCAATAGACCACCAACAGACTGCATGTATCAAACAAGTAGGTCTAACACACAGTTATACATCCAGTAGACCACCACAGACTGCATGTATCAAACAAGTAGGTCTAACACACAGTTATACATCCAATAGACCACCAACAGACTGCATGTATCAAACTAGTAGGTCTAACACACAGTTATACATCCAATAGACCACCAACAGACTGCATGTATCAAACTAGTAGGTCTAACACACAGTTATACATCCAATAGACCACCAACAGACTGCATGTATCAAACTAGTAGGTCTAACACATATACTAGCTACAAAAAGAAACTGTGCATAGGAAGAAAGGCACCTAAATGTAATGCAATGGATTGATTTTGTTCAATTAACATGAAACAGGGACATGTAGACTATACCATAATATGACTTTCATTGGAAAGTTACATAATGCAAGGTCAGTCAACGCCATTGTGTGAAAACAAATAAAATGCTCCTGTAGGGTCTTACGTAACAGGCATGGTTACACAAAGCAGACGTTTGGAGAGCTCCTGGTGCACCCTACTGGAAAAACATACGGAGCACAAGCCTGTCATTCCACAAAGGTTCCATACCCACCCATTTCATTAACGAGGCGCCAATGCACTGCAGTGATCAACACACCCGTTATTAATCTTGTGACTTCCAAGTTTGCCGCTGAAACTTTGACGCTAAAGACTAGGCATAAACATTAAAGCCATTGTGTTATTGTCACGAGAAAATAATGGCATACATGTTACACTTAGATCACACTTTTGTGTGGACAGTTTAAACCACTTTTTAACAATATAATGACATTTGTATCATGCACAGGTTTTTTTTGGCAAGTGTAGTTATACATCCAATAGACCACTGACAGACTGCAGTCTGTCAGTGGTCTGCTGGATGTGTTTGTCCATCTCTGTGGTGAATGCAACAAGAGAGTGTTGCCCAAGTCAGCCGCGGCTGGCAGGTGGGTGTCCCATCACTGCCCGCTGTCTCTCAGCTCATCCTTCTGCCGATTTCTGCAGCATACAAACCACAAACTTATCACTCATATTTCACAAAAAGAAATCACTCCTGCAAAAAAACTGGTTGCAGCACTGGATATAATGCAACCTTGTGGTTAACAGTACGCCAGGTTCAATCGGGGTCGGATGTGTGTTAGGTTTAGCGTTTTCGGGTCAGAGGTTATGCAGCCGATCTAACTCAAGTTCGTCGCTGCTACCGGTTGTCAATGACATACTTATACTTTAATGGTTTACGTAATTGTGCATACACTAAAAACACTGCTATAAATTAATAGTTTAATGACAAATCAACCACATAAACAGACCAAGTAAACAACTTCTCTCAGACAACAAAGAAACCGGAAATGGCCTCGGAAATTAATATGACCCAATCAGGAACGCGAACCGGGTCACATGGTAGCAACAAGCCGCATTGTATAACATTTTTATATGATTCTGATTGGTTGGTTTTGTATTATTCTGTGAAACCTGTTCTATCTTTGGAAAGCAGATATTCTTAGCTTTCTGACGATATACGGCAGATGGCGATCGAGCAAAGGAGAATTCAGATACGGAGCACTTGAAAAAGTCAGAGTTTGGCCTTTGTTTTTGCAGTCTCCCAAAACATAATTTACACCTTCACACAAAGTGTTAATTATTCACATTTAAAGGTAACACTTTGGCAAAAAGTTTTCGTGTTGGGAAAAATTAACTATTTTTAATTGCGTTAGTATTATAATCTCATAATAATCCATATCAACCTACACTTGTTAATCCGCTTGTACAGAGTAATTAGAATCCGCGACATCCGACTAATTTCGTGGGAATGCCTCACATATCTTCAGTGGAGAAAAAATATGATGTGATCGTAACTATGTTATAAGCGTGTTCTGCATGATTAACATGCAACAAGGGCATTCACACAGACAATGGCACATGCTAACCTACTTGCTTACCATTGGTTCTGTTAGCAGTTGACCTGTAGGCACACATTCTTATAGACTCCGGGTGATATGTGTGGTTGTGCTTATGTATGAACACACCCGTTGACGTCCGGTTTGAAAACGATGTACGATAATGCTGAAAATTTACACGATATACATATGTAGAGTGGTAATCATGAATTTTATGGACAGGACTGGACAACTGACCAGCTAGATGTTGGTCAGTTCTATGGAGTCACGTCTAAGGTGATTATTAGAACTCATGTTGTTACAGACACTTTCTTGTGGTTCACCTTTGTAGAACACAACATTGTCCAGTCGGCCTAGTTTGGTTTGTGGACACCTGTTTTTTGTTGTCGGATTAAGCAAAACGATTAGTAGGTGTATCTGTATCATGAACTTGTTGAAATGCATACCTCGGTGATACAGCTAACACATGTAAATTATAGTGATATGTGTCACCAGTAAATGTACTCAATATAGCTCTGATTAAGGTACACTGTTGGTTCAACGGAAGAAATGCAGTATGTTTTTTGGTTGGTTCCATACACAATATACCTGTGTTTCACAGCAATGCAATCTATCGGCAGCCTTTTCTACCTTCATGAGTCTGTGTAGTGTATTACAAAGTAGTGTGTTGAAAAGACTTAGAGTTACGACCTACCACCTGTATTGTTCTGTGTTGCTGTTGCACATACCAGAAGAACAATGTTTTTCAATTGCTAAATAGCAGTCACATAACAGGAATATATGTCCGCTTTGATTTCTATGCCATGTTCAGGTCCAAAGATGAATTGCAGTCTGTTAATACCTAAATATTGATAGTAACATTGACCTTTTGGGCTGATAATTTATAATTAAGACCTGTCAGTTAAGATCTCTGAGGACATGTTCTGTAGGTGATCATATTTCCAAAGTTTACTTCATTTAGCTTAATTAACTCCAAAACAGAGGGATACTGTGTCAGTTGTTGATAAGGCCAATTATAAAAAAGAATCTGACTTCATTGCTTGATTGAATCATTTTTCCTTCTGTAAGTGATCATATTATGCAGTGGTTGTATCTTGCAGTGGTCTTACAATACAGCAGTCTTACAGTGCAGTGGTCTTACAGTGCAGTAGTCTTACAGTGCAGTGGTGTTACAGTGCAGTAGTCTTACAGTGCAGTGGTCTTACAGTGCAGTGGTCTTACAGTGCAGTGGTCTTACAGTGCAGTGGTCTTACAGTGCAGTGGTCTTACAGTGCAGTGGTCTTACAGTGCAGTGGTCTTACAGTGCAGTGGTCATACATACAATGCAGTGGTCTTACAGTGCAGTGGCCTTACTCTTACAGTGCAGTGGTCTTACAATGCAGCGGTCATACCATACAGTGGTCACACTATACAGTTGTCTGTTGCAGCACCTGAGTACACCGGCTGGCTTTGCGAACGCGGCACGTGAATTGCTGGAGTGGTGCTCTGACACACGCGCCTTCCAACGACAGTTTGAGTCGGCCCTCATCAGTTGTCTTACGGTCAGTCTCATACTCTCTCTTGCTTCCTCACCACCACCCACCAGTGGCCACCATTTCACTAACATTCTTATGAGCTCATCAGCCCGATTGTGCTCTTTAGATTGTCACCTGGACACCTTCACTGGTTTGTCACGGATATAGTATCCTCAGTGATAAGGCAGTGGCTTTTCAAAATTTGAAAAAGTTCAAAGTTATAAACAAATTCTTTTAAGCTCATTATCTTAGTGAAATGTTCCCCAGATCTACCCAGCTCTTTCTTAACTCAAAACTAGTAACACAAGTCACAACTTAGTTTTTCAATTCATTTTGTGTGCATGTACGTCATCAACTTGTAAACAGTGGACTCTGGTTATAATAACTCCTGATATAAGAAACTTCCACTTAAAAGGAACAACTTTAAAAGTCCCTTTCAGACCTGCACTGTGTTATACCCATTATATATATACATATATATATATATATATGCATGCATGCATACATACATGCATGCATACATACATACATACATACATACATACATACATACATACATACATACATACATACATACATACATACATACATACATACATAAATATAGGGATTCCTTTGGACTGCAGAAACACGTCAATGTGCCCCAAAGACGCATACAAAAACGTGTCTGAGAAATCTGAGAAAGTTCAGGGGTGCTTGTGTAGAATCCAGGCCCACCTCGATTTTGCTGTTATTAACTATAGTTCCGCCTAAATTTACATGTCGATGCGATAATTAAACCATTCCACATTATCCCAGGCATATTTTCGCTATATAAATACTGCGTCTTAGTGCATTTTGAGGCTCAAACAGCACTCCGGTTTGCTCCAGTCCACGCCCGAACACAGACAACGGCCGTGTGGACAACAGACTGAACAATGGCCTAAATATGAATTATTTAAATCACATCTTACATTGATGACTGGACATTGCGAAAAGTCTAATCAATACCCTTGTGCCTTGCCTACCTCTTGCCTGTCGTTTACATGGTTTATAAGCTACAGACGAGCACCATAAACAGCGTTTGTTGCCGCCGACACCATAATATCGCCCATCGTCAACTTTCAAGTCTTGCCGAACAAAGTGCAATCCATTCAATATCTATACAAATAATATCCATCCATACATCTATACTATATGTACGTCTTAAATACATCTATGTTTGCTAAATATTACAACTGGGGTACATTCTCAACGAAAAATGTACATTTTTAGAAGCATGTTTATAAATCATGCCTCCATCACCAAGGCTCGTATATAGTATATTCATTACAAATGACCCTGTCTCCCAGGGTCATAAACTTTGAATAAAGATATTGCTATGTTCTAGTCTAATATGTAATAGTCTTATCGTGTATAGTATAATTTAATAGGGCTAATTTATTTTTGTGTTTTTTATATACAACATAATCTAATTTCCTCTCAAAAAGATGGAGCCTCAACCATAGAGTGTGTGAGACTATTCCATAAATCTGTGCATCGGTGGTGCCCTCTCGTTCTCGTCTGTGAATCATTGTACCTCAATGTCACAAACTGCTGCATCGTATTTCTCAGTTAGAACCGCCCTATCCTTGAAGCAGTAGACTGTAGCAGCCAGTCCACACAAAAAAACATACCCAGGCTGTATCTAGTTTTGTAACGTTACAGATTTATTTTAAAAAAATTCTTAGCATTTGATATTGATGGTTATATAGTATGTAGCCAGAAATATGTCACGCAGGCAGTCCTGAATAGAATTCAAACAAGTTAAATTATAACATGATTACATGCCTAATATTTAAAAAAGTAATGTTCACACTTACATGGTTATTTAAGCGATCATATTATCATACAAATTAATTAATAACATTTTAATCAACTGATTAAGGCACATAGTTTTATCTCTGATGTGCCCGAAGAACAGTCCCTGTATATCAGGGTTGAACACTTTAGCCACCCGGTTTTAACTGCCCGGTTTTAACCGTCTGGTTAAAACCGGGCTCATTTTCCCTGAAGTGGTCAAAACCTAATTTGTTGATAATTGTGTGCAATGTTTCTGTAATTAATTGTTAATCATTATAAAAACAATGCAAGTGTCAACATATATGTTCAATATGAATAAGAAACAAGATATCTTGAGGTACTATTGCTCATTGTATTCAAATCAAACTCATGCAAAAAGTAGACCATAATTTTCAACAATACGTGTAAACATGTCAGAGTGGTAATCAATGTAAAGCATAAAAACTAAAAAGTATTTCATGGTCCATGCTCTGTTGTTGGTCCTGGTTTATTCTTTAGATTAACCAATTGAATTTTTGTTTTCAAAAGATTGCCTATCTATGTTCTCACGATTGATGATTTCTGATACATGGAACATGTACCCTTACTATACTATTATATAATTTTTAATTAACTAGTTTTATTTACATTAAGTGATAATTAATGACACTGCGAGAATTGATACCAGACAACACATTCAAATTCAGCATAGCTAGGCCATTTCTGTAGCGTAGATTTAGGGCCAGGCCACGGTCTATGTGAATTATTCCAGAAAACAGCCACCTTTTTTTCTGCCAGAATAGTTTCTAGAATATTTTTGCATATAAAGAACTTAGTAACTGGTGAATACTTTACAATAATTACTAAGTGTTATACACATGCTTTTATTTATTAAGCATGTGCGTCAATTCAGTTTCAGTTGTGCAGGAACAAGGACTGCTTCATAGAAATTGCACGACAATTCAGCATTGGTTTCCTAATCTCCAGCTATACTTGTTTTAAGCAAGTAGATATTTATATTCTGTCACTACATAAAATTAGTGTATGAGCTAAATATAAGCTAGGAGAAGTTTGGTGTATTTTGGGTTAGTTTTAGACGTCAATAGTATTAATAGGTTTTGGAGGGGTTTTGACCGTTTTTGACTGGTTTTAACCGCTAAGTGGTCAAAACAGGTTTTGACCGGCTAGAGTGCAACCCTGCTGTATATATATATATATACATATATATACATATATGTCTATATATATATATATATATATAGACATATATATATATATATGGAACATCAAGTGTGGGTATAAAGAACAGTTTAAATATGTGCTAACATATTCCTTAATAAATTATACTATAGTGAGAGTCCAATGTACATGATATTATACGCTACATGTGGTTGTGATTGTTTCAGCCGTACTGCACTGCTGAATTATCAAATTATGCAGACAAAAAAAAACATTCAAAATGTACATCTGCTGCACGTTTGGCACACACGTAGCATTATCAGTGACAGTTCTCAGTCAAATTGAATATGAATAAGTTTGCTAGATCCAAAAATGTTATGCACTTAGTATTAGTTTAACCCCACCAATGTGTGTGGTATGGAACTTGCAAGTTTTATTACCCAAAATTGCTATTTGGTATTAGCATCAGTTTGCATTAATATATGTTTCACTCGGTAGATGGTGCCACTGTAACAATATATATTCGCCTCTGCCCAAACTACAAAATATGTAATGCTTGACATACTTCGGGGCTGTCAACTTAACGTGTCCACCCCTAAATGTAATGTACAATGAGGTGCAATAGTGTACATTTCTAAAAATCTGTTTATTGCCTATTTCATACTAGTATACAGTAGTTACATTACTCACACTTGATTCAGTGATCATTGATAATATCGGTGATAAGTGGTTAGGCCTGTAGCGTGCACTGAACACATTCTGTTTTCTTCTGCTCTTTTCTGGCTCTTTATTATATTCATATTCACACTATTTCATTTCAAATCATTTTCGCAGTTCCTTTCTATACGAATGATCTAAGTTGCAAGGCCTCGACATGTTAGACTGTGTTGTCGGCATGTGTATGATAACAGATATTCAGCACGCTGCCGCAAGACGCAGACTACACGATGGCTCCAGAATAAAACATCATCGCTGGATTGCATCCTAAAATAGCCTGAGCCGACAATAAAACATTGATTTGTATTGGTCCAGTGGCAGCGACGTGTATTAAGAATGCCATGCTGACAGTTGTTAGGATTAGCCACTCATCTGCCTAATGTTATTACCCAGGATTATCTGGCAGTGGTGCACTGTTAACACCAGCGATCCCAGGACCATAATAAGTGGCCCCGGCACATTGTATGTATTGTTTACCCACACTGCCGGGACAATGCACGACATACACTGGTTAACTTCATGTCATTGTGTGGCCTAACAGTGTCGGGGATCGGTTTGATTTTCATAATCAAACATCGGTTTGGCCAAACCGATCAATGATCGATTGTGGGCGGCATTTCTTAAAAAAGTTTAGTCGCTAAGTGGCAGTACTAGTGGCACACATCAGTGGCAACCGACTTAGACATACAGTGTATTTGATGAAAATGATTACCTATTTGTAAGAATCTCCATAGGAAACTTATGAATGGCCCTGCAATATTAATATATTTATGTCTTCCCATCATGTGAGGTTTCCTAACATACCATAAGCATGGCAGGTTTTAACTATGCCAGTGGTGTCTTTTTCACAAAACAAAAATTTATTTTCATAATTTGGTGATAATACATATTTCACCAAAAAACTAATTTTATATAATCGAATCAATCATAAGTCACACAAAATTACATTATATGTTATACATTATATGGGCTGGTGCCAGATATATGATGCTACATAAATATTAGTAATGCGATAACCTGTTAGTTGTTATTGTCTACTGTCTCTGTAAATTCGTTTCCAGGAAATTATTTTAAATGAAACTATATGATTTAGGTATACTTAAACTGCCTGACATAATGAAATTGAGAATTTCTATTGTAATGTTCAAGGCTAAAAATAAGATGTTGCCATATAACCTTCAAGAATTCTTTGCTACTAACCATGATTCAATGCATTTGACACGTCAAAGTAAAAAGTGAAACACGTGTATGCTCGCACAACTTTGAAATCTATATGTATATCGGTATATGGGGTTAAATTATGGAACTCCCGTGATGAAAAAATAATTAGTTCAGCTACAGTTCAAATAATCAAAATAAGACTTAAGCACTTCTTTATTAATAATTACCATGCACACACATAAAACGGAAATGATGAATATACGTATATGTATATATATATACAAATATATATACAAATGTAACTGAAAGAAATTAATGAGATTGCTTTCTAAATATACATTCCCATATTGTTACCAATGTTGTGTTTAATATGCTTGTACAAGTTACGGTGGTGTTGGGGGACGTGATTAATGAGTACAACACTTCTATCTTCCCCCATTTCCATATGGGGGAAGATAGATGTTTATTTACTGTATATTGCATGTAGTTTTCTTTGTATGCATTTTCCACTTGGAAATAAACAATCAGTCAATATATAGATTATGCTATTATATGTAAAGGAGGCTTTTGTTTTGAAATACACTATTGACCAGACTAAATGTGTTTATTTTATTTGTGTACTTATGAGTACAATTTACAGTGATATTGCATTTGTACTGTGCACTGTCTCATCTACATGCTGTAGAGTGTAGCTAGCTCATCTCTTAAAGATACACCTGCATTGTTACAAAGTCACAATTAGATAGCCTCACCCAGTAAATCACTTCCTCTTACTGTGTGCATGTGTCTGTCCTCTCCAACCCCTGCACTCCTCTTTGTAAACAAACAAGGCAGTCTATTAATGCCTGGTGGGACTCCTGGAAGGTCAGGCAGGCTACCTGCCTCACGTCAGCCCCCCTCACTTCCTGCAGCTGCCCACTGGCTACCTACTGGGTACACACACACCTTCCTGTGGTCCACTCTCTCATCCACTGATCATGTCAACACCTTGTCTCCCTCTGTCTGATGTATGCCAGTCTGGGTGCTGCAACTTCCGGCCTCTACTGTGGTGGGGGGGTTGTGATTTGCTTTTGATGTGTTTCCAAATTTAACTGACCTTGTCAGTCTCTGTTATTCATATTAATAATACTATTTTTGTTATGATATTATTAAAACACTAGAATAAATAGATCCGAAGGTATTGCCTGCCAAGTTGCATTTGACATGCCCGAAGCATTGTTTGCAGTTTGAATGTTTTGCCCATGAAACATTCAGATTGTTCAGTAAACGCCAGACAGACAGAGCTAACAGCAAATTCCACGATTGCTCTTTTATGTTGGATGCATGGATGAGCCCCATAGTCATGACAGCAAGTGGGGCAAAGTACAACTGATTCAGTGAAGTATTACCACCCCTGGTTTGAGAGGGTGATTCTGTGTAATGGGACAGACAAGGTAACTTGAAACCACAAAGGACAAGAGACCAAAATGATCCCTGCGTAAACAGACCACACAAGATTTGGTGAGGTTGCACAGAGTGCAAAACATGTTTACTCACCATTATTAAGCTATATTAGTGTGTATTAATTTTGGTGTTCTTGTCTCATCAGGTGCCAACAATGTCATAGCAGGGTTTCCTCTGTGTTTATGTAATAATAACATCAACAAGACACTGATAACTCCAGTCAGTCACAACTGGGATTAACAATAATATTTTGGTGTTGACTGCCAGATATCTGCCATATAAAAGGAGGCATGTGTCTGTGGGTGTTGGTGTAATAAGAACAGCAATCATAAACACAAATGCAACGAAAGAGAAAATAAATGTTTTTTGTTTGGTTTCCCTGTAACACACTGACCATGTGCCAATAGACTGGTAGTAAGATCTAATCTATTGTTCATATCAATGTAAAGGGAATGAATATACAAGAACTTTCATTGCTTAACTGATCAATATGCAGCTAGTTGGGTGTTTGTGGTAAATAAAATGGCCAAATTCATAGATTTTTTAAACTTGAAGTACCAGTTACATCTAAGTTAACAATGTCATACCTTTATTTTAATGTGAATTTAACACACTATAAATTAATCCAGTGAAAAACATTGTATTTAACATTCAAATGTGAAGATTTATTGGTCGGTGTATTAATTGCAGTCAAGTGGTGTCTTTTATATGTTATAAAACAAACAAATGTTCATTCGTGTAATTTCAAACATACTATTAGTTGAAAGATCACAAGTGTCACGTTTGTATGGATATCAAGCTTAATCTGCCAAGACATTATAAATTTAGTAGTAAATTAACTGTATTTCCAGTCAGTCAGTGAGCCAGAGAGAATCACTGTAGAATCTCATTAACATGCCACATTCCTGTGTGGTGTGTAACACTGGCTTCCTCTCGCCTCATAGTAATAAAACAACTAAATTATCAGTCGCTGTAGGCAGATCTAGAATTAAATGGTGTGTGATGCCTTGAAAAAAATATGCAGATAACAGTAAACAGTTTTTATTTTGAGCCACTTGTGGGTTTTATTAGTGCACCCGGACACTGGTGACATGAACTGGGGTGGAGTTTGCAGCACTGAAGTAGTTATCAATCCACAGTGTGACATTCTAAAATCATCTTTAGCTTGCACAAAGAATGTATGAATGTTTTTACTGAGTATTTAGTTGGTGTGAAAAAGAGTTTAAGGAATTGATTAATGAGAGCAGAACATGAACGGAAGGGGAACAACTAGCAAAAAGAATGAATATGCTCAGAGTGGAGGGAGACAAAGAGGAAGAGACCGAGATGGGAAGACTGTAGGAAGAGAGATCTCTTTTGATTGGGAGGAGTGAGAACGAGAACAAGACATGGGGGGAGACGGGTCGTGGAGTGGCATTGTGGGATCAAAGACGGAAGAAGAAAAAACTAAATTGAGGACCTATATCAAAGCTTTGAGAAGAGCATAGACAGTTAATAATAGTGTCTCCCGGCTAATAGACGTGATGTTTGTGATCCAGGACTTGTAGCTGGATGGATTGCCAGGTTTAGTTGTGTTGACATTGACGCAGTGTAAACTGGTTCGTGTCAGGTCAATACTGCTGCTGCTGCTCAATTGATTTTGCAGTGGACCTGATTAGGCACTCATCATATGCACATTAATGAGCAACTGATTGTATCTGACTTGTGCTGATTTCCCGCTCAAGCCAGTCCATTGTGAGCATAGTTTTATTTATTTAGCCACTTATCGGCATGGTTGGTTTTGATTTTCTTGAGTTTACAGATTTAACAAGATAGTGGCGATAACAGATAATTTTCAAATACATGGTTAATGATAGATGATATTTTTCGTTCACACATTCGTAGTCCAAAAAGACCATAATAGTGCAAAATAATTCACATTTAACGTGTGTCGCATAACATTGCCTAGAAAGCCAGATAACTGTAGGTATAGATAATTATGATATCTTTGTAATGTTACTTTTGGAAACAACATGGAAACAACTCATCACACACATCACCACATTAAGTGGATGGCGAGATAAGTAAGTAAATAAGTAAGTAGAGCTGTAAGTACTTTTTGGAGAAAATCTATTATCTGTAATATTATGATCACAATTGTGTATTTTTGTGGTACCTTTCTAAGTCCACACTTAGTAGTGATGTGCCATGAAAGCCGCCGGTTACCATTTAGGAACAAAGTGAGCTGCTTCAGCAGTCTTTGTTCTTAGGTAGCAAGTAACTGTGGCTCGAGTTTATGCAACGGAGTATCCAAGCCATCCATCACACTAGCTGGGTGGTAGAGATGTCACCATGAGGCACTCCATGCTCAGTTCTATAGTGTTTCTAGGCAGTGGTTACTTCGTGTGGGATCAGCGCACATAAACATATTATAGGAACAGCTGCAGCTAAATATAGATGCTCTTGAAGTTGGGATGACTTTGGGAAAGGTTCAGAGAGAACAGGGTAGCCCAGTGTTAATTGATATTCCCTCTATCTGCCTAGACCATGAGGCCCAGGCTTCCATTACTGGCCCAGGCTACTAGGCTGCTAAATGCCAGTCTTCACCCTGCTACAGCTTCCTGGGCCGGCTTCTAGGAACGCACCCGTATCCATTTCTGAGAAGACTGATATTAATTTTCCAACCCAACTACCCAGACATTTGGTAGCATTTTGTACGGAAGGCCGACTAGATGAAATGGCAATGGTTTCTGCCAGGGAAAATTGATGTTTAATTGCTGTGTCAGCAACCTGGAAATGTCACAGGTCCTTTGGTCAACTGGCCTGTTAATTAAGTGATTGCCCCGTCCCTTTTGTGAGAGGAAGTAGTTTTAGGAGAAAGCTTGAGGAAAGGCTTAGATAGATAGTGTTAACACTTGCAGGAAATATGAATAAGTGTGCAGTTTCATTGTGTGGATAGTTATGTACTGAAGTAAGAATAAATTATTGTAACAACCTTAGAGACAAGAGGATTCAGATGAGAAAAAAATGAAGTTTTCAGATACTGAATTGGTATGATTATGAAAGTATGAAGAGGCCTATTTGGTAAGCATTTTTTTCTTGATTAAGAATGATAAAAGGACTTGAGGACCCGAAATAACATTGGTGAAGGAACGTTGTAGATTGGAAAACAGAGAGTAATAATTCTCACAGAGGTCAATAAATGAATGGAACAAATTGTTTACTGATAGTGTAAATGCTAGCAGCGTGAATATGTGTAAGAATAAAATTAACAAACATCTCATTAAGTATAGAATTTTGATAAGCCAAACGCTTCCTTGTCCACATACCATCTGGGATTACTGCTCTGGGAGCTAATTAAACTGTAGTTGCCTACTCTGAAAAGTGACAAATGTAGTTAAAATTTGGGAAATGTAAATGCCTCCACACAGGACATGAGAACGAAGATGTACACTATACAATGTACTAAGTACTACTATAAAAGAAAAGGTCTTAGGGTTCATTAGTGCTGATGTGAAGGTTTCAGAGCAGTGCGGAATTGCAGCTTCAAAGGGAAATAAAATCCTTGGATTAGTTAGGCGAAATATAGCGTATAAGAAAAAAGAACTAATAATACCACTGTACAAAACAATAGTTAGGCCTCATTTAGAATATTGTATACATGCATGGAGGCCATATCACAAGAAGGACAGAGATATGCAGAGAAAGAGTACAGAGGAGAGTGACTAAAATGATACCAAAACTGAGGGATCTTAGTTCAGAAATACACCTAAAAGAATGTGGTTTAACAACACTAGAGACCTGGGGCTGGTTTCATGAAGCGGCTAAGAACGTTCTTAACGCTAAGATGATTGTCTTAGTAAATTACGTGATTTTTTTAATATAAGGGAGCATAGGAGTTTACACAAACACATGGCACTAAGTAATTGCGTAACTAAGTACGCTTCATGAAACAGGCCCCTGGAGATTGAGAGGAGATCAGATAGAAGTGTTTAAAATATTGAATGGTTATGAAAATATTGATAGAAATATTTTTTCTCAGTTAAGAAAGATAGAAGGCCCAGAGGACATGAAATGTAGATTAGATATAAGAAAGTTCTCATTTTCACAAAGAACTGTAACTGAATGGAACAGATTATCTGTTGATTGTGTTAGTAGCGAGAATATGTTTAAAATAAAATCAACACATACCTCAGAAGGGCGGGATACATGTAGATAAAAATGGTTGGACTCTCGATAAGCCAAAAGGCTTCCTTGTCCACCTGCCATCTGGGTGACAATCTTGTTATTTACAATTTGCATAAAAAGATCAGACACACTTTGCATTCTGGGACAGATGGACAGACGGACAGACGGACGGACGACGGCAGTGCTCACGTCCCAATGTGGTGAGTGGGCGACTGCTAATTGCTTACCCTGTTTTCGTAATACCTCGACAAAGAATGGTGTGAAAACATGATTGTTACAGGGTCGTTTCACCTGTTCACTTGCCCGTCCACCGCCGGAAGTGCGCAGAGGTCTATTGCAGCAACTTTAGAACCCAGTTTTGCGTGGCATGCCCGACTATTATTGCCCATTTACCCCGGTACAAGTGCTGGGTGTGTATGCGTCCCTCGGTGCCCCATAAATCTTTGCCACATGTGAGAAACTGAAGCGAGGGAGAACTGCGGGAATGTATCGCCTTATGCGCGCCCGTGTAACGGGAACGGGAATATGTCGAGTTAGCCAACTAGGTGTGGATCTTGTACGTGCGCGTCAGTTCACCTGTGAGCAGGTGCCGGCTTAGAAGTGTGCCGCAAGATTTACTCACCCATTAGGCGGAGGCACGGAAGCATGCCAAGAGATAGTTGAGATTCTTTTGTGATAAAGACACTGTTGAGGCATGGTGGGCAGGTCGAACCTGATCTCAAAATATCCACCTCCTAGCACAGATAGATTCTTCCCGGGGCTGATTCTTCCATTGTATACATTCCTGGTGGCTGCCCTGGTATGCCAGCAGTTTACGTAATATAGAGGTGAGGCATTCATTAGGAGGCCTGGTTAACTTTTTATGGTGGATTTAGTTATTGTGTCAGAGGCTGTTGTTTGTGTTTGGTTTGGTCCCTCTATATGTGCTGTATTATTTGTATTAGATTTGATCTAGATCACGAATGCAATCCGTCATTTAATCTGAACATATTGACAGCAGTACAGTAACTGCTAACATCCAACTAAGTGATAAAAAGTAAACAGGACTAAGTGTAATAATTACCACCTCCCTGCTGAGCAAGGTGAGGTCACATGACTGAACGAATGAGTAGTCGGATAATTGATTGACTGATTGGTTGTTTGATTGATTGAATCGGTCGATCAGTCAATTCAGTCACTCAGTTAGTCGCAATAGTGATTGAGCACACATAGAGAATCATTTAGTGGGTGTATGAACACACAGCAGTGAATGTAGCTGTGTCTGATCGGAGGGCCATAAATGTCAGTTGATAGATTGGTTTGCACTTGCTAGTTCACTCCACCGGGCCGCTGGAGAAAGGTCACGACACTGATGGTGTTCAGCGACTGCTGCGTTCAGCGCTGGCACGTGCTGCCATTCACCCATCTCTAAGCCATATTTCTTTTGCACAATCTAATTGATTGATGTGCGATTGGCAGCTGTGCTGTTTTCGGGTTGTTGTCGGTCTGGCAAATTGGGGCGGTCATTGCAGTGTCTGGATGGGTGAATGGTCTGTTTACATCACATGACTCCTTCTGATTCCATCATAACGTCTCTAACCCACACATACTTGGTATGGATGGGGGTGGCAATATATAACACACCCAGTGTCCTCATCTCTCGCTCCATTAACCTTATTGTGGCATGTTCACATGAGAACAATCTATTTTTAAGAATGGTTATGCTTAGCAGGAGTCCTCCATCCTACAAAAAACTTCTGTTGCTGAGTTTTTTTATCTAAAATATTTTGCTTTTTGTTTTGATTGTTTTACCATGCTTACTATTTTCAGTACTTGTACAGTTTCTGTATAGTTTATCTTATTTCTCAAGGTGACTAATTTGTGTTTTGCTGTTGGGACAGATAAATGTATCCATATCCTTTGAACATCCATAAATAGTTTGGCTCAGTTTGATAATAGTGTTGCTATTGAGTAGAGTAGATTTACGCACACACCATCTGAACCCCGCCATTTAAAGAGCAGGTCTAACCATATTGTCATCTGAGTAAACCTCCAGAAGGCATGCAGATAAGACAGACATAGGCATATATGAGACATCTAACGAGTTTGATCTGCCTGAGTGGCCTGCAGCAGGCGGAAAATGATTTACTATGAAGTCACTACATACCCTGGGGAGACAGCCCTAGATGTATTTACAACTGACTGTTTATGCAAGTGTGTATGTGGATGTACAACTGTACATGTCTTATGCAAGCATGTACAGCATGCAGGTGAACAATCGTGTTGACACAAGCACTGCACACTCCAGCAACTTTCTTTGTGCGCTCTCTAGATATGCCCCATGTAATATTAGCCAGGTCTGTCTGCATTCCTCAGTGTTGCAATGAAAACTCCCCCCCCCCCCCCCCCCCACCACCATACCCGCTGTGTAGGGCTGTCACACATCAGTCATGGCAGTGTGTGTAGGATGTATATTATGTGGAATTTGGTGCTTGCTGGTGGCTGTAATCAGTGGGGTTGTTCACCAGGCAGACTCGGTACTACCATTGGCCCCTTTCAACTACCGTATCGACCCTTATAGAAGGTCTTGTCACTTATGGAAAATAATGATTCGTGATTTGGCGCTGATGAAAGGTGATAGCTATGACGCTGGTCTAACTTGTGACGAATCATGTGATGCTATGATTTTGTATCTCAACATTATAAAATGTGTTTCTAATGCATGTGTGCATGACTACAGAAGGTGAAGTATTTTAATGTAATTGCATAACATTCCATAACAATAACAAATTAACATACAGATATTGTACATTCAACCGACAAACAATTGAGTTTTTTTGTTTTGGCCGTTTCTTAAATACAAAAATTATCCACTTTTTATTAACATCCTGCTGACTATTATGCATTCGGTGAACTGTGTAGAACTGAAAATCCTGCATGAAACTCTGTATGAGAGTGTGCAGAAAGATGTCCTGGATGGATGGCAAAATGATGAGTTCTTTATGGTGAGCCCATCCCGGTGTTCTCTCATGTGATTAGTCTGTCTCCTGTATGCTCCAGGGGCCCCAAATTCGTGGAGATCATACATGCGCACTTGTATAATTGAATTTCTTAGTAGTGGTCAAAACGACAGCCCATACCATAAGGCGCTCTACTCATCTAAGTGGTCAGTGCTTTCTGGCACTCGCAGCCTCGTTGTGGGCTGTCTGTGACCTTATACATGTAAGATATATTCTGCTTGCTATCATAATGTATTAGTAATCACTTTCCTGTTGTCTGGCAGTTGTCTCATAGATAAAATCTGGTACCTACTGTACATTCGATGTGTACAAAACTCTTAAAGATGTATGTGAATATGTGAATAACTGCAATATATATACCATTACATATATGAATTTGTTAGACTATATTATATTGTTGCACCAATTGTTTATTTTATTTTATATCCGTACGTACACACATACAAACTCATACCTACGTGCAAACCCTCCTTCTGTTCTTCGCTTCGATTTTTCTCTCAGTTTGTCATAACAACAATGAATATGAATAGTAGCTTTGAATTGTCTTCATATATCTGGCGTCAGGCCAGATTCTCTATGTGCACGTAAGCTTGCTTTTGTGTTGACTTATCTCTTCTTTTCATGGTTTGGAAACTTGTTCTTTACTGTTATTAGTCTTGGAGTGTTTTTGTTTAATACATGTCTTATGTTGCTGGTTGACTTTTATCACTTCAAAATCCGATCGAATTGTCAGTGTCCCTGATATTACACATTGTTGTGGTTGTGGAAATGGCTAAGTTCTGATAGATGTATGTATATGAGATAAACATTTTCTAGTTTTTGTCATACTTTCTTAAAAGTAACCTCTGAGTTTAACGCACGCACGCAGGCATTCACACACGCCCGCGCGCACACACACACATACACACACACAAATTGACCAGTGATTTTGAGAACCAACCATTCCATTAGTGCATTTGTGCATAGAAATAGTTAACCAACTCATAAATATATGTTACAGAACAGTAGTTAACCCTACAGTATATTAAGGATGAAAAAAAAAATGTGTCGATTTACTTATATAGAAATTATATATAAAAAAATTATTTGTAAACTATTGAGTACTGTCAATCGCACTCCTTCCTACCTTTCGTGTAGTGCTACAATGCTATCGAGGCCTAATCAGAAATTCTGAGACCACCTATTTAAAAATTATATAACTCCATTACGTGAAGCAGATGAAATTATCACAATCTACGCACTTTGCAAGTTTGCTAGATGTCCTGACAATACTGATTTTGGTTTGCAGATTGTGTACCAGGTGGCAGCACAGCCTGGTTACGACCTTGACCTTGGCTACAGACTTCTGGCTGTATGTGCCGCGCACCGGGAGAAGTTTACCACAAAATCAGCAAGTGAGTGGCGTATGATATCTAATGTTCTAGTGTAGTGAAATGAACACAGACCTTACTATTGTGACCATTCTCTAAGACATATTCATAGCTTCACTTAAACCTGAAGTTCATATTCGTTATGAAAATCTAAAATGCCATGACCATTTATTCAGAAGATGTCTATAATCTGTACAGTTTGCATATTTAATATTTAAGTTTACATATAAAAAGTAATTTCTATAATACATATTAGGATAATAACTTCAACCAGGAATAGTTTTAACTTCCGCGCTCGTTGGATCCCATAAAATTTACCTCTGTATGTTTGGAAACAAAGGGCACCTCAGCTGATACTAATCATGGTTGGCAAAACCTGCATCACCTACTGCTATTCCACATACAGCCAGCCGATATCTGAAAGTCAGAAAGTTCTGTCCATTGTCAGTTCATAATTATTGTGATGAATTAGTTGTCTGCATAGCCACTAGATGGTGGCACTTTCTGGGGGGAGGCCTGTTCCCTGACAGCGTTACTAGCCAGCTGCTGCAAGGCTATTGTAACATGACTGTAGCCACAGTGAGAACGTGATTGCTACACCTGTAAATTGCACTGGCTGAATGCGCCGAGCGTGCATAACGTTTGCTCGTCCTTTACAAGTAAAACATCTGGCTCCTAAACACGACACACATTGAATTGAGTTTATTCTCTTCTTTTTTTGTGGTTTGCATATTGTTTAGGAGAAGGAATTGTCACCGTGGAATCTCCTACTTGTTTTCATGCATGCACATGCAGACACCCAATCTTGCGACACCAATTTATCAGCAGCCATTGATTAAGATTGCTCCATTCTAATTGAATTGTTTTATTTAAATAGCCAACAGAATATGTAATAAAAATGGTCACAATAGAAAGGACTCGGTGTGTAGTGCTCTTTTTTGCCAGATACAACCGTTTTAAGTGTAAACATTTAAAGCGAATATCATTTATACAAATGCATGTTGCTTTTGCTTTTAATGCAAGGTTGACTTATCCATTACGTGAAATCAGCCAAGGGTGGTAATTATTAGTAGGAAATTCACTGAGGAGAGTGGGAACAGCCAACTTCAAAGGTATATCCAAACCAAAAAAATGGCTGTTTACAAATTCAGTGATTTGTGTTCACTGTTTCATGCTTATTAAATGCAGTTTGCTGGGCAATATAGCTTCAACATACTTATACTGGTATTAAGCACATTCACTATATTTTAAAAAGTGTAACAGCAACCTTGTTTTAAGACCATCTTTGTTATCTCTCTAGTATCAATAAACTGCTACTTTAGTGTTAGTTTAATAGCCGCTTTAGTGGTAGTTTGTGTTGTTACTCCATGCATGCCGATACAAATATTGCATATTGTGTGAGTGCGAGTGATTGATGCCTAGACACCAGCTGAGATGGGTGAGTAGATGTTTCAGATTGTGCACTGTACATGATACGCGTGTTCTGGCTTGGACCTGACTTGAGCAAACGCTCGTTCTAAAAGCTGTAGTAAATATCAATAATAACTGTCAGCGGGCGGTGGAATATGCCCCGTGTCGTCTTTGTGCCCGTCTGCACGTGTGCCGGATTCATCGTCACAGCGCCGCATCATTCACCGCGCTGAATCGCCGCGTTTCACCTCGAACATGGATTCGTCATGTTCAAACACTGAGCAAACATTAAGTGGCATGGCCTTTCTCCAGGTGCGATGACGCATGAAAATATCACCACTTGTGTGAGTTAGCAGTTGTGTGAATGCGTTCGGGTCTCGGCCGTTGTAGCCTTTGAGTATGTAGTGACACCGTGTGGTGTATACTGAATCAGCGTGATCGATCGAGCTGATCGGAGAAGTAAATTTATTTGTTTTTTACCTGCCATGTGCAGCGCCACCCTGTCCCACTGCCCTATTGTCGTGAGCGTGTACGCATGTGCATGCGTGTCTGTGGGGTTAATCGTCCTCATGGTTCTACAGTCGAATACACCCCACAGCCAGTGATATCAAAGTGAAGACGTAATTGCCGTGGTTGATACGCATTCAATGTGTGAACAAGATGGTGTGGACTGCCTGTTTCGCATACCTCCAGGCAGTGCCGGTGTCTCTCATGTCAGACCCTCGTATCTCACGATACAACGCTTGCAGTAGTCATAGGTACACGTAAGACATTTATATATTTTATGTCTGCACATCACCTCTTTAACAAAGATTTTAACATAGCGTTTGATGGGCCTAGACATGTTTCCTGGGGTGTGCCTCGCATGCGATGATCAATAATTGAGTCCTTTCACTATCTTGTCTGGCCTACATGTAAGTGGTAAGTGGAAATGTAGTAAAAAAGTGATCAAAATTATTTCTAAGTAGAATAAAAAGTCAAAAGAAATATCTGGGTTTTTAGTAGAGTATTCGCTGTTTAGCATTAAGGCTAATGTCAAATGTTGTCCATCCTTTTTTGTGGTGTCAGTTGATTTGAGAGTTTCTGTCCCAGCAATTTAATATTCTAATTTTGGGATCAGTTAAGTTAACTATCCACAGAAGTTCAAGAAGAGTGTAAATACTTTAGGAGCAGCAACACTAGTGTAAATACTTTAGGAGCAACTACGCTAGTGTAAATACTTTAGGAGCAGCAACGCTAGTGTAAATACTTTAGGAGCAACTACGCTAGTGTAAATACTTTAGGAGCAGCAACGCTAGTGTAAATACTTTAGGAGCAACAACGCTAGTGTAAATACTTTAGGAGCAACAACGCTAGTGTAAATACTTTAGGAGTAACAACGCTAGTGTAAATACTTTAGGAGCAACAACGCTAGTGTAAATACTTTAGGAGCAGCAACGCTAGTGTAAATACTTTAGGAGCAACAACGCTAGTGTAAATACTTTAGGAGTAACAACGCTAGTGTAAATACTTCAGGAGCAGCAACGCTAGTGTCAATACTTTAGGAGCAACAACGCTAGTGTCAATACTTTAGGAGCAACAACGCTAGTGTCAATACTTCAGGAGCAGTAACGCTAGTGTCAATACTTTAGGAGCAGCAACGCTAGTGTCAATACTTCAGGAGCAGCAACGCTAGTGTCAATACTTTAGGAGCAGCAACGCTAGTGTCAATACTTCAGGAGCAGCAACGCTAGTGTCAATACTTCAGGAGCAGTAACGCTAGTGTCAATACTTTAGGAGCAGCAACGCTATTGTCAATACTTTAGGAGCAGCAACGCTAGTGTCAATCCTGAAATATAAAGGCAGGTTTTGTTATGTGTGTAGTCGACATACTTTTATTATATAATACTATTTTTGTATGATACAATCAAATATTGATCTACCCACCACGCATGGTGGGTAATGTCACTTGTCAACTGTGCATTGGAGGCAGTGGCTGCAATGCCCAGTGACAATGTATGACGTATGTGAAGAAATTTGAAGAACCTGTCAGAAAGTGACTATAATGCTTTACGGCAGCCAAGCCACGTGTCATACACCATCAAGATATGTGACATGTCAACAAAACAATCTCAGCTCTACTGGAGACAATATTGATGCTAACATATGGCACTTGTCACCTGCAGCCAGTGATCTCGGCTTTATCAGGCTTGCTCTGACAGTCTGGCTACAGACAGCCGACTAGACCCAGAATACAGCGAGGAGACGCAAATGTGCCGTCTAGGTAAACATTGACTCGACAACCACGAAAAACATCCTCTGCTTTTGGCCGCACCAGCGCCAACTCTGCCTTGTTTATCTGATGCATGCACATGGTAGCATTTTGCTAAATCATCTGCATAATACAGGATGGGTGTACGTACGATGTAAACACATCGAAGTTGCTTTCTCTGATGGCTGTGAGTCATTGTTTACTGGATAGTAATTGTGTACATTATCAGGTAAATAAATTAACAGGTGAAAGGATATTTACGTGTTTCTGTACACTTGCTTGTTGTCATGTACAGTGTAATGAATATGTGGATTTTGTTGTTGACAAAATCGATGGTGGAAACACTGTGTTTTGAAGCAACTGAAAATGTCGCTGTCATTTCCTGGAAGACTTGATAGATTAACAGATTGAAGGATGTTTTCCTGTTTCTCTACAACTCTTGCCAGTTGTCAGGAAAAGTAAATTTTTTTGTACCATGTAATACATAGGTAGAATTTTATGTTGACCGAGTCAATAATGAAAACATGTACTTAACCTGTTCATTGATGCTGACTATAAATGTTCCTATCATTTCCTGGAAGACTCATGTGTTAGCTAGTTAACACACACCATTTCCATGGCAATGATGCAAATAGTGACAATAATGGAGCATCCATATGTACACATAAAATACATGTAAAAATCTAGATATAGACACATTATGCATTAAAAATACAAGTAAATAAAATTTATAAATATACACAGGTGTTATTCAGTAAAAGTACAAATAAAACATATAAATATACACAGGTCATATTAAAATGAACAAGTAGATACATTTTTTTTTATATTATAAATAATTTGTATAAATATACATCTCATAACAAATAAGAATACTAAAATTAATAAGAAATAAAAAAATAACATGTAAAGAATAATAACAAGACAAACTACAGTAATATAAATTGAGTAACGAGATAAAAATGTGTGTTCTCATTGTTTGTTTACTTGGACAGTTGCACCAAGTATTGTAGCCTGACCTGTGACTGTTGTTGTTCAGCCAATGATCCCTGTCCTGGTTCAGGTTGTGCCATCAAACACAGATGTTGCCAGACTACTGAACACACAGTCATCTCTCTACTACACTAACAACTTGCTCTGATCGAGTACCAGATCGGAAAACGGGAGCGATTTAGTTGCACCAGACGTAATGGCTGTAGTCCCATTAATGCTGGGATCGGGCTGACGGGGCTTATTAAACCATCATTTTAGTCACAACTTCATTCTTAATCAATGGTATGTTTTCCCATTCTTCTTTTTGTTCTTTGGAGTTCGTTGTAGTTGATGATGACATCAGTGTACGGGCGCATCTCTTAATCTGTTATGGTTGTTCAGTGATTATCTTTTCATATTAAATTTTGTTTATTTATTAAGGGATTTTGTTAGGAATTCTTACATCATTTTGTTTGCCTCCTGCCATTTACTGCAGAAAAAAACATTGGTGTCTGTTGCTCAGATTTGACCAGAGCAGGTCCTATTATAAGAGAGAGCCACATCAGTTTACAAAGGTCATTGATTTGTATAATGAATTTGTTTTTGCAAAACAATTGCCCGTAGGCTCTAGTCAGAAAACATCACCGATCAACAACATGACCGAGCGACAGTGTGTGGGAGTAGTCACTTAGTGACTTGTTATAACTGATAGCCTGTGTGAACATTAACATCGTTACACCAGTCATTTCTTATAGGAGGAGTCAATACGACTCTGATAGCCTGTGTGAACATTTTTGTGGGGACAATAACCGTTGATTGTTCAAGTTCAAGGCAATACTGTAATGTAAATGTAATGTAAAGCAGTGTAAGGTGGTAATGCATTTAATAATATTAAGGCAAAAATCATCCTTTTAATTAACTAAACAAAATTGATGATAACAGTTGTTTTCTCTTATCAATTTATAAAATAGGCTTTTTTCTAAAGTTTGTGTTATTCGTATTGTTCAGCGTGATTGCAGTATTACGGATTGTATTGGTAGGTGTCGGAGCACCAGAGTGTCGATAACGAGGACCGGTATTGAGTCAACTTGCTGCTGTTTTGAAACTTGGAAGACACATTTAATTCTTCCAAACTTTGCCTGTCTTTTCCAAATACTGAACTAAAATACATATAGAAAATTATGAACTGTAAAATATATAAAAATAATGATAAAAATTAGCAAAAATAAAACGCTTGCTGTGGGAAGGGAGACTCCTACTAAGACCAAACATGTAATCCCACACAAGCGCTTTGTCTAGGCAGATATCAGAACTACATAATATGAAATGTTATTGGATTGGGAGAATATTATAGGTTTAGGTTAGTTGGTTAGTTTTATGATGTAAACTACAGAAACTCACCAGCCAATGAGGCAACTACGGCAATTAATGATAGAACAATAGTTGTTGTCTCGACCACTTGGACGTTCTCGGAAGCCCAGCAGGCAATGCACCCATGTCCTTGAGCCGATGATGCAGTGGTCGTATTTACTATTGATCTGTTTAATTGCTGCCAAATGTATAGGTTGCTGTTGTGTCCATCTTTCTCACAGATTACTCTCAAAGCAAGCTAATTCACACCGGTCAATTCTCGGAATCAGCTGCCTTGTTTGTGTATATTCTCTGACCTTGGGTGACTGCCACTGCCCGTCCCTGCACACCGATGAGTCTGTCAGAGGCCAGGCGTGTAGGTCGCTCCGCACAGGGAATACTCACAGAAGAACAGACCAGAACAAATTGCTGATACCATAATGATTCCTCGTAAAAGCTGACCTTTAAATTTAAAAAAACCGCAAAGCTAAAGGTTCTGCTGTTGAAGTCATAGCAATATTGATGTTTGTGTAGTTTGCCGCAAGAAGAGTGTTTATGATTTTATGCCAGCAATTGCTTATGGCATAATAAATTACTTTGAGCAAATCTCCTGGTGTCATACGTTGAGTCAGTTGTTGACAGATAAACCATATACAAACTATATAATTAATTATATATGTACACACACACACACACACACACACACACACACACACACGCATTATAAATATGAATATTGTTGTCACCGATGAAAGACTGACACAGTTTACATGTTATTAGTCAAATGTCACGTTATTAGTCAAATGTCATGGATGTCACGCTGGGGCCTAGAGTGGTATGCCCCAAGGGTTTGAAGTGTTACCCTCCATGCTGAGTGGTGGATGGTGTGATATCTGGGCCTACAGTAACTGGTGCTACGTGACTGCCAGCGCATCATTGGTGGGGCAACGGGCGGCGAACGGTGCTTCCTGGCACCACCCTGCTGCTGCCACCAGCGGCGTGGCGCACATAAATTTACTAAATGCGCTGCAATAAAATAATAACACAAATCTCACCGCCCCCGAGTAGAATCATAGCTCCAACGTGCGTACGTACATGGCGGCGGCCGGCGGCCGGCGGCCGGCGGCTGGCGTTATCACTTGTAAACCAAGACGGGTTTTTTAGCGAAAAATAGCTGCATTTGCAGTCGGTGCCTGCGCCTGTAACGAATATGGCAGTCGTTTAGGAACTGATAAAAACGTCACGGGAAGCACACAGGCGCCATGCAATGTTTAGGAGACTGGGACAATATTTTGTCAGATCTCGACCAGGGTGTAAGCTGGCTGTTTTTTATACAGCCGGCGGCAGTGATAGCAGGCAGGATCTGGTTCATTGTGGGACTCGCAATTAGCACAGCTTGGAACTAACTGTGTCAGGGTACTGGCATCATTTAAATAGGTTCTTCCGGGTTTAAGTAAGCAGGTCTAAAAAAGTGTTGGTTGTAGCCTTAGCCCGTGTGTTTCTGATACATTCTTTATTAGTTCTACTCTTACAACATTTATAACGTGATTTTTTCATAGATCCTATTTTGTTAATTACGGTAATACGTAACAAAAAAATTAACACATCAATTAGGCCTTTTTACATGATTGTTTTCACTATCACCATTTTGTTAATTATAGTAATAGGTAATATTGTTGAAACACTAAACAAATTACGCATTTAGTCCCCCCGTGTGTTTATGAACAGCGTGTGAATGTATTATTTAAATAAAATGGTCCCCAAGATATTCCAATCAATTCCTGCAACAACAGAGATCGTCTGCGTTTTATACAGCAACATTCCACAGTACTCCACAAAACCGACTCACCCGGCAATTTCCCATTATAAATTTCTCGTGAACGTCATTTGGAAAAAGAGATTTCTCTTAAATGTGAGAGAGTAAGTATGACGAACCTTGAATGGCCGTTTAACTGGAAGTAATTCTACCTGTTAACTTCCAACTCGACTGCGGCGTCACAACGTAATGGCGTATTGTGCCTAAACCCCACACATGACACCCTAACATGTGAGCGGTCTTTGAAAGCCGATCTTGACGAGGCTAGTTACCAGACATCCTTTGAGGGTCTAAGAAGGCAGGTTGTTGATAGACAGCTGGCACCCCACAGCGGCACTGTCTGCCTGTCAAGCGTGCCTTCAAAGACGCAGAATAAAAACCTATCTTTAAAAAATCATCTGCCGCAAAGGGCACAGTTTATATGGCAGTGGTGGCCTCTCTGACCCTCGACTGTGCCCCGTTTGTGTGCCATTTCGGTTTGCATGTGGGGTGACTCGAAGAGGGTGAATGCCAGCGGGGGGTTACATGTTGATTTGAGGGGTTGGCAGTGTTTGGATGCACTGGAGGGTGCTTGCTGGTTCTAAGTAATGTACAAGTGCAAGGTTCTTTGAAATAGGGGCGTGTCGTCATCGTCATCGCCGCCGCGGAGATGACGCTGAGCATGCGATTCACATAATACGTGTTAATGCGTTTCTTGTTTTTAATGCCGTGTAAATGTTGTGATCTGTGTAAGTGTGCCACGAGAAAGAGCCACTTTCAGTAGGGTGTCGAGGCGGGCAGATAGCAGGTGAGTATAGACTTGATAGGTATCTCTAGGACACAATGTGAGATGTGCCGATGACCCAGTGGCGCTGGTAGAGGTGGGACAGGGGCAAGAGTGATTGTCGAGACTGATTGCATCAACGTGTGGCCAAAACAACAGCAGAGAATAACTTTGAGATAACTTGAAGGAAACAATATGTGCTGGCAGTGCAAGAAATTAGAATATGCGGCCATAATCTGTGGTTTGCTCAGTATTTCCCCAGGGTAAAATCAAGTGCAGGATGGTGGGGTGGATAAGAGTTCAGCATGGTGCACACCTAGGGGGTCCGGGGCATGCCATCCCCTATAAAAAATACTAACTTCACCCCTTACTTTTTACGGGGCAAAAGTTAATTTTTTTTCCTGGAAGTTAGTAAACAAAAATAAATATGTGGTAGGATATAAAAGTTTTTTCATAGTGATGAAAGTAACCAAATATTGCACATATGTGTTCTGGCTAAGTTTCAAAGAACACTGACAATTTTTAATTAACAATTTTACATGTAGAATACATTGCAATTCCATTATTGTATATAATTATCTTCAATCGAATAATAGTATCATTAGATTTTTCATTGTCGCTGCTCACGTCAATTAAATTTGTTTACATCGAGTTAATCAATAATTATTTTATCTCTGTAAAACAACACCACATCGTCTGTAGGTTGTAAGCCAAAGCATGGTCACATTGTTCATAAGCAGCATGTTTACGCCTCAACTGGCATGATGTGGAAAACAACATGCAAAATGTGACGATGAACCAGACCGTAACAAATGTTTTCGGCACAAGAAATAGTTAGAAGGCTGCGATTTCAAAAAATACTGGATGAAGCAAAAGAAAAACAGTGAGGCAGCTCGGCTTGCCTCATTTGCCATTTTCCAGGTAAAACACGATAGCAAGAAGTCCTGGGGCTGGATTAAAAAAGCATTTAAACCATACACAGGTTCATATGCGGAGACATTGCAAACAGTTGTACGTGTCTCTACATGAAGTTCCTTCGTACGAAGGTTCTGATGTATAAATGCTTCATGAAACTGGCCCTGTTGCACATTTACGTAGCAGAACATAATCATACTGGTTGTTGACCAGTGATGACAACAGTGAAAGGGAGAAATTGACTGGTGTAGCTAGAACTGGTTACGAGTGGCTACGGTGAACTCGTGGACAAGAAGGATCAGTGCACAGATTAGGGACGATGTATTCCGGCGTCTCAGCACAGTAGCAGTGGGGACAGACCACAAGCACACTGGTGGAACTCGTTAGAGAAACATGCTTAATTTCAGATGAAAATATGAAGCAAATGATTTGGGATGATGTTGTATTTGATACAATGTTCTATGGGAAATTTTACTGGCAAAGGGGAGGTCAGAGGGAGGTGAGGAGTGGTCAGTTGGAGGGGATTAATGGGAAGATATGCAAGGAAGACCGTTGTATGAGTGAGGATCAGACATATTTAGAATGTCGTAAAGGGGAAAGAAGGCCAAAGGGGCCAAACTTAGACACCCATTAGTTTTCCACGTAACCATTTGGCAGCACAAGAAGTTTTGTAAATGTAATGGTCCAATGTCTCCCCTCCCCCAAATATGCCACTGAATGTGAGGTGAAGGGACAATTCGTTTGAACAAAAAACTCCACTGTTTGAGATGTTCTCTAAAGGGATAGGTGGTAACCATGTACAGCAGTCAGATTGAAAGCAGCCATTGTTGTCTGAACTCTCACTTTTGCCATGTTTTAAAGAAGCTTTACAAAAGGATGAATAATGGAAGAAGGCCCACATGCACTGAGATAACCTGCTGAAAGCAAAAGGGGAACAGATGTAATGTTCAATTTAATTTTGTTAGCATCTTTATTGCTATATGCAGTAATGTCCAGTAGGATAACACTGGGGACATATTTCAGACCTGGAACAACTTTTTGTTGTAACTATATCAGAAGCAGGTTGGAATCAGGAATGTTTGTAGCCGTTTCCATAGCTTTGCACAACAGTGGCATTCCAAACAGATTTTAACAAATAAATGCAAAACCCTGACGATAAAAACTGGCAGTAAATACAACGTGATTTACTTCCATCCTTGTTAGCAGTGACTGCTTTGATCAGTAAATTTATTTTACTCATTTTTTGTCGCCATAAACAGTTGCTTATGCAAGGTGCTGCGAAACAAGGGTTAACAACACAGCGTTGTGTAAGTTGTCTGTGATTCGGAAGATTGACGAGCTCAGTTTGAAAGAGCTGTCATAGCCAATAGACATCAAACCAGATAGCGGCAACAAGCAGGCAGTTGCTGTATTGAATAACAGCCAAATTGTGAGCAATATATACAGGGCCCACATCCACACACTTGATGTCTGCATTCCACATGCTTCAGGGGTGGTCATTGCGCTTGAATGTAGGAAATAATGTCACAGGAAAAAGTCACGGAAAAGTCACTCGATGTAAAGTCACAAGTTTAGTTATATATTCATACACGCCTTTGTGTTTCCGGTGTAAGTTGAAATATCAGTTACATCCAGAAGAATTGTGAGTTGATGTGTAAACTGCAACAGTAGGGAAGGAAAGTGTAATTAAATTAATGATGATTTATCAAAGTATAGTTTTACGATGACTCATAGGAGTAACAGTTTGTCATCGTTGGCTTATTCTGTAATCAGACATGGCATGCATATTTTGCATCCCACATTCTACTATCATTGCATGCATCAAGTGTTTTGCCACTTTAGCCCAGCTTCAAGTTGACAGCCAGTGAAAGTACATGTTATCCAATCCCTGCCCAGTTGTTTCTCATAATTACCAGCTCTTCAGACTGGACGAAAATGGAACATCTGCAAAAGTCCAAAGATTTTTTTCACAACAATTAAATTAATTAAATGGTGTGATGTTATGCTTTGTTCAATGCTGTGAGTTGCATATTCCCAAAGAAATTACACAAATATTTTATTTTTCACATCAATAATGGAGACATTTTGATAACTTCAAATTCACATCACACTTGAGAAAACATTGTTACTTATCCATTATTGTTGATATCATGACTAAACAACGAATCATCTGTGCACATTTTTGTTGCAGGTATACACTTTTTCTAGCAAGTAAATCATTTTTAACCTAAGCGTACGAAGTAGAGTTAAAAATATGCCAAATGTTTTGCACACACTGAAAACATACGTCAAGACATATCATGTCACATGAAAACCATTGCACTCTGTCATAGCTTGTTAGTGTTACATATATGCAACATCGTTGTGTAGAATCATGTAATTTACACATTATTTCCACATACTGGATACAAAATTATAGGGCATGCTGCACTGACTTTTGGATCATTTTTTTTTGGGTAAGCTTTTTTTTAGGTTTCTTTGCAATCTGTTTTGAAGCATATACGTTATTTATATATGTTATTTTTAAATAGCTCAGCCATCTGATACTGAACAATTGTTATTCTGTGTGTTACATTTAAACAATACATGTGAACCCTTAACCCTAAATTTAGTTGGCTTTGCCATTTTAGGTCAAAACCCCTTTGAGTTGTAGAAGGCACTAAATGGTGTGAATTGTGAAGCAGGGCCATTGGGCTTTACAGGTGTAATATACCCCGGGGGGGGTTGATGTGCATTATGTCCAGACAAAGCTTCGGGCCAGCTCAGGTGTCAAAAGTTTACCTGGCTGGCGACTAAGTGGACGTTGCGGCTGCTGTGGAGGTGAAAACATGTTTGTGAAAGCATCGCACGCTGGTACGGCACAACGCTGCTCAACCGTTTCTTTGAAAACCAGCATAGTACCCGTGGCTGGCACCAGAAGCCGCGCTGTCAGACGATAGCCCGATTCCTCAACACAGTTGCAACAGCAAAAAACAGTGTTTGGGTTCGGTTTGCACTAAGCATGTAGCTTATTCTGTTCTGTGCAGGTTATGTGTATTTAGCAGCTGATATGAGTTATGTATTAGGAAGAGGAGGATAAAAACTGGATAGAGAAAGTTGTAATAGAGATGAGTGGAATAGAATACCAGCTGTGCAGCTCTATAAAACAATTACTATTTTATCAAGGGACTTTTGAGGAAGAACAAGATTACTTTTGAACATAAAACACATTTCTGTCTTCTATGGTTGTTGTGCAAGTTATGCCTAACTAGTAACCTAGTTTGTGTATGTAGTTTACTGACTGTTTCATAATAGGATTGGACTTTGAATTAGGAGTGTCACTTTTCATTTGTGCAAGTAATAATGTAAGTTACAAAGTCTGAATAGTTGTTTTTAACCTGCTGTCAGCTTTACACAGTACACCAATGTAAGTTTTATGTCAACATATATAATCCACTATTTGGAGAATTGTCTTCATAAAATTGTTGTGTCAATTATGAAGTGTTTAAACACAAACTGCACAGGCGACAGGTCCAAATAAATTAACGTTTTAATCAGTTGATCTAGGTTAGTGTTTATAATGTCAACAAATTCTGTCCAGTGACAATAAGTGCATAACACACATAAAGCAAGGCCGACTCCCTGTGTCAGGAGAGATTTTACAAAAGTGCAGGTGTGAAGTTGTAATGATTGACAGTACCGTATGGAGATGTCTGCAGCTAAACAGTACCTCCACCTTGTGAGTAAATTAGACACTTGGTAGAAATGCCTCTATGAAAACAATGCTTGCTGCTCTATTGAAATGTGCATCTGTTGTCTTTGAAGTCGGAAATAAAGCCTCATTACGGAAGACAATGTAATTGTTTTTACGACACTACCTCCAAATCACTTGTCTGTCCTCCGCTGCAGACAGACTTTTTGGAAAGCAGTATCGCTGGCACAGCTGCTACATAAGGTCTTATGGTGAAGGCTAGAAAAGGCCTGCCTGACATTGCCTCACCTAATGATCAATTGCTCTTATTTGAACAAACATTTTGACACTTGGAAATGAGGTCTGCCAACTGAGTACACTGAGACATCCAGTGTAGCTGCCACTCCTTCCTCAGGGCATGCTGACATTCGCCCTTGGTGGGTGGTGCAAATCTGCCTGGGCCCAGTGGGCCAGACATCTCAATGCACATAAAAACGCCTTTGGAAATGATGAAACTGAGTTTTGAGTGATGGAGTTTTGGCCTCAGCCGATGCAGTAGTTACAAGGGTTGTAGAAACATATTGAATTGCTGCAGTGGCTTGCTGTGTCACCTTGGCTGGCTGTCTACATAATTTATGGGCGAAGGAATATCAGTTTAGTAGAGAATCTGTGGATTCCTGTACATCTGTAGCATTGGAGGGCCTTTGTGATGAGCTGGATGAGTGGATTGATGGATGGATCATCTCAGAGTGTCTTCCCGGAGTGTGTCCTCATCTATATATAAATGTAGACATTTCATCTTTGAACTGTTAACCATCTGATCTATTAAATACAGTTGTACAAACTATTTTAACGTAGATTAAGACAGTTATCTGTAAGAATATGTTCGCATCTGTACTGGTGCCAATGTTATGTCAGTTTGTCATGTGCTGTGAAAATGTTTTCACGGGGTAAAGCGCTAATATTGCACATGGTTCTACATTTTGACATCACTCACATGTTGTGTTTTAGAATTCTAAACCATCTTTGCAAATTCTGTGAGTGAAAATCGACCATGCTCATCAGATAAGTAATGCAAAATTTACTGATGACATATACAGAATGTTAATATGTATTGAAAAATTATCGCCAGATATCACATTCCAACAGTGTACGGTAGCTGCATTACAGGCGATTGAATTATTAATGTGACATTTGCACGTGCCCATCTCGGTGCCCATCTCGAAACACATGCAAAATACGCCACAAGCACATTATGCAACGTTAGTTTCGAGACTGTGCCACAGTGTGCGGCATCATACTAGGAAATAATGTCAGTGTCTGTGGTTAATGTCTTCGCCACGGTTTCGTCATCGCATCATCCTCGTTGACCCACAGTTGATCCAGCGACTGAACAATACAGGAAATATATGTCTGTTGCGGTTACGGTTCACTCCGTACCATCTGATTCGGCCACCCATGGCGACCGGACTTGTTTTTATTAACAGACTTGATGACACACAGAGGTGTAGCCAGGTGATTTAGAGGGCTGGTAGAGAGCAGTTTAAATACAGCAGGGACAAGGTGTGTGGGTGGCAACATGTGGGCCCAGGTGCATGATATTGTGATCCCAATGGACCTGAGGAGTTGGATGCTTATTGTTGACACTATAGGCAGCCATATAACTTTCGGTGTAGTCACACCAACTGCAGCATATTCCCAGTGGCAGACCAGACTGTCAGTGGTACATGTATTCATATTATTTTAGTTTTCTGTACACACGGATGCATAACAAATCTGGCAGCTATAGCAACTGTTTTCATGTGGCCAGTGTAAAGATGTCAAAGGTGATGCAATAGCGAGCAGTTGATTACGAAACAGAAAACAAACAATTATTTACTTAACAATAAAATTATTTATAGTCAGGACTAAATATAGCTACTTGAATTAGAGCCAGAACCCAGTTGACATTCAGTATGTAATGTGATGCCAGCTTGTTAATCTGATCGAGTATATATAATAATTATGTGTATATATGTATATATATATATATATATATATATACATACATACATACACACACACACACACACACACACACACACACACACACACACACACACACACACACACACACAATTATGTGAAATGTTACATGTGAGTTCGTGTGTGTGGATGTAATGGAAGGAGCCTAATGTTGTAGGTGTTTAAAATGATATAGAGGGCTTCCATGTTGGTGTCCAAACTGCCGTATCAAAAACAAAACTATTTTGTGGTACACAACCAATGCCCCTACTTTCGCAGGAGGTTACGAGCAATGTTCAGATGCCTCCATTCCATGCATACTCAGTGACATCAGGCGTCAGGGTGTCACCACAGATATATTGGTGTCACTCACATACTTCCAGGTGTCCACCTGTCACAGGACACCCCAAGATGACACAGACAGCTATTACAGTGCCTCCTGTACTTAGTATAATTGTCGTCTGTCATATTAGACTGTCTGATGTCAGTGTGTCATTATAGTTGCACAGGCTAGGTGTTCACCCATGTCATGTGCAGGCAGTGTGCTGTCCGTCTGTCCGCTCCTGCAGTCACCCTGTCACCTGTCACTAGTGACAGACGTATATCACCTGGGCTTGACGAGAGCCGAGCTACATCGTATGGTGGTGCTCTTTCATGCTTATTACACACAGCTGAAATAGTCCAATTCGCTGAACCATGACTGTTCCACGCGGTGACCTTCACCTATGTTTCGCTATAAAAAGTGACCTATTTTCCAGTGCGGAAATGGCAGCTAGATATGGCTGGCATTAGAACGTGACTTTAGAGAACTGCGGCGAGCAAGGTTGGGGGTGGCCGGTCACGGTCGAGCGCACGCATGACGGATATGGTTTGCTCTCTCAAAACTTATGTTTGGATAATTGTGTTGGTGAATCCAACGTATCTACTAACGCTGTTAATAAAAAATTCAGTATTTTTACGATGATTTAGCAAATCTCCAGGCGTATGAAAGTGTACATTTTATCCAGATGTGTCATTCTTATAAGTGTATGTAATTACTTATTATCTTATTGTTATTTCCCCATGTTCCGGGGTGTGCAGCTCTGTGTGTCCTGTTGATTCACTGACCTTGCCAGCATAGCGTCAAACATTTCACTGGTATTCTCATGGGAACTATTCTGCTAGCACCTTACTTAGGTGGACAATAGGGAAAATCTACTGTTTGCACTGGCCATTCACAGGGCAGTGGGAAAAGGGGAAGCTCTGAGCAGGGACTGGATGATTGGTGTGTTTCTGCTGCTACAACTTGCCTCAGAACTGAAGTGACTAATGCGCTGGAGTGACCCACCCAAACATAACCACGCAGCTGAATAGAAACGTAGATCAAGAGGTCTTCTACACCATGTTGTTGTGGTACATTTGTTGCCGCTCAGTCTTGTTGCAAACAAATGATTTAGGGCCACAGTAGTTGTTTACATTAGATGAAAGTCGTGCAGTTTTTCCACTTGCTTCGTTTTGCATGTATAAAGTGTAAGCTCCACATAAATTATATTTGTTTAATACATCTCATAATGACAGCAATATATATATATATACATATATATATATATATGTGTGTGTGTGTATATATATATATATATATATAGTACATACAACATACATTTACCTCTGAAATACTGAGAAGTTGTTGGTAATTGTGAAAGGTAAACGAAAGTTGTAGGTGTCCTTACCTTCGTCGAGAAATGAATTAAATCATCTGATGATTTAATACTGTAAATTAAAACAGCAACCTATCGTAGACATATGTATGGTTAAATGTCAAAAGGAGCAGGATGATCCTGATTGTAGCAGCTACATTGACTAGTTAGCAAGCCTCCCTCCAGGCAGCAGCACTGAGCCGGCAGCGTTCCCTGATGGAGACTGACAGGCAGACAACAGCCATGGTGATCAGTCACTGTCAGCATTTTTGTCTGTTTCCATTTGGCTTGTCATTGTTTGGAAGATGACTGTTCAAAGGCCCACATCAAACTTACTCACAAGGCAGCCAGGCACAATGGGAGCCGATAGAGTAGAATGGGGCAGAGTGCACCCCCAGGGCAGAGCTCCCCCACCTATCTCAGCAGATGAAGCACTGTGATGCCAGAACAGTTTAGTTTAGCAAGAACAGCACGCCAGATGTATTACACCAATCTTTTCTTTTCCAAGCCATATTTAACAAATTAAACGGCTTGAAATGATCTGCTGGTATCGGTTCTTTAACTGAACATAAATGTTCAGGCGAACAGTAATGTGGCATTTGTAGTTTTTGTTAAGGCCAATGACTCATTCAGTGTCGGGCAAAGCGTAAGAGCCCCAAGCTTGGGCACACCTATTTTAAACCACAGCGTTTTTCATGACAATTTGTGGAATTTTTTTGCTAGGACAGTTCTGATGCCGTGCTAGTTTTTGTTTAATATTATTTCCAAAAATAAAAGATCTGCGCAGCTATGTTTGATGTTAATATACTCAATGTTTAAGTAAAATAAAAACCACTTAACACCATGTAATATACAATATGCTCCACTGTAGAGAGGACATTTGCTAAATATTTAGGTGTGGCACCAAAACAAAATTGTTTCTGCTAGAATTCTGTAACTATTTAGTGTATGGCTGTTTTAACTGTTTCTGCATCACATGAAAATAAATAGGCCAAAGCATGTTTGCATCTAAATGGGTGTGTTTTGCCTGAAGGCCATGCTTTGTCCCACACATTACTCTAGATGCATCTAAACGTTTCATATTCACACAAAATGTTTAACGGACATTCTGAATTTTACCTTATTATATATAGGGTAGGCGCTAAAATACAAGTAACTTTACAGCAGAAAAAATATGTTTGCAAGAACTTTCACCTTGGCCTAGTTACTTGTTCATTGACGAGGTTCAGTCGAACAGAGTGCTCAGTGCAACCAAAAGAACTTGTACAGCTGCTGACCTATCTGAGACCCAGGGAGCCTTGCTAGTTGTGGTGCTGGTATGTAAACAAAAGAGTCCTGTCGTTTGAGTTATTGGTTTATGAGGCTCCTACCTAATCTCAACAACATGATGTCACAGGAACAGTGTTACAGCTAACTAAAGTACTTTAGTAGATAAGTATGCTGCTGAGCAATTTTTGTATTCTTTTGCATAAAAATCCTCATCTTCCAGCGTTTTCTCAGAATCTCTAGCCAGAAGGTAGAACGACGTTCCAAATTCAAAAGACATAATTATGTCCACCTAGATGTTGAAACAAGTAGAAAAAGAATACAAGAATAACTACTGAAGTGTCTGTGATACATTTCCTTCAAATACGGAGTTACATGTGGGAATAAAACTTGGCATAATGTCCTTCAATATGCAACTAAACCACTTAGCTAAACCGATCTTTCATTACAAAATTGTGCATGCTGAAAAAAGTAGCAATGTGTAATGTTTTCAGTTGTAATAAATATAACATTATTAGTGTCTTGCATGTGAACGTAGACTGGGTGGTATGTGTAAAATGAATACACTGGCAGAGCAAAATAAACATATAAATCTTGATAATAAGACCAGTTGAAGTAATGAACTGTTTGTATCACTGATTAGAGCCTATTAAAGGAAGAGGCTCCATTTAGCAGTCAAGGATCATGTGGCTTAGACTGCTCACCATCCCTTGTTTGCCTACAGTCACCGAACTCTGAACCTCATTCTCCCCAATTATTACCCGCAGAAGGGATGTGTATATAAATAACCCCTCTGTTAGTAGTACCCCTCGCTGGTTGCTCCATTGTGCAATCAATGAATCGTTTTGTTGTGGAAACAAGGCGCGTGGAAACATTCCATCATCTGAATGTGGGATAGAAGTCATTAGCAGGCCAGCCGGGTTGTCATTGTCGCGCGCCCCAGCCCACCGGTCTACAATGGGACAGCGCCGTCTGACAGCCGCCCGGCTGGCCGGGCAAGCAGTGCATCCCCTGGCCTCCAGGGAGCTTTCCTTTGCGACGCGGCTGCTGCTAAACTGCTATTTATATGCGACCTCTACACCCCTTTGTGTAAACGCCTCTCACGCGCGACGCTCGACGCGGCTGTATTTTTCCACGTACCCTTTGTGTAATTGCCTAAGCCCCTACCTAAGTTGTAGACCCAGCTGTACCGTGAGAGCCGAGTGGAGTATACCGTGAAAGTTAAGATATGTTATCTTAACCACAATGACATTAGTGATAAAATAATAGGAATAATATATAAAAACTATTCGTGTTTATATCACAATTGTGCCAAAAGACTAACGTATTTAGTTACCTGAATAATGTTTTGGCAGGTGCCAATTAATTTTAGGACAAATATAAACTTAACAAAACGTAAACTTGACGTATTTTAGTAAAAAAACAAAACAAACGAGTTAAGAAACAATGAACCTGTCGCAAGCAAACTGCGTCATCCTGTGCATAAATAAATGCAACGTAAAACAAACAAGCGTGCCTCTATCGCAGCAGCAACTGCGACGAAAGTACGTACTCTGGGCGGTAGTATTTACTTTCCCGTTAACTAGACGATCCATTCGATCCGTCGTGCACAATGGTGCCTGCTATCTGGTCGCGTTCGGCGACAATGGCTCGCTGGCGTCGGGCAGATACTGGTGTGAAGGACTATAGCGCGAGCGGCAATCAACTCGCTGCGCGCGGGTTTCAGCGGCGCTGACCTGAATACATACCCGAGGCTCGACTGCGGTGGCGGCGGGAGGCTACGGCAGTGTGGCGGCCCGACTGCCTTTTGTCTTCGTGCCACATCTAGCGCTGAGTACCGTCGCGCGGTCACTCATTCAACTAGTGCCGCAGCGTGCAGACGTCACGCTCTAGACACGGGAGATCTTTATTTGGAAAGCGCGGTCACCGCGAAATCGCAGCAAAATGTCGACACGGTAAGTCGTCGTTTTCTTATACTCTAAATCTGTTGTCTCGTATGCGGCGGCGTCCGACGCCAAAGCCTGACCGCCGGAGACGCTCACCCAGTGTTGACGCCATAGAGAAGTGCCTCCATTGTCACTCAGCGCGACTGAGTCGCCGCATCACGGGGTTGTCCCGCCGCGGTAAATAGCTGGCGTCGAGTGCCCACTGGCGCCCGTGGGACTTCTCATTCATTCTTCGGGAAGCCGTGATTCGCCCTAGCCTTTGTGTTCGCCCGACTCCCGCGTTTCTTTCGCTACCACTCGCCGACGGTGGCGATATTTGAAAACGTGCGTCGTCCAATACCAGAAATTAGAATCCGAATACCGTCCGTCGTACGTAAGCTGTTATATTGGCTGTGTCAGTGTGTGTATTTTGTTGCCGCTGGTAATTTGGATTTGCTCATATAGGTGGTATAAACACGGAGTACAGTCACCTAGTTTCCTCATAATCTAGTTATGGTATCCAGTCTGCCGATTGACTACACTGTCTATAGTACAGGGTCAGCACGTTGTCTTTCTTAAATAGTCACTTGACTAAGTTTATGTGTGAAAGTTCAAAGGTGAATGCGTCTACCTCAACTTCCTAATTAAATAGTTTATAGGACACAGGTGAACTGTTCCATAATAATGAACCTTCAGAAATATATAGCTGTTTAGCAGGTTTAGGAGGACAGTTGTGTCGTATGGTTTTAATGTTAAACCTAGCTTCACTACTTATTGTCTGTCTCAACAAACAAGAATTTCCTTGTAACTATGAGATCATATTGAAACATGTTAGTTGGTAAAACCACATACCACTTAATCGGTTTGCTCCCAGTGCACAATGTGGTTGATAGCTTTTTTATGACACCATCACATCAATGCAGATAATAGACAACAATTTAGGAGGGTGTAAAGACAATTCTTAAACCTAATTGTGTGAAAATGAAGTTAAATAGCACATTGTTTACACAATTACCAGGCATTACAGTGCAGTTGTTAGTAGATATTATTTAGCACATATAATTGATCAACTCCTTACCCCCAATCTCAGTCGCTAAATAATGACATACTGTGTGTTTATTTCCAGCCTAATTTCCTCCTTTTAAATGTTGGTTAGATATACAGTGATACAGTGTCAGCAAGCTTTACATTGATTGACACAATGCTGAAGTACTATCTTCACCATACTGTTATTAATCAGGGATGATGCACTGACTACTTGATTATCCAGTGTAAGGTGCAGATGCACTGATACATCATTTGTATTCCTCTAAATTGATATTCACAAAGTTCACAATCCTGTTTCCTGGGCTATCAGTCAAGTTTCTGGTTAACACTAATTGTTCTAATATAAAATGTACTATAACTTATTCTTATATTGAACTCTTGGTATGTTCTTAGTTTTTATTTATTATCATTGTCATGTACTCTTAGTCGCAAATTAGTGTATACTTAGTTTTGTTGATACATGGTGCTGTGACAGTTGTTTTATTTAAAAACATGAAAACCCATTTCAGTAGTTCATTTGGTACTATACAGTCATTTTGTTAAATGTAATTAATTTTGCTGTGTACACGTTCCAGTAAATAAGATACCAGTGGCACACTTAACATTAGCTATGGACAGTGCCCACTATGTCTGGATAATAAACAGTCAGGTAGACAGAATTGATTTACTGTCACATGGAACGTGATGCTACAAAAACCACACCAGTCGTCACAGCAAATGATCGTCTCGCATATGAAACTGTTTCGCTTTGTAAATTATAGATTCGTAGATCACCGTTACAACCCCATGTGGTATTTGCTGAAACATGGTAGTGTTGTATTAGGTAAGACTCCCGTCCCCTTCCCAATGCTAGTCCACAAAGATACCCATTTGGTTTGACAGCAAGTATTTTCACTGATTTTGAAAATTGTATTTAGTTCTGGTGTAGCAGCAGTTTAGATTGATGTTTGACGTAGACAATTGGCGCCTCCTTGACATGTTTTTTGTATGTTAAGGATGTGTTGTATTTAACTAAAGCTAGCTGTTTACTGGTTCTTTTACTTATTCTGTCAAAATATTATGAGTAATTTATTAGCAAAAGACCTTGATTACATACATGTAGGCCTCTGTAACATGTGATATTGCTGCAGTGGGTTTAATAATTAGCCACTGATGAGATTGCGAGCATTGTTGCAGGATTGTCAAGTAAAAGGTCAGGTGTGACACTGTAACTGCGTAAAAATATAATAGTACACATTGCGTGAAAGTCTCATTTTGTGGTACTTTCCCATATTGTAATTACAGCATGTGATTTATCTCTCCAAAAAGGTAAACTAAATAAGCAGCAGGAACCCTTAAATGTTCTGACGTACTTAATAGGCAAGGTAGACTTTGGTAACACATGCAGTTGACTTACGCCCTTTATCAGTTACCCAACAGTGTCATAATATATGCATTGAAAAAACCCTCATATATAGGTAGGTTAGTCAGGCTAGTCACCTTCAGGGCAATTTGTACGTGCCTCCGTAATTTGGGCTCATACAACCTGAGCTGCGTAGTTAGTCAAAGTCTAGCCTTTGTCACTCTCGGCGGTTGTCATTCATGGTTCATTCCAACAGAAGCAGTCATTTAGGTCAGAGATTTTACTTCGATTGTAAATGCCTTGTGAGGTGTAGTGTTGTCGGTGGTCTGAATGGTCATGGCTGCACAGCATCCTCCCCTTGTGAGTTACACCAACAGTGGTTGGGCGTAGCTGGTTCTGGCAACAGAACTAGAAAGATACCATCTTTGAAAGTATTACAAATTCCCGTAATCCAGTCAAATTGGATAGGAGTTAACCGACCCGCTAACATTCTAACCCAAAAACAAAATTGGAGGAACTATACGTCCATTAGATAACAAATATTAAACTTATTTTGGAGCACTTGTTGTTCCATATACATGCATTGCCAGTGCAGTGAATGAAAAAACAATTATTGTTACATTTTAATTAACCAAGAAAAACAAAACAAAATTGATAAACTAAACAAACCCTTGACCCATCCACATACTTTTTTGTTATAATTCAAAACAATGTTGGCAAAACCTTTGCAGTATCTGTTACAGGTTACCTAGCTTCTTCCAACGTCTTTGTGGGTGATACTGTGATTACCTTCCAGGAAATCAATAACGTTTTAAGGATATGTGCTTAAAATTGTACCGCACCAGTATTATTCATAAAACTGCATCTAAAAACATATTCTACCCTAACATAATTGAACCTAATTGGTCCAAACTATCCCTAGTCTCGTTGGATTCCTGACCAAGGCTGCCTGATTTACTATTTAGAGAGACAGAATTTAGTAGATTAGGACTGCAGGGTGAAAGAGAGAGAGAGGAGTCCGGCGTTGCCGCAGTGGTTTAAGAAAGTGGCTGGCCAACAGGTACAGACATAAACTGGCCTTACACATAGTTGACTAAGGTCTTGAGCAGGGCCAGGTAGAGCTCAGAGATGTTATTGTTTCATGTGATCAGCGCAATATATAGGCCACATGGGTGTGGGATGAATCACTGCAGACAACTGACTCCTACAGTACACACAGTGGTGCTGCTCCGTGTATGTGTCTGTGTTCCGGTGTGTGATTCATCTACTGTTCAGTTCTGTGCCGAGCCCGGAAATCAGCCCAGCTTTCATTGCTCCATTTCCAAGAGAGAGGGAGAGTTGGTAGTGTTAGCCTTGGGCTGAAAGTTTGGATATTTAAACTGGCGCAGTGGTCTTGTTTTGGCACATTGTCAGGAATTGTTGCCCTCTGGTTTCTTCAGGATTTGTTTTAATAGTCTAATATCTATTGTCCCCGATACTTCTCCATGCCTTTATTATAACTTATGCATACAGAGAACTATCGGGTACAACTTTTATGGGACTCATTCATATTCAGGAAGACTGGATGAAATGATGATTGATACATAATTTCTGCCACCAGGTCTTGGTGCACTCCGTTTCTTTCCTTCAGTTGTATTGTAGAGTATGCGCTCACGACTAGGCAAATCTTCTCCACCATTTATGATGAAGGTAATATAACAAAAAAGCATCACGCCCCAGTGCAGCACTCGGCCTCTTCTGGTTTTAATTTACCTGAACTTTTTTATGTTACCTGCTTCAGACATTTGCCACATGGACTCTGCAGTTTGTCTTTCTGGGAACACGCCCCTTTATTTGCAGTGAGACAGAAAGTTAAATGACATCACATAGCATTCAGTGTGATCAGTGATAGTGTCATTTGTTGGTGGAAGGAATGCACTCCGGTGACACTGGGGGCAGTTTGTCTTTCCTGTGTGGCTGGCTCTGACAGTGCAGTCTGTCTTTTGTGTCACTCAACTGTCATTCTACCCCTCAAACTCCTTCTTTCCCTTGTCTGGGAGGACAGGGATGGATCACAATGCCCTGACGTCCTAGCTTTCGCAACTGTGGCATGACAACTTGAAAAAGTTGGTCTCTGTCTTCCCAGAAAGAATGCCTACACAGGTGACAAGTTACAAATAATAAATTATGTGAACAATTTAAAGCCTTTGGGGTCATTCTAGTAGCTAGACACATTTGTCAGCATTTGGATGTATTATGTTACCAATACAATTATTATTTATACAAAAAATATTAATAACTACAGCTCACCTGGTCCAATTGAGCATGTACAGTTGCACAGTGTAAATTGAGTAATGTTCAGCAAAGTTTATTTTTGTACTTTATTACATTTTCTCCCTCAAACTGGGGAGGAAGCTGCATGCTGCTGTCCTTGCATGTAGCCCTCAGGAGAAGGACTACTCGGGGTTCACGCACTAGAGGAAGTGAGCACATCCTGCTTGGTGAGCGAGGGAGTCAGGAAGTACTCAGTGCTGTCTTCACACTTCATAGTGGACTTTATTGCTCCGATTGATACATCTGTCCGTCCTGCAGTCTACGTCTCTGCACTTCCGCGGGATCAGGTCAAAAGCTCACCCCATCATAACCTCGCTGGTCCAATACCAACATGTTTCCAGTGGAGATTCACAGGCTAAGTTACTGATATGATCAAACTCAATTGTTGTTTGTTATAAGATTTGGGAAAGATCAACATTTGATATTTGACGCAGTGTAGGCTGTGCAGCATACGTTTTCAGAGCATTGATGTTGATTTTTGTGATGTGTTGGGGCCGTCGTATTCTGTTAGTTGTTTTCTATCTGGCAGGAGGATTCGAGTTGTGCGTTATACACTTATCGCCTTCTATAACTGAGACAGTTGGCATTTTAGCCTGCAATGTTGGCGGGATATTGGATGGTTCTGATTATTTAGCTGTGAACGATTGATTGGACTTTGGTCTGGTGGTTTTATGTCTTACCAAGCTAACGGGAGATTTTTCCAGTCAAGAAGAACTTTTATTGTTATTCATTATAACAAATTCAACTAATAAGAGCAACATTCTTTTAACAAAATATATGATGAGAATGACGAGAAAAGAACATAATGTTACAGATTTGTGTGTTGTTGAATATTCTATAAAATGAACTACATTTATTACGTTTGAACCAGTGTACGTTTGATTTAAGATAATAAGATTCATTATCACCCGTTTATATCTTAACACAGACACTGGTATGAGGGGTTATTAATATTTAATCCATTTTACGTGTAGCCAGGTTTGTTACTTTGTGTGCTGCCTCATGCCCTGCCCTACTTTCCTACCTTCCCAGTAAGACAGAGTCAGGCCCCTCCATGTTGCCAGTCAGATGTAGTTTTCCCCCACAAAGACAGTGGACTAGAGTGCAAGTTGAGATACGGCGTGTGGCTTCGTACCCATCCCAGCGATGCTGTGTACATGACATTTACATTGGGCATTTTCTGCTGAATTATTTAGTACACTTTCACTGCAGATTGATTGTAACTCAAAAAATGTGCCCCGTGGCCGCGCTACGTTGCTATCATAATGCTACCATGGCCGAGAATGGCAAAGTGCAACTACTTAACGCAGCGAATGAATTCCTCAATGTTCATTGTTTTCACTGCTGTAATATAAATAAATATGTGGACATTTATGGGTTCTGCTGATGGGTCTTGTATTCGTTTTTTGGTTCCTTTCACTGAACAGATTTTCGAAACATCGCAAGGATGCCACTGTTTGATCTGATATTTATTGGCCTCCGAGTAATAACTGTTACCTTTTGTAAAGAATAATTGGTAGGGTCTAGTATTTCCTGTCACACAAATTAAATTAATAAGTGCTCAGTGACCCAGTACGGGTGATAAGATTCTGAGATAATATAACCCATATTTACAGCGAGTATTATGAAACATTGATATAGTAACAGCTCATCTGGTTCTGAGCATATTTCAGGCTAATTTTTAATCATGTGTCGTAGCTGTGTGACCAGTGCCAGTTTCTAACTGTCATGCGGAGGTGGCTTGTTGAGCCAACTGTGAACACCTAGTCATTAGGTGTAACTTGTCATTTCCGCTATTGTTCTGTCTGGCTGTGGCTCGCTTACTGAAAGGCAGAGATCAGGGGCGAGTGGTGCTGATATTGATTGTCTATGCAGTAGGCTGCTGGCATAGTGTTGACACTCATAAACCCGGTCAATATGTCTCTCTTACCGTAGTTGTCCTTGTGTAAGACGCACGCCTCTGGAGGTGAAACGATGTGTCTGTCTGTCATAATGGCGAGCGATAAATGTTATTCCTGTTGCATTTGCTAATCTCGCAAGTCTATCAGTGTAACACCGGTAAGTTGCTGTTGGCATTGTTTGCATATTATCCATGTCCATAGGTGGTGATTTCGTTTGCAGGACAGCTTCTCTCTGAAGCCAAGCCAGAGGCATTATGATGCAAATGTTGTGTATAGTATTAGCGGCTCTAAATAGATTGTTTATGACTCTGCAGCCACAGCAGTCTGGAGTGAAATGTTAGCTTGGGGGAGGTTATCCATTGTTGATTTTATTGTGTAACAAGGGTGAAATTGTTGTTATAGTTGTGTGTATGAATGGGTGTAGTTTTTATCATGTAACAAGGTACAATTCATTACGCAGATTCAGTCACGTTCTTTGGTCCGTGCAGAAATGATACGTTCATACAGGATAATTGATTAAAAATGCAGGTTTATTAGTTTCTGTACTTTTACACAGGATTTTCGGTGAGTGGATACCTGTGATAAATGTACTTGTATTCAACCAGGCCCTCAACAGCGCCTGGTTTCACAGTAGGTCTTGATGCCTGCACCAGAAATAGCCACAGAGTGATACACGGAGGCAGTATATATATAGCAGGGGCTAGGTTTTCTAGGATATTTTTTTATGGGAGTGCTGGCTTGGTGGTTTCAAGTGCAGATGCATTGTGGGTAGTTTGGCATTATCATTATATATGCAGACATTTGGGGTGTAATATACCAAGACATGAGTCAGGATTATTCTATGAATAAAGAAGAAAGTCGCCTATCTTGTAGGTTCAAGTAATAATTGTGTGGTTTTTGGCTGGCATGAATGAGTTATGGTCAGTAGTGTCCAGTCAGCAGTCTCATGACGATCATTTGATGTCTCGTGATGGTGTAGGTGTCATTGTCACACAGTCTGGCTAATATTCATGAGCAAGTGATTGCATTTCTCCTTGTAGTTGCAGTCTGCATGTCTTATTTGGTTTACATACGGTGTCATGCCGTCGTCACAATTTCTAACATCAATTTTTTTGGTAAAATCCACTTATATAACTATGTATTTGGACACCATATTTTTTCGGATACCCTAAAATCTACACACACAAATATATTTAGGACCTTATGTTTTCAGTCATCTGTAAATATATTTATTTTTTGTTCCATGTAATCAAACACTACTTAATTATTTAACGTGAATGAAGTTACTAGTTCTGTTAAAACCAGGGGTACTAAAGACATAGTGTTAGACTATTCAGACAGTTTGTCAGATTAATTTTTTGTATGTTTGTTTTCAGAGAGCTGATAATTTTATCATTTTTATGTGTCACAAATAAAATCTCAGAATACATAGTCATTATTGTAGCTATCTTGTAAGAACAGTTTATTGTGATCTCAGTACTGTCAACGTTCATAGTATTTAATACAATTTGACTGTTATATAAGAGTAGTTTCTTAGACAGTTGAGTTATTCGGATGTGATCTTGAAAGTATCAAGTGTGCGTTTAGGACAGGCCTCTGATACGTTTAATAATGTTGTTATTTTGTCTGTTGCCATGGCATATTGCAAGCGGTGACAATGAACAGGGATGCAAGTGTTTATAAGATAAGAAAATATTTACGATGCCTCGGCAGCGATGGAGAATCATTGATTGGGGTCCTCAGGTAGCAGTGCAGGCGCAGAGAGCAGACAGTTAAACAAGGTGTATTGATTGACTGGCACGCTTGCATATGAGGAGGAAGACATTGTAGATTATAAAGGCGTGGGGAAACAGTCGTGCAGTCTCGGCCTATTGTGACGTCGGGTCGCAACTGAGGTGGGGTGGCTGATGACGCCGCTGCCGAGCCTGATGACGTGCGCTACCGGTGATAGTTGGTGTGGCGGTGTCGTCACGTCTGCACTTGTTTACGCTCTAGGATGCCGCTAGTAGTGCCCACATCCGGTAGCACAGCCAGCCGGGGTCATACCAGCATATGTAGTGTGACTGCTTTATATAGAACTCCCACTCACCTCGGGTCTGATTTATATTAATTCTGCCCGGCGCATGTGTATGTGCTCTCTGGTATGGGCATGTGTGTAATTGAGTTGTGGCAAATTCTTCCCTGGCTCGTAGAAGTTGCGGATTAAGAATTGATCATTGTTGCACGAAAAATCTCAATGCATAATTATACATGTATATATAATTATGTATGTACAGTAATTGATTTGGTTTTACAGGTAGGTTCACACATTTTTTATGACCACACGTTTTTAGATGCATGAAACAGTTATGCTTGACAGTTGCACAGAGAGATATTCATTGATATGCATGTATCATACTGGCTGGCGGCTGTGTGGTGGCACACGTTTGATATTGTGCAGTGTTAATTAGTGTAACATGCCTTCTGTGAGCTGCTACAAATTAAATGGAGACTATGCAGACTGGTCAGTTTGGGAAATGGGATTCACAAGATGTGGAAGGGGAATCCCCAAACATGCTCACTTGGTTCATGTGGAGGTGTGGTAACTGGGTCAATGATTGGTTATGCGGTGTTGGTCTTAACGTGCACTGGTTTGGATCTGCATGTGTGATTATCACCCGTGAGTCTTTCATTAACCATTTCAGTGCCACAGAGCCGATTCCACAGATCACCAGCTTCAATTAAATTTTTGCTACGTCTACGGGCATTAGTTGGTGTCTGTGACACTATTACAAATTGACTAATAAGATTAGTAATTACAAAAGGGAAGTGTTCCGCTGCTGGTTTTACAAACACGCTTAGATATGCATGAATTTGACGGCAGAATAAACCAAAAGTCGTAACAACAACAACAAATTTCATGTTTACCATGCAAAACACATTAGATGACTGTCTAAGTGCATATATTAGTGAAACAAAATTATGTTGTGTCATCTGACTATTACGTGTTTTAACTAAATAGACAATTATCTGCCCTTTCAGGAAATGTCTAGTTTATTTGGTGACAGTCGAATACTGAGAGAGTAATAATACAAGTTCAGAACGATGTGAAAGTGTCAAAAAATGGCTTGGCACTTCTTGTCGTCAGCACAGTTTTTGCTAGCACTGAAACGGTTAATTGAATAAAAAATACCTGGTTTCATAAAATATAGTCATACTACTGTTATGACTACTGTTGTGTAATCCCAAGGTGATAATTTATATTTTTGAAATGTTGTTGCAAAACACCAGGTCAGAGTGACCTGTGCAATCAAATTTAAAAGTTAAATATATGTCAGTTGGTAGCAGGTCTGACCTTTATAATGGAGAAAGCAATCGGTCTATGCTTGACAGTTTGTGGTATTTAAATAATTTTTTATTAAAATATTTATTTCACACCTGTATTTTATTGTACCAACCATGCTATGTTCAATAGCCCACTCACTGTCCCCCATGCTCACCCCAAAGCTCCATGTCCATGCTATGTTCAATAGCCCACTGTCCCCCATGCTCACCCCAAAGCTCCATGTCCTTGCTATGTTCAATAGCCCACTGTCCCCCATGCTCACCCCAGAGCTCCATGTCCATGCTATGTTCAATAGCCCACTGTCCCCCATGCTCACCCCAAAGCTCCATTCCATGCTATGTTCAATAGCCCACTGTCCCCCCATGCTCACCCCAAAGCTCCATGTTCTGTGTCCCTCCCTCAACAAGTATACGGCAGCTATTTACCGCTCCCCTCAATTTTTGTCTGCTGCGAAGTCTGGCATCGTTTGCGAGCAAGTGTAGTTTGTGATGGGAGTGCGAAGTCTGGCATCGTTTGCGAGCAAGTGTAGTTTGTGATGGGAGTGCACTGTGAAGAACATTTAGTGACACTAACGTGTTTCAACAGTCTTGTCTGTACCAGGTAGAGCACGGTGGCTATAGCCTCTTTCACCTTGAGGATGCCAGCGATTTAGATCACGTACACATCTGGAGAATGTCCGCCAGATATGTTGCCTTTCAGGCCAGACCTATTGAAATTATCATATCTGCTGGCCGGTGATATCTTTTTTGACGACTCAATTCAAGTGATTCAGTTTAGTGTAACTATGTGCACACTGGAGAATTGCATTGAAAAAGCACGTCTTGTCTTGCCATTAATGGCAAGATGAATGAATGCAAGCTAACATAATTTTGTGAGAAATTTACTTCCATTGTGGGTATCAGATAACGCTTGTAAGTAGGTAAACGAAGGCATACTTGCGATGTTAGGTTATCAGTTCCAGGCTAAGTGAATGAGGACAACATGAAAGGGTGATTTCTCAGCAGATGACTGACCTTGCAGGGTGTTTGTCTTTGAGTTATTTATGCACCCCCACCCCACCAAGTAGACAATCAACAAGGAACATCTCTAGACAGGAAGCAAGGTGCTGACAAGATCTGGTGATGTATGGTCATGCACTGTGACACCTGGTTGTACTGTCAGCCCAGGGTGTATCACCTAGCTTGTCATCTTGCATATCGGGTGATGTGCTTAGAATATATCAACCCTTGTGGGCGGTAATACCTGGTCAGTTAAATGAGCAAGATCCCTCCAGTCTAATTGGATGGACACAGACAGTGATAGCCTGGCACCCCTTCCCTCTATGTGTAAACATGTCATTAGTCTGGACAGAGGTCAAGCCCTGGACACAGACTACCTATGGCCTACATTTTGTGGCTCTCACCTATATCGATTTCACTCATGCATTCTGCAGTTCTAAGTTGCTATCAGATTTACGTTTTTGTTCCGACAAATGTAGCGAGTATGGTAAATAATTGAGTTACTTTCTGGTGGTAACTGCCCAGTAATGGACGGTTAGTGTGGGAGTTATGTTTGTGACAGTTGTATAACCTGGCGTCTCATGTTTCCATGTTGCCCAAGGAATGTGATATAAAATGATCACCTGTCAAGTTGTCAGCGGTTGGCTTGTCTGTAGTTTTAATGCATCTTTGCTGTTTTCCAATCCTCTACTCCACAAACAAACAAACAATATGGGTGAGGAATTATTCGGCTTTACGTGGTTTTCCTTCAGTTTAGACATCCCATGTGAAATGGAAGGCAGAGAGAGTGAATGCAGTCGGCCAGTGTTACGTTAGTGTAGCAGGTTGGAACCAGGTTGTATTGGCAGTGGCACAATGTATGCTGGCTAATTAGAGCCACAAGAACAACAACAATATCAATGGAAGTGAGACCTGCTGGAATGGTGCCCAGGTCTGAGTGGTTTAGCTGAGGCTCTTGTGTTGCTTATAACAAAGATCCATAGGACATGATTTATTGTGGCAAAGCACTGGTGAGAGGCATCCTTGTGCCCTGCTGGCTGGTGGTTTGTTGACTTAGCTGTTATGCATAAGTGATGCACTCCTCTGCTTGGACACTGTTTCGCTGGTAGCTCTATTGTGCCCATCACTGTCACCTTCTCCTATGAATTTGCTGTTTGTTTAGTAGCGTTTCACCTTTGCACCACGGTAGTAGTTCACACAGGCTGGTGGCTGGAGGAGTTCCTGTGGTCAGCAATCAATGAGTCCCAGCAGCTGCTGCCAATATTTTATTGTACAATACCTTGTCCTCACGGTTTGTTTGTTTACTCACCAGAGTGAGTAATTGTAGGGGTGAGTCCTAGTTGGTTCAGAATGTAAGCAGTGCATTCTTCCTGGTTTTTAATTGACTTCACGTTTCTTTTATATGCCCTTGTGGGTTCTTACAATGCCTACCCAATCAGTGGTGTGGTTACCTAAGTTTGGATAGCTGTCACTGTGTTTCCAGTGTAAAATAAATCATGACTTTTGAAACTTCCAGATGACATTCATGGAAATGCAAGCATGTGTTGGCCATTGTTTGTGGAGATCAACAACATTGTGGACAGTGCTATTTTATACATTTATTGCGAGTTTCATACTTGAATGTTGGGTCAGAATGCCAGACAATCAGTTTCTGATCTCTGCTATTATAGTTGACCATTTACTGGTAGATCCACCAGTATATATATATATATACACATGTAGTGTTGATTGGTTAATTGGCCATAGACGAGTCCTGTCAACTGTAGCCTCATCAATGTATGAGTACATCAACACGTGCCAAACAACTTGCCAACTGGACCCAGTCTGGAGAATGACCTCCTGTGCTTATTTGTTCATTTCAAGCTGACTGGTGTTGACAGAGCTAAGTTTGAGCTGTCACCTGTCCACAGAGGCCAATGTATTTACCTCACACATGTGACAGGTGGTACACTGAGCACCCTAAGTGCTTGACTGCTGTGCAGTTGACACTTGTCTATTGCAGTGTGCCATCACACCAGGTCAAAGTGCCTCAATGCACTGTCAACGCTGGCCACTGTTGTCTGCTTTATCCAGGTAGCACATATCACATGGTCACTCTGTGTCCTTGTAAAGTGCTGTTTAGTACTTCACTCCGGGGTCCGTTTAGAGATCAACATTTGCTTCAGTATGATTGTAAGAGTTGTCTACGAATGGGATAGAGGTTTTTGTGCCCATTTGTGTGTTATAAAAATCTCCCACTAACTGTTTTAATTCGCTGGTGGTGGATATCACTTGACCATTTTTGCATTTCTTACTTGTTTAGCAAACAGTGACAATATCACAGATGAAAAAAAACATTAAAAAAGTCGCGCACTGCGTAGGTCTATATCAAGCTTATCTGCGTGCTGATAGGACTGACTTGAAATTGTATTATAGTTGATTTTGACACATGATTAGTTGCAGAGATCTCTGTAGATTCTACAAAGGCTGTAACCTTTTGTTTTTTCATAGTCCATGCAGGTCTGTGTGCACTCACATGCATTTCCAATAAATCCATCCAAATCTTTATTTGCAGAATTATTAATTTAAGTAAACACCTTTGATATGATAGTTTAAATAAAATGGCACAAGTGGAAATAATATTGTCTGATGGTGATGTGTGATACTATTGGTGGCGTTGTCCATAACAGTTTCAGTTGTTATGTATAAATAGTAAATGTGAATACTGTCTAAGGTCAGTTTACCTGTGTGCTTACAATGACTGCTAATTGTGTTGACATTTACCAGTGGTATGATGTCACATAACCTGGAAGTGCTGAAGTGTTAATTATGATAATATGTGTGTATGAGTTGAAAAATATAACTAGAAATATCAAAAATGTACAGGTAACACTGTGTATGCATTATGTGTTAAAATCATCCAACTGACATAATTATTAACTATTGCACTTGTATAAAAATAGAACCACTTGTCGCAGTACCTCGCAATTCGCAAATTTCCTAGGCAATATAATATTCTAACCTCTGAATGCAGTCAAAGGATCATGTGGCTATTATAGGAACGTAAGACAGATCGGATGTTGTGATTTACCAGCGACTTCATGCAAGAAACATATTGACTGTTATGACTCTGCTTCCCTAATTCAACCACCACCGCTGTTGACTCCTCTGATTTCTTGTTGGTGTCATTAACAGATGATCTGGAATAAATACAGAGGGCTGCTGCTGTGAGTGAGTGGGCCACAGTGTGTTGGTAGTTTATGGTCGTTCACACTGACTCGTGTCTACCGACACGTTCCTCGGGGCCTCCTACGCACTCCTTGCGCATCTACGCACTTGTCTTCCTAACCCCACCTAGTGGCCGGTACAGAGAAAGGCGTCATCTGGTCGTACATTGCTGCGCTGCACTGTATGTCTGATTTATGGGCGTCGTCATTGATTTTGCGATCAGTGCAAATTGCTGCATCGTGGCAGCAGCCGACTCGGCGGCAGACTGCGACGACTGTAATCCTGATGAAATGTTGTGATACATCGCAATTATTATGCTGCTTATACAGTGCAGCGTTGATCCAGAATTCTCTCTGCAGCCACCGGTATTTCTGTCTGTGCGGACCGTCGAAAGCCACCTCAGAACATGCACACATAGTAATTGGAACATTTGACGTCTACCTCGCCTGGTGATATGGTTAGTCTGTGTTCGACACGAGACCTGGTGTTTTTGAATCGTATCACGTAATTAGTGGTTTAGCGAGTGGGGCTAGTTCAGGGTCTGTTGTTAAGATTGTGAACCGTGCTTGTGGTGTGGGTGAGCTGTGGCCTGTATGTGGGACCTACAATGTCCAGTGAGCTCAATCTGCAGCCTTTGTGTGATGGCGCATGGGTGAGCCCTGGTTCTGATGTAATCACTACTGTATAGGGCGGTGGTGTACCTGCCTCTAAAGGGCTGTGGTTGTAGGGGTGACACACCTTGTCAGGCACCTGTTCAACAGGGGTTTTTGCACATTCCAATGATGCCCGACTCTTTCTCCGCACTTGGTCATGGTGCCGTGATTTCTCAGAAGTGCTCTTTATATATGGTACTGTGGAAGGCCTGATGAATGGGTGATCACGATTAAGACCATCTTCCATTCCCGACTCATGTTAGCGGACTATATACTGTATAAATGACTGACCCTAAAACACAACCAACACACAGCAGCACTATTTATTTTATAGTCACATGTAAAACATGTTTTTAAATATTTAGGATATAATTCATTACATTTCGCCAAAATGTTCAGGAAAAAATATTGGTTTAGCAACCTTACAAAAACTTTATTTATGTCGTTATGACAGCAGTTGTCTAAGTCAACTGTGTGAAAGGTCACCCCCCTTCATATGCGACCACATACCTTCGATTTGGTGAGCTGTCTAAAAGGCCTTGCTTTCAGAAGTCCCCAGAACTTGTTATCATACAACAATCTGTGTAAGAATTTGATTTTTTGAGACTGCAAAATATTTGAAAGCATTTAGTTGTACGGGTGGAATAGAAGGGAAACAGTGAAGTGGACAGAAACACCGGCAACACTGGACGTTATATATAATGCGAGAGAAATTGGTGGAAGATTTTTAAATGATTGTTATAATTTGTTAATAAAAATACAAACACTAAAAAAATGAGGCTGAATAGTGAATCTGGTGATAGTGACAGGACCTAACAGAACTTAAGTATACGTTAGCAAGGACAGGACTGATAGTGACAGGACCTAACAGAACTGAAGTCTACGTTAGCAAGGACAGGACTGATAGTGACAGGACCTAACAGAACTTAAGTATACGTTAGCAAGGACAGGACTGAATGGAGAGGAAGGCGAATCAGCAGCAAAACTTGTTTCTGCCACTACAAACATTGATATCCATAGCTATCGTGTGAATCTGTGCCTGGCCCACATATTGGTGACATTGTCCCTGTTAGTTTAACCACTCATGTCATTGATGTCATAGATAGTGGTAATCAATAAACAGCCTGCTGACCATTACACAGTCAGCACTGACAGCTTATTTGGCCTTCTGAAGTGTCTGATTAGGATCGTAAAGTTCCAGCAAATAGCAGGGTAGATGCCAGTGGCAGATTCACTCGGCACAGACAAAGGCGCAGACAGAACTGAGAAGCCTCCACCGAGTAGAGGTAACCTCGGGAATAAGCACACCCGACTGCATTCGAGAACAGCATGGAATGTGCCTGGCTTTTTATTCAAAGCATATATAAAAACCCAGTGATTTATGGTTTATTTCTGCCCGGTCTATTAATTTGACGGATGCAGTCATGCCAAGAGCTGTGATTGTTGGGTCATGTGGCGCCATCCGGTGGAAAACATGGATATACATGATGGCTTGGTACTGACTGTTTATACCCAGTTGTGTAGCAGTGCGCCTTTTTGGTACCTTGTATTTAGGAAACCAGTACCACTACCAGTCCTGCAGTCGGCTAGATGGTTAATTAATTTGTTAATTATTACTTACAAAGACTTAGTAATTGTTGTTTAAAGGAGTGTTTGCCTGTAGGGTTTGACTTGGATAGATGTGTATCAGCGTTTCTTTGTCGCAGTCTGTCGGTCTGTAGACTAGGGTGTTCTGTAGTGTCCCATGTCAGGTGTGTCCTGTATCCGGTGACAAGTTGCCTCCACCAAGCTCACACCTGTCACGCTATGCTACAGCATATAACTGCATCTGTAGTAGGTGTATTCTGTACAATAGAGAATCAAGGATCCCACTTTGACGTCTCAACTCTCAATAGTAGATACAACAGGAACACCCAGAGTGGTGTGGTCGCACCTGACAACCACACCACTCTGGTGACTGATAATGACATCATTGCAAGAATGTATGTCCATGTTGTGGGTGCCATATCCTCCTGACTGCCTGGTTGCTGTCTCACTGCCTCTGTAGCTGGCATGTACCACAGGTGCGTTGTTGTTGTCCAGTCTTATCTGATGTGCACTCTCTGCTGGGGCTAAACAGTCAACAAGAATAGGAAGTTCTCTGACTAAATGGCTGCCTTCTGTTGCTCCTGCTTGCTGGCCGGCCTGTGTTGATATTGGAGTTGTTTATATAGTATGGCACTGATAGAAATCTAGTGAATGGCAGGCAGATCTGTGGCGCTGTTTAAATGCACTCACTCTACTATCCCTGTTTCTCCTCACTACCTTGCACTCGCTCAGTTTGGAGATTCAGGTTGGCTTTCAGTCGTTTCTTTAACCTTTCCATATCACTAAATAACTGGTTTTAAAAATGGTGAAAGAGGATACGGTGTCACATCAGTAAACAAAAATTCCAGTTAAACTTGAGTATGTGTGCACTTAAAAAAGTTACTAATGTTCATAGGATTTTTAATCACATTTGCTCTCGATAGTTTGTGTCAGCGTTTCAGTGAGTTAATAATTGATATTAAATCGGTGTTTGCTGCGCTCTCACAGCCAAGCAATAGATGTGACATTATAACTTTAAAAGTTCAAACTAGTTAGTAGAACTTTATTATGTAAGTATCGTAGTGGTGGCACATACAGAGTTATAAGTATTGTATTGGTGGCACACATACACACTTTAATACCGTACTGTTGTCACACATACAACATTAAGTACCGTACTGTTGTCACACAGAACTTTAAGTACCATACTGTTGTCACACATACAACTTTAATTACTGTACTGGTGGCACAAATAGTTAAGTACTTAAAAGGTGATTTCTAGGTGAACTAGCTGCCTCCTTTATTGAAGCAGTTAAGTAATGGCACTCACTGACACCCGGCGCAAAAAAGGTTGTATGTTTGCGTTGATCTCCATGTTTTCAGCAACTGTCACTAAGGCGCACTAACGTTTGTTCGTGTGCGACGGGCAGGAAAAAACCTCTCAGGAGGGCTTCATTTCCAGCAGATTGGACATTCGATTCCATGCATAAAGGCACCTGTCGCCACCAGTGATGCATTTCACTTGTGACTAGGTTCAAATGGGAGTCAGTTAGCGAGAAAGAAAGCTTTCACTGAGAGTTGGTACGGGTAGGGTTGGTTACAGTAAACAAACATGGTGTTTTTGCCAGATCTGAACTCATTATGTTAGCATGAAGAGTCGGATACAGCATGACTCGTGACTTCACTGCATGTGAACCATGCATATCCTTATGCAAAGTTTGGGTTGTTCTCCGGGAATTAGTCTGCATGTTGGTTGTATCATTTTAGTGGAGGATTAGTAGTGTTAGTTATGGGTGATCTGTGGAAGTAAAAATCTCTTATCACCACTACCTTGCTGTCTGCAATTGTCTGTCTTAGCTGTTGGTTTAGCCTAGTCCAGGGCAGGCGAGCCAGCCCCACAGGCTGCAGAGGTTATTTGATATCCATGACAGCTGTCTGGCAGATGCACCAGGGGTGAGGCGTCAAGGGGTGTCACCCTTTCAGCTGAAAACCATCTTTCAATTACGCCAGATCCCATTCTTCTCTAAATTGATCATGTGTACTAGGCGGGTGTCGGCTAACGTTTTTTAACTGGTTGTTTTACTGGTTTATTTGGCGTGTGCGATGCTTCTATTCCTGTTACATTTCATGCACAGGATTGAGAAGTTGATTGGATACAACCTGATGATGGAGTAGTCAGTCACTGCAACTGATCATCTAGGGAGTGCTCAGAGTCATTTCATAATGGGGTTGTGTAGAAGTGTTGTTAGTAAACCAAACGAGTAGTCTTGCTGAAAAGGAACGCCCCTTTAAGTGGGAGACACCCAATGTTGAAGCAGACATTGCGTGAAAAGAACGACGAAGGTGTGTCCACAGACAGGCATTTACAGGTCACAAGGTATCGGGGTTGGAGGTAATGAAGTCTACTTGAAAAAAACATGTTCTCTACCACTTGTGTTTAGCTGATTGTGTAGTTGGTGCCCCAGGGGTGTTGACTGTGCTACAGGTGCAGATCTGTGTAATGACGCTGATTGCAGGTGTCCAGTGTTTCTGCACATGTTTCTAGACGAGGTATCGGGGAGCCCGGTTGTCCTGCCGTCATCTACCTCCTAGTGCAGGTGTATGCCCTTGTTGACGCAATATGTCATGATTAATTACAAGGGTGTATGGTGTGTATGTGTGAGGTTCAAGTCTGCAAGAATGTGTACATGATGTGACGCCCCCATCGGTAGTGTCGTTAAGTCATGCGATAGTGATCTAGAGGGAGAGCAGGAGTGATGATTGGACGACTGAGTGGGAGGACTGCTTCTGTGCGAATGTGCCAACATATGCTCTGATATGATACAGGGCGTAATCATGGTGTAGCCACTTACTAATGTCTGTCTGACTGTGCAATGTCTGGCCCTGTATGTGCAGCCATGCGTGAAGCGTGCCATTGACCTGGCACAGAAATGTTACTTAATTGGTCATGGCACAGGTGATGATGCAGGGTGCCTGTCTCCGTACGCTGTCGCTGTGTAGCAGGTGAAAGGCAGTTAATGTTTAATGCGATGGCCACTGCGATGCACCAATCCAAGCAAGGAATCGCTCGCATGTGTGTGCTAGCCACTGACTGCTGTAGTAGTAGGTGTATTAGTCGTTGGAGTGAGTGAAGTTGACCGCGTGTTGTCATTGTGTTTGCATTGACTATATTCTAGTAGTAGTGATAGTAGTAGTCGTCGGACGGAGAGAGTGATGTTGACCATGTGTTGTCGTTGTACTTGCAGCGTTGCTGTCAGTGTGGTGTGAGGAGCTTGGCAGACTGCTACTGTTGAGACACCAGAAGAATCGTTCGCCAGAGTCGATGAAATCAGGCAACATGCAAATGCAACAGATGCAGAAGAACTTGCCCACAAACATGACGCCAAAGTGAGTGTCACGAACTGTCCCAAATTATTTTCGTAGCAGTAACATGTAGGAGATTAGTTCCGTTAATATGATCACCTCGCTATTCAGGTCGTTTTTGTCCAGTGCCAAGAGTGCCCTAGTAACGCTCCACTATGTTGTCACTCGCCACTGCACATTTCTGTCGCAACTGTTCTGTTAATAATTTTGAGGTTTTCCGTTCTCTTATCACGAGGCAGTTGTAGATTATATTAATTCTCAAGACCTAGACATAACCAGGCAGCATAAGTGACACCTAGAGGTGGTTTTAATTAAATTTTAAAAAGTTTTTGTATGTATTGAGTTTGTTGTGGAAAAGTTGAAAAAGTATTGATCATAAAAAATCTGATGACTAGAACTATGTGTCTACTGTGATCCCTTGCACCCTTCCTTTGACCTTTATACTGAATTGCTAATTCTCCCGCTCAGTCTGTTTCTGTTGTGCCTGGATCGGGTATACAATGCAATGTAACAACACCTTACAAGACAACAAAGTATCAGCACTCGGTCACGATTAAGATGCCACTTTCGGTAACTAGGATTTTCTGACAACTGGCGTCAGTCGTTGAACTAATTCCGCAATGTAACTAACGGTGGGGGAACACCTGTTGGCTGCTGGGAAAGAAACTCACGGACAGGTGGTAGTTTTTGCAACTAGGATTGCAGTAAATGGGCTAAGTTTTCGGAGGCTTTGCCGAATGCCTGATAAGTTCAGCGGATGTTTGGCTGCAAATTGTACGCCTAAAATAGCCATAGCTCGGTTGTGCATAGCCATTTTTTCTGGTACTATTTTGTTTGTTTTTACTGCTTGACATTTTGATATGATGGCAGAGAACAGCCGTAATGTTTGCTAATTTCAAACTTAGTTGATTTACTTTGCCATAAAATTTACTAGATAACTTTTATTCAACTAATGCTGCAGTAATAAATTTTGTGTAATAATTCATTTGAAATTGTAAGACAATGTTATATATGTTTATGGATCTATAATAATAATCGTACCCTAATCACTTCAGTTTCAAAACTGTGTTCAACATTTTCTTCCACGTACATTTTCTAGTGTAAATAGAAAGCTAGGGAGGGGAAATAAAACTGCATAACTTAGAACAGAGGAAGCCATGCCAAAGTATGCTGTGTACATGCTCTGATTCCATAAATTGTTCACACCTTGTGGGCAAAACGTTCCTCTTGCTGCCGGAGTCGTTGCCACATATCAGAAATATTGAGTTTTCAATCAGTCAGTGCAGAAAAGTAACCTTTCCAGTCTCGCCTGTCCCTACCGCGATGTATTATTAATGGGCCTCAATTCATTAACGCACCTCAATTCCCTCTGCTTTTCATCTAGATTTTTTCCAAAATACCTCCCCCGTCAAATCATGATATCCTGTAGTCATTGCAGTTTACATATTGGTCCTATTGTTTTAAGTTACAAGTCTCCACAGCCGTCCAAATCTTAAATCCGAGCTTTCTGGTTCAAGTAGTTTGCTGGCTGTGTTTGTTTATGTTATCAGTGTTTGCCTTCTGTTCTCAAATGACACCTGTCAACGTTGTGTAGATGTATTATGCAGTACCTTCACTATTAATTTAACTTTACATAACCTTTGTGGAGCCTCAGGTTCTAATGGCAGTGTAATCTTTTGAAGGATCATACACAGCACTTGAAACTAGCACAATTTTAAACTCTTTAAAATGTAGTTTTATGTAAGCTACGTTGTCTGTGTTTTGTATTTATTACATTTTGACTAGTGAGTGCTGAGACTCAAAAATAAACAAAATGTATTAGACTGAACCATGGTCTCTGTTAAGTCTACTGACATTGAGTGACAGTGAAATATTTATTACTAAACCACTATATTAATACAAATACAACTGTTCGTTCCCAATCTTGTGTGACTTGCACATTATAATTCTGATGATCCCGCAAACATAATTTGAAGTATTGTTCGACTTTTCGATTGCCCCTTCACACTTTTGTGGATGGGAACATATTCTGGGCAACTTTGATTTTTTTTATATCGCTACATTGACTAGTAATAAATATTTAATGAAATAATGTGGCACTGTGTTGCAACCGCCAATGCGATGGCTGGTCTCCTGCCTGCAGAGCTAAGTAATTATTCAGTGCTACTAGAAAGTGGCAATTTTTACAAGGGTTTTGTTGCGTGTGATTTTTGTGCTGCGTCTGATATTTGTGCCCCTGGGGAGTTTTTTTCACTTTGTGGAAGCATTTGGCATCAACCATGTTTGTTAGACCACATAAATGACAGCACTCAGTAATAAGTGTTCTCCATGCAGGACATTATGTCTGCCATTAGCAGATTATAGCAGGATATTTACCACCAAGACTGTGCATTTGATCTCACTTTCAATTTCTTTTGTTTACATTACATATTTTTGCAAATAAAATGTTGCCTATTGCAATACAATAATATGTTAAAAAAACATGATATTTATCATGACGGGACTTTATCACAAAATCCAGTGTGTAACGATGAAACAAGAACAATAGGAAAACACTGTACAGTGGAACCTCTCTATTAAGGTCAACTTTGGGACTGGACAAAAGTGACCTGTATAACAAGGTGACCTTACTAGCGGGACTAACATCCTACCTATACTTTGCTGTATATGGAAATAATTTGGGACTGAATGACCTTAATTGTGAGGTGGCTGTATTACCTGGGTGACCTTAACCATTTCAGTACGACAGGCCGGATTTCCGGCCGCACTGTCTGTGACGCTTCAATACGACAGGCCGGTTTTTCGGCATTGACGATGTCTCCTATTCAAATCATTTTTACTACGTGAAGCCACTTGTTGTGTACGGTTGTCAAGGCGAATAAATTAGCTATTCAGCAGTGGTCATCGTTTACTATCGCTCAATAGTTTGCGGAGATTTTCACGCTTTTTAATGATGGATTATCAAAATCTGCAGTGGCCACAATGGCGGACGGCATTACTTCAATTAGCGATTTACCACTGTATGTTTTGGACAGATTCTTTGATAGTTTTAGCGAAGAATCTTTGTCGGATGTTGACGATCGACACAATAGCGATGTCAGCGAACTTAGTATACAACTGTGTTCAGCAACTGCAAAAAACGTTGAAATCTTGGATTGCTGGTTACCATGACAACAGAATGTAAAATGATATGGCCCATTTTACTCGCTGATTATCATTCTTTCCGAAAATATGTAACATTCCTATTCATACAATGCATTTTTGTTGCTCAAATCTAGACTTGAAAAGAGGTAGTCCATTGTCTTGCATATTCACTGGGAATGCAGTATTCAGTGGTCACTGCTGGTCAGGGCTGTAGTACTGAAATGGTTAAAGTGAGGTTTGTCTGTATAATGTACTGCTGGACATTCTGTTCTTCCACTCCATCAGACTTTTTAAATTGATGCCGGACAGTATGTCCTGCATTGTTTCCGAGCGAGCGCCCGAATGACGGCATTGCGTTGACAATGTGCGTGTGTGTTTCAGTGAGATGATGTGGCAACAGGGTAACACCCCGCAGCAGGCCCTGTCGGTGGTGACGAGCGTGTGGGGCACAGCGCAGATGACACAGACTCGCCCGCCCTACAGCCACAACCCCGCCGCCGCCGCCGCCAACCAGAACTTCCCCAACACCTCCATGGCTACCGCAGCCGGCTACAGCCAGCAGCCGCACCCTCACCAGGGTTACCACGGCAACCAGATGCAGAAGCAGTACAACCCGCAGGCAGTTGCCGCCTATGGCCGCCTCCCCGCAGCAGCCTACAACCGGCAAAAGTGAGTCACGACACGGCCGTTTCAGCAATATGTTCAACGAGCTCAAATGTATAAAAATTGAATGATTTCAGACATATTATATTGTGGTTTTTTCTTGGTTGAAATCTGGTGAAATTCTGTACAATTCCGTGTTCAGTTTTCATTGGTTAACCAACCGGCCTATGACATTACTTTTCCAATCAAGCTGCAAAATAGATATACATCTAGCTGCAATAAACATCTGTATTCGTAATTGTGCAAAGTTACTCTTAGATCACTATACGCTTGTCTTATAAAGTCACATTTCTAATTGTGTGACGAATATAAGAAAATCTGTGCTTTTTCAAGATTTTTGCATTTGAAGCAAATGTGTATTAAAAAGGGATATGCCTATAATTCTTATTTATTATCTGTATTTGATTCAGAAAATCCCTAGAATTGGCAACTCTGCATGGTCCATTTAGAAGGATCTGTAATTTTCCTGTCGGATGTAGTCAAAACGTAAAAATTAGTGCTTTGATGTAATTGTTTGCATGTTTATGAAATATTGCAGATGGTTACTTTTCAGAGTTAACTTATTTGTGTTGCTACAGATATGTGTTTTGTGTATAGTAAATGTGTCTGCTCTATCCTGCAGTGGCTATCCCCCGACACCGTCAACACCAGGCACAAATATGGTGAACGGTGTCGCGCCACCCGAGGGCTTATCTGCAGCCGCGTTGGTCGCCGCTACAGCTACCGCCACAGCGACGGCGACCGCTACAGCAGTGATAGGAGTACAGGAAAATCAGCCGCCCAATATGCAGCAACATATGAACATGAATGGCCAGTATCCACCCCAGGTGAGAGGGCGTCATGTTCACGTGGGGTAAACAACATGCGGCGATATCTCATCATGTTTTCGCATTGAATTGATGTTTGTGGTAAAAACAGAATCCGTGATTTGCAAATAATGTTCCTGTTCGACTGTGTTGTCAACATTTCTTGATGGCAAACAATTTGTTGGTACAGACTGTTTATTGGGTAAAACATTTACACTTGACTTAGTTTTATTCACACTACAACTTTCGCAAAAATGTTGCACGCAGATACGGTAAGGTCACTTAGATCAATTAAGCCCTCAGAGAGAATCTCCACAATCTTTACACTGTAAATTGTCTATTTTATAATACCTAATATTGTAATACCCAGCTTATGTTTATATGACAGAAATAAAGTTCTATATATCCATGCAAAATTTACGCAGACTTGAAGTTGTCTTCTGTTTTTGACTGGGGTGACCAGAAGGTGAGATTTTGCATTATTGTGGGCCAGGTCTTTATGCAGGATCAAATTTTTACCAGTCTAAATACATACAGTCCAGTACAAATGTGCACATAACTACGGAATACACAGATGTATATGTGTGACACACATTTTAAAAGCATATTGGACATGAACAGCAGTGACAGTCAATAATGATAAGCTCAAAAATTCCACCCGTCCAAATTTAAACCCATCCAAATGACAGGTGGACGGGTCTCTAGATAAAACTAAATTGTGAGCAGTGTACAATGTATACATGTTATTGTCATGATGTTTCTTCTGTGCATAGATGACCGGGAACCCCTATGGTGGTCAGTATCCCGGCCAGCAGCGGGCGCCTGCCAATCACATGACCATGGGCATGACGAATCAGGGGCCAGTCGGGGCAGTACCGGGCCAGATGCCTGGCATGCAGGGCCCACCAAATGTCGGGCCTATGCCGGTCAAGGCAAACATGGCGGCGGCGGCGTATGGTCGGCGGCATTCGCCCTACCCCAACCCTCACCAGTACATGCAGAACAAGAGGGCGCAGTTCCCCAACGGACAGCAGGTGGGTTGTGGGGCACATTCGGGGTTCTTCGTGTCAAGAATGAATTGTTAACATAATGAGCTTCCAGAAATGTATGATGTGTGAACATGGTTTGTTGAGGAGACGGCCTGTGTAGCGTAACAGAGTATTCAAGTTAAAGGTACATGTTTGGGACATGGTCACCGGCCAGAGCCACAAAATTATGCACATGACTTCTGTCAACAATGTTTACCTAAATAATACTGTATGCATTACATTAAAAGGACATCATGACACTTTCTGCATGACACTTTTTTCAACCTTTCCTGCATGTAGTTCTCGTTATGACAACTTTGCCCGTTGTTTCTGTCATAAAAACTTTTTTTGCCAGAATTTAAACAAAATGTTTGTGTTCCATGTGTTCGACATCCAGTTTTGGATGGCTTGATGGACTGTGTTACTAGGCAATAGGTTACATGGTGACTAGGTCAGTTGTGTTGTCATGTCTTGAACGTGCAACTTGTCTGTCTCTCATAGTTACCGTGTTGTTATGTGTTATAATAAATGTGAAAGTATAACTAGTCTGCGCCTGTCTGTTTTAGCAGCCCTACATGAACCAGCATGTTCCCGGGACGCAGCAGCCTTACGGCATGGTGATGAAGCCCAGCGGCTACCCCAGCAACCAGCAGGCCATGCCCACATCCAACTATATCGTAGCACAACCGCAACAACAGCAGCAACAGCAGCAGCAGCAACAACAACGACCCAACGGCCCACCCTATGGCGGCAGTCCAAACCCCTTCATGCAGCAGAACTACGGGGGAATGGTTGGCGGCGCCGTGCGAGGCCCTGGACCCCCATCAGGGTACAATCCTCAGTACAGCCAGCAGGGTAACTACCCCGGCAACATGAGCGGACCGGTGATACCGGTGAGTGCATTCTCTGTCCAGTTTCATTTCGTTATATGTGTGACGGTTGCCTAGCGACAAATTGAAAATCGTAGTACAAGTACATCTGTTGAAATATTGTGTAATTCAAGATATCCCCCATATGTCCACAAGTTGTTTTGTAACTCTCGTTTATTTGGATTCGGGCTTGTTTCTGTTAATCTACAAAATATCTAAGTACTGTCAAGGAGACTCAATGGTTTTAGCGTGATAATGTAAAGAAGGCAATATTAAGAAGGTTCATGTGTAATTTATCTCACTTTAATTGTTGACTTGTCTTATGTAAACCCATGCGAGGTGTTGAACAGGTCACTTATATTAGCAACATGAGGGACATTCTCATGTGAGGTGTTGAACAGGTCACTTACTCTAGCAACATGAGGGATGGTCTTATAAGTTCACAAAGTCAAAAAATGTTTTACATTTAATTTTGATTCAGTGCCCCCCCCCCCCCCCCCCCCCCACCAATACGTAATGTAGCATTTTCTACAATCTCAAATTGCTATTCTAATGTCAGTTTGCATTAACAGATTTGTTCACACGTGATGCCACAGTAGCAATATATTGTCCCCTTCCACAACCCTCTGACATGATTTTAATAGCTTGGGACTGAGCGAACACCCCTAAATATATCTTTCTAGTGAATATTACCTCAACAATGACTGTTACATGACTGTGCTGTTTCAGAACCAGATGTACAACCCCCACTCCCCAATCCCTGGCAACCCCACGCCCCCCATGACACCTGGGTCGACCATGCCCTACATGTCCGACATGAAGCCCCCCATGGACATGAAGCCATCGATCAAGAAGGAGGTCGACGAACTGCGACTCACGTTCCCCGTACGCGACGGAGTGGTGCTGCCACCTTTCAGGCTCGAGCACAACCTCGCTGTGAGCAACCACGCCTTTAACCTGCGCGACACCGTTCACCAGACACTCATGTGGAGGTGAGCGCAGCATATATGGGTACCTTTAAATGCGAAGGAGAGACAATTTTGTTCTTGATAATGCAGGTTTTCCTGATTCTTGACATCTTTGTGTGTTAGTGTGACTGATGTTGCAGACTTTGAAACACCCAGGATAACTGATGATCCGAGGAAATAGACAAATTTGTGAAGTACAGGTGTATCTAGTAACAGTTTATTTGTTACTACTACTATTACTAAAACATAACTTGGGACAGATTTGTTTCTTTCAAGAAAACGTACAATGAAGTAGAGTGTACTGTTATGAAAAACAAAATATACAAGTCACCACAGGGCTATTTTAAAAAAGCAGCTGTATGGAAATTTGCATGGTGGCAATGTGTGCGTCAGACTCTCAAACGAGAGATTCCAGTTGCTCCATTTCACTCAGCTGTAAGAATGACTACCAGTGATGGATATTGAATGAATAGTCGTTGCGCAGTAGTTGTTACGTGGTTGAAAGTGGGAAATGCTTTGAGGAAGCAGTCTTCAGGGTTGAATGCTTAATTGTGTATAATATGTTCACCTGTGTGTGACATGCCTGTTCGAATGTGCAGGTCTGACCTGGAACTACAACTGAAGTGCTTCCACCACGAGGACCAGCACATGAACACCAACTGGCCGGCGTCCGTCACCGTCAGCGTCAACAACATCCCGCTGAACATAGAGCGCGGAGAGAACAAGACGTCTCACAAACCCCTCTACCTGAAGAATGTCTGCCAGCCCGGCCGCAATAGCATCCAGATCACCGTCACTGCATGTTGTTGTGTGAGTTTCACCACCAGGTTGCAGCACTCTCTGTTTGGGTCTTGCATGTACTTCGACTTGTTGCATTTTTCTAGGAGTAAATCATGATCTGTCTTAACCCTCTCAAGGCCAGATTAATGGAAATATGTGTCTGTTATTGAATCCTATTAAATCGAGAGAATGTGCTGTGAGTGAATCATGTGATATACTCGGGTTGTATGAATGCAAATAAATAAATAACTTTTGATCCGATTCAAATAAAATGTTCACTACATCTGAAGAACTAATTCCTGGTGTAACTAGCCAAGTATGTGACATATATGTCAATTTATTACCCAAATATGAATTGTTAAAGTTTGACCCAAAAAAAATACTTAAATAATTTTCAACAATTCATTTTTTTTTTCATTAATAATTAGCGGTTACATGTTGCATATGAAATGTTCATAAATTACTGTGCTACAGAATGGAAAACTGATTAAATGTCTATAGTAAATAAAACTGAAATAATTTAAGTTTTTCAGAGTGCATGTATTTTCTAGATTTTATACAAAATGGCGTTCTTTGTGATCATAGCCGTCATCCCGTCTCAACTATTAAGTTGGTGTTATATTTAAAATGCGTAATCATAGTGCAAAACATTCCCCTTCGATGGCAGCGTTCGTTATAAACTCGATTCGAAAATCCCATCAAAGTCCAAATTACTGGCGTTCAACATAATGACAATGTCGAGAATTACATCAAAGCTAAAAAACACCACCCGCTTCGTTGCACGGTGCATTAATACTTCTTTACAAAATAGACTGAACACGTGTTTTGGAATAATTCCTGGGTGCTTTCATGTTTATGCCCGCAGCAAATGTTAAACTTTAATCTCATTGGCTGAAAATCACCATTAAAATATTCACTGCGTGGCATAAAAGAGGGACCGGAAATTATGTGTCGCTGCGTTCGACTACAAAACCGTGTGGTGGTTGGCGCTATTTAGCCACGGAAATCGCCATCATTTCTCACTTTTGACGCTTCCCAGTGAAACTTCAATATTATTATATGCTAACCGCCGAAATAAATTGCCGTTATTGGATGACACTGTTTCGCGGTACCAGTTTAAATGTGCCCCTGTATTCAGGCATTCTGGCCGTGAGTGGGAGTCGGGTTGATTCGGGCGTTCTGACCACGAGAGGGTTAATTAAATAATGCTTGGCAAATAACATTTCCACAAGACTTTTTTGGTGTCAGCTTATTTTATAATTATTAATTAATCATTAGCACTGTAAATAAGAATTTAGTGTCTAACTTTTTGTCTGCTTATCACCAGGCCTGTTTTGAAATTTGTTACACCCATGTTTAGGACGAGAATGAGGTGAAGATTGGTTTAGAAATGCATACTAGATTAGATGTAAATTTCTAAAGAGTGTTTGTCATAGTATAATCATTGACAGTGATGTCCATTGTGTTTTGCAGTCGCACTTGTTTGTGCTGCAACTGGTGCATCGACCAAGTGTGCGCTCTGTGCTACAAGGTCTACTGCGGAAACGTTTACTGCCAGCCGAACACTGCATCACAAAAAGTAAGACCATGTTGCCCTGCCCTTCGTTTTATAGAAATTTTTCCGGGTTGATTGTGGCACGGACTACTGAACTGTTGATCGAAAGGACCGGAATTAATTGTTTTGAAACTGGAGCAGTTATTATTACAAATGCACATATTCTTACAGTATCGTGAACAGAGACGTACTAAAATGAATTCGTTGGAAACAATATACTATTTATGTTTCCTCCATGACAGTCATGTGCAGTGTATTTACTTGCTTTGCATAGAAACTTTGTAGAGGTATTTCATTGCTGTTTTAAGACAGCTGATGTCACTGTTGACATTCTGTGGTTGCAGTAAAGCGGAACTTCACGAATGGCGCTGCAAGCATGCTGAATGGCGAAGACGGCATCGAACAGACGGCCATCAAGGTGCTGCTGAAGTGTCCGATCACTTACCGCCGTATCACACTACCAGCCCGAGGTCGCGACTGCAAACACATACAGGTAGGCAAGCCAGTATTGGAATCATTACGTTTGTGGGAAATAAAACGGTGGCATCGCAGTTTAATATGGAAGTTTTGTGTTTTTAGAGATTGTTTCTTATGCCTCTGCATCAAAATTATTCTTGAATATATCATAAGGTGGTTTCTGTCCTTATATCTTGTTGAATAGCATGTTGATTTTAATGTTTATTTATTTAGTGTACATTATACACATGTTGCTTTGTGTCTTGCAGTGCTTTGACCTTGAGTCCTACCTCCAGTTGAACTGTGAACGGGGCACGTGGCGGTGTCCTGTATGCAAGTAAGTAGTCACCCTTACCCCCTTGCATGTGCAGTCAGCTATTGGTCCCTTCTACCTGGTGTCTATGCCTGGGAAAGTAAAACATCACACACAAGGAAATTGAAAAACCATTATGGATTCACTGTCTTGATATACAAAACCCACACAGGCGCTGCTTTAGCGGCTGCCACACACTTGCTCTAATAAAGGACTTAGGGCCATGAGCGCCTTCTGGGCGGATACTGGTGCTGTATATGACCACGTTAGTATTAGTTCCATTAGTCTAGCTTTCTTTGTCAACCAGTTTATTCTGTATGACCCTGTAGAGTCGGCGACGTGGTAAAGACGACACTAGTTCTGACCGTCACTGGTGTGTGTTGTTGCAGTAAGACGGCTCTGCTGGAAGGCCTGGAGATTGACCAGTACATCTGGGGCATCCTGCACAGTCTCGCCAACACAGAGTTTGAGGAGGTGACCATCGACCCAACGGCCAGCTGGAAGCCGGTGCAGGCCAAGCCGATGACAAAACAGGAGGAAGCAGGTGAGGGTGGGGAGGAAGGAGGAGGAGAGTGGGAAGGCAGGGGGAGGGAGGGAAGGAAGGAAGGAGGAGGAGAGTGAGAAGACAGGAGGAGGGAGGGAGGGAAGGAAGGAAGGAGGAGGAGAGTGGGAAGGCAGGAGGAGGGAGGGAAGGAAGGCAGGGGGAGAGTAGGAAAGCAGGGGAAGAGTGGGAAGGCAGGATGAGGGAGGGAAGGAAGGCAGGGGGAGAGTGGGAAGGCAAAGGTGAGGGAGGGGAGGTGGAGAGAGCTCATTAAATAAACCTCTCGTTTGCATATTTTCCTATATTTTAATTATGTTTTTCCATAAAGTTTGTAGCGTTGTGTGGATTTTTTGTGTTTATTGCAAATTGTCACTAGGGAACTATTTTTGCATTAATAGAAATCTACTTGTTGGTAACCACCAGTGGCTGGGGGATCTGATTGTGGTTTTGTGAGTAACACCACACTAATCATATCGACAATATTTATGTTGTAGTAATGAAAGTTGGTAGTTGTTAATTTGCATTAACTCGAGTCAGTGGACGATGCACCTCAAATGACACTGAGTCACTTTGTTTGCGTTACTCTTGTAATCTGTAAAGTACCACTTTACTCCAGACCCCTGCAGAGGCCGCTGGATCAAGGCGATGTCACCGTCGAGTATGACGATGCCGACCATGAGCACATGGGACACAGTCTACTCCCCGCCCCAGTCGATACCGCCCCAAACGTTACCCTCACATGGAGGGCAACCCCTCCAGGGCATGATGCCAACGCAAGGTGCGTTTTTGATTATTGCATTTACTACAAAATCGGTTGTCTTTGAAAACCAAATAAGTTACGTCTTGGGTTTGTATGGTGTGTAATGACTTGTTTGGTTAGTACAAAATCGGTTTGTTTTTAATACAAGCGGAGAGCATTGACACGGGTCGGGCTTTCAGGCGATCATGGGTTGGGAACATAATTAATAATGATAAAATCATGTTCATTCCACATGCAGTGTAAACATGATATTCCCCCAGATCAAATTAAAGAGAAAATTGTCAGTGTATTTTTAAAAGTGAACAGTGAAACACCTTCAGGTGGTCAACATATACCAGTAGCTTATATTGTTACAATAAAATAATTGGACATTGTTCCTTTCAGTTCTTTGTATCGAACTGTACTATGCGGTGTTGTGTTCAGCAGATGTACTGCCATGTGATGTCGTGTTTGAGAGATGTAATGTTGTGTTGGAGAGATGTACTGCCATGTGATGTCGTGTTGGAGAGATGTACTGCCATGTGATGTCGTGTTGGAGAGATGTACTGCTATGTAATGCCGTGTGATGGTAGATGCACTGCCATGTGATGTTAGATGTACTGCCACTGTGCTGTTGCTGTTTCAGTCGGGCCACCCATGTCCTACACTAACGGCGTTCTGGGCAGCGGTTCGTTCGCAGAGCATGCCCCCGGCCGCAGCCCGAGCTTCCCTCCGAGCAGCACTCCCGACTTCCTCAGCTCGCTCTCGCAGATGGGCGAGAACATCGCTGCCAACGACATGGTGAGCGTAGAGAAGCAGCTGAGCCACCAGAACAGCAACGAGCACATGGCGGTCATGGGCTCGCTAGATGGCAGCACTAACAACATGAACAATCGGCCGCTACGCCATCCGACGCCCGGGACACCGTCGACCGGTAACGCACCACAAACACCCTCCAGCTTGTCCCCTGTACGCAGTAGTAGCAGCAGCAGCCAGTCACTAGTGCGGACGAGCGGCACAACGGGCAGCGGCGCCACTAGCAATGGTATGGGAGCCGTGTGTACGACTGCCAGCGATAACTCCAGTGCAAATAACAACAAGCTTTCCTCACAGCCGCAGCCAGTGCATAACACCGCCGCAGACAGCCTCAATAACGACCTGAACTTTGACCCTGCTGCCATCATCGATGGTGACGGGCCTGGCCAGGAAGGCCTAGATGTAAGTGATGCTCCTTACTAACTCTCTACCGTAGTTTCACGCAGGGATCGAGTAAGCGTCATGCACACTCAACAGAGGCTGTTTGTCTGAGATTAACTCCGTGGAGAGATCTTACCCGACCGATTTAACTTGGCTCGATTGTACTTGCATCGTTTTAATAAGCACGTTGGATTTGGTTGATAATGAGTTGTCGCGTCCATCTGTTTGCCAACCCTGCTTCCTTAATGCTTCGGAGAGGCCGTAACACGAGTGGTAGCGACTGTGATTCCTGCACCACATCACCCGCACCGCACACCTTCTCTTGCACGTTAACACGCATTCTTCAGGGCACTGAGATAGATCTGTAATTATAATCTTGAACATGTTGTTAATTCGTAAGTGGTAATATCAATACATTGCCACTGTGGTAAAGGAAATTTTTTTGGTATGTTTACTTGTTAACTGTGTCTGGTGCGATTGTGTGGACGTAATGACTGCCAGCACTGATCTGTCGCTTCTCTGTTGCAGCTTTTGCCGGACAATATTGGTGATCCGATGGAGCTGTTGTCGTACCTAGGACCACAAGAAGGATCGTCGAGCAATACGAGTGGAGGCAACAACGACGAACTGCTATCTTTATTCGACTCCTAGGAGGAGCACACTAGCGCCACCTGTGGTGACAATGACAGTGCAACATCGCCGGTAGTGAATCCGGCACTATTGCAACACGATAGCGGTTGATGTCACTGGAGACGCTAAGAGACAGTCTGTCACAGGCTTGTCGTCACGGCGACGCCTTGTGCGCGGCGAGGTTGCGTCATGCGGGACCTGGCGGCCTCATACCGTGCGTGCGTGGCAGCCGTAGACAGCAGGATAATTGACAGACTTGTCATCCAAACGCAGCAGTCGACCGATTCGTAAACGCAATAGGACGTTCATTCGGATCGCGGCCGTAAAGTTATGCAGCAGAAAATGGCGACGCCACCGCGATGGACAGGGTGTGGTTGGACAACGTCCGAACTGTTCAGCAGCAGGTACTGACATTCTGGTCAGTCTGCATGGCCACAATGCAGCCGGCGACACCTTAAATGGGTTGTCGGCATACAGACGGTCATTACCTCCAACTGACCTCTCCAGACAGAAGGCGGACTGTGTGAAGGATAGATTTCTTTTGCGGAGAGCGGGAGTGACTCGTGAGGGCGCTACTGGTGCAGTGTCCCTTGGCCACCGTGTTGTACTCGGAACGCCTGTAGCAGAAGGCTGCCTGTTGGTTGATGATGATTAATCTGTCGCTCTCATAGATCTCCTCTACGTGCTATTCTGGTTGCTGTCGTCATAGTTTACGTTCAACAGACTGGAATAAGTGATCTGATCATTCATATCTTGCCCCGCTGCTAAATAGGTCACGTGCTTCGACGACCGTTCAATGAAACTCGTGCGATCTCTCACACCCGAAACACGTATTCCAATGAAATGAAATCACATTTACACCATGACATTGCAAAATTACAGTTTTCACAGATACATATCTTTATAATGGAATTCTAGTTTTTTAAACATGCAGATTACTAATCGACAGTCATCTGAGGTCACCTGCAAATGTTTGTACTTGTTAGTCGTTATTTTAAGTTAGGTGTATTTATTGAATATGTGCTCTTGGTTGTAGCAGTATTTGATAATGTTTATTATTGTGTATTTAATTTTCATTTATTTTGTCGCAGTGTACATGCTTTGTATATATTTATTTTTTATTTTTTCCATTTTAGAGGACGCTTGACTACACATGTATTTCACCTTATTGCAAATGTTTTAATGCATATGAAATAGCATGTTTATTTTGCGGACGATCTTTCTGATAACTGTGCGGTAGCAGACGGGAGACAATGGGCGTCACGTGATGGTCACATGATAGACTATGCTAATGCACACGCAGCGGCCGCTGGCTGTGGCGGATAAGCAAAAACACAGGGAACAAGTTACTCTTCTGTTTATTTATGTCACTAATGACATTATTGTAAAGTATGACGGTGTTGTCCACAAAACCTCTCTGTCTGTCGGATACGGCAACAGTACTGCATGTCGAAGAGAGAGAAAGAGAGAGAGAACTATGTTTTTGTATACTGTATATTTACACTGTTAGGAATAGTTTGTGTAGTTGCCACGGCAGCATCGCAGCGAAGCAATGTGGGGGGTCCGTCTTCAACTAGCGACTGTTGCCAAGGCGACGACGCTCGCGTAGTCCGTCTAGCTGACACTAGATTAATGATTATGTCTTTGTAAATATTTTATGATTCTCCTCGGTAATAATGTACCTGTTACGCCTGTTACTTTCTAGTTTTCGTTTGTGTAAACTGCATAAGATGGCAGCAGCAGTAGTCGCACATTCACGCAGGGTCATTGTCCGTGCACCATCAGATTGTTGTCTCACTGGCGTTCCTTGCCTCTGGGCCGAAGTCACAACACTTGACCGTGTTATTTGTTCGATTAAACATGCATTGCTTCCGACGGCTATCTATTTTTGACCACTGCACTTTCAAAAGCGATTCGACGAGCAATACCAATAACTATGACGTTCCAGTCGAGAGGCTAATATAAATTTTACAAGCATGATGAATTTGGAATGTGTTCTTTTCGACTGGCGTTCGATTCGGTCACAACATTGTTAATCTGTCGGAGGTAGTTTTATGCCTGTTACAAAGCCTCGAGCAAACGTGTATGATATGTATGTATATATATGTACGTATATATGTATATTTATATGTGAGTGCTTGCAGCACATGCCGGCAAACAGTTTGCCCGTAACTGCCAAATAGTGACATAGACGTACACCTGAAACTTCGGTCCGACAACACGATTCGTGTCTGGCAAATATACCATTAACTGCCGTGTTGTACACGTGCAGTTTGTTGACAGATGCACTCTAGGATGTATCTTGTGCTAGGATGTATGTGTGGATGGGTCATATCAAGCAAACTTTGGGGGGGAGATGAATATCCAGGAAAAATGCTTTTCTTCTGCTTCATCTGGGGCCCGTTGATGTGTTCAGCAACAGGCGTCCTACTATCAGTTTGACCCGTTTCCTTCCCGGCATGTTTCAGCATTAAGGTTTTGCATTTTATTACCAAAATTTAAAAAAATACGAGGCAAAACAGTACGTAGCCTATCAGTGCTAACATCATGGGTTGATGGTTTCAAACTCGAAGAAATATTGAATAATTTTGTGGTGGCGAATTTTTCATTATTATAAGCAGTGACCTAGCTGTTGTGGAAAATAATCATTTTAGGTCGATCAAATTTTCTGACACAAGAACGGCATTTAACAGTTTTTACTCTTTACAGAAATTGTAGCGTTCCAATACATTTTATTCTTGTTATTTGAAATGTTTAATGGTGAAAGTTATTCACACACCAAAATGTCAACAGTGATGAATTATAGTGGTGGCTGAATGGATTGTTTCCAGTGAAAGTTTGGTGTTCCTTGGTGTTTTGTTGAGAAGACGTTTCTCTTGCAAGTATGTGTATGTTTGGGACGTCGTCATCATCGATGTCACCAATTTACCTGTCACATGGTGAGACAGACGTAGCATTTGGTTCCTGACTCTGTCATTGCATCTTTGATCTCAGAAACATTCGTTCTCACCAACATCAGTTACTTGATATGCGTCATGAAATGCATCGTTATTTATATACATTTGACCTGGATGAGAGAAAATAAAACAATCAAACATTAAATCATTGTTTCTGTTAAGAAGAGTGTTCCATAGTCGAGGGATGTCAAAAGGAGTAGTTTGGTTTGTGGAATTACATCGCAGTAGAACACCGATAGTGTATCAATACGCCTTGTGAGACCCTTGAAACGTGCGCTCAGTCTTTCTGGTTCAGTCGCTGTAATGCCGTGACACTTTTTTTACAATGCAACGTACTTGAATAGCACTGTAGTTGACGAGGGGATCGGAGGTTTCCCTGTAAATGCACACTGTTTACATCATCCATTGAGACACGATACAAACACACAGTTTAGCAGTGTTACAGACCTACATAAATAGTTGTGACTATATTGGGACGGCTAGACGATAGTTAATACAGGTTGCATTTAGAAGAGCCAGAAGTCCAGATCTCGCGTAGCAGAATCATATTCGTACGTTGCACGCAATGATTACGTTTTAATGTGCAGCATTTCTGGTAGGCACCCACTCAACGATATGGGGTGTCGACTCATCGTTCACCCCCTTAAAGAACCCCTTGGTATGATACACAATCAAGTTGAACATTATCGTGATAACCTGTGATCTTTAGCACCAAATATGTAGGCACTTAATATTTAGTCTCTTAAATGTGTGCGCGTCATTATTTATCTAATAAAACGTATTCATTGTACAAAGAGGACGTCTTCGCTTGTTTTTGGTTGGTTCGCAGTCGAGGCATTGCACACGGTTATAGATATTCTTGGAGGGAAAGCTTAGTTGCTCATTACTTGATGACATGCACCTTGGCAGTGACCACCCATAATCAGAAATTATAAAGGTCTGTTTGGCGATAATGTTCTGAAAAGGCTGACTCGTTGCATGATACCTACGTATGCATATATACATATATAATTTATACACACATGTAGGTATGTATATGAATGTGTGTATGTGATACATACATGAACACATTCGTACTAGGCGGTCTATAGCATGGTTGATTTTATGTGTGGGTGCAAGTTTTGACCTGACCTTTTCTACAAAAAACCTTCAGATTTCCAACAGCACCTCACTTGAGGCACACCAAAAACCTCCAACTTCACCCCTTGAAGCCCAAACAAATCCAATTCGTCTGTTCAAATGGAACTCTTCCCACAAGCAGAACTCGTACATTAGCAAGGGAATGCGTTCGCACCCATCACAACCTCTAGCTTACAGGTCTGTACGCAGACATGCCCATACACAAAGTAATTTATTTAAAAAGTTACGTGTTAGTTAAATTATTATTCCACAACTTTATTATAAATTTATGGCGGAACTTTGGTAGAGTGGCACAAATGATTGGTATAATCATTTGCAACGTCATTGTTGTTTAATCGGTTGTGCGCTTGCATAACCTAGCAAAGGTGGCGCCACCCTGTGGGCAGAGATCACTCTAACGAGCGTTCACTCCTTGACCGAAACGCCACCTACTGATAAAGTGGGTGGTAGTACAGAAAATTAACACAATGTTGTGCATGTGATTTTATAAAGATAGGTTAGTTTATAAACGTGAGCATCAATAAAACAACACTGACAATTCCATTACAATGAAACAGAGATCTCACTCGCTTTAAATTTGTGAACTCGTCATGAAGGGCTCATGCTATTGTTAGTTTTCCCATTGGCTGCCATGTTAACGTTTTGTACATGTAGAGTATTTGTATTGTAGAGCATTATGAATGCTCCCCATGGCTCTGGAATAAGGACAGCTCCCGGGCTGTGCCGACGTGGCGAATAAAGATGGCGTAAGACATAACAGTGGCGACGAGATGGGATTAAACGAAGCTATAAGTGAGTGAACAATTAATACACATCATGGCAGCGCCAGTTGGCTGTGTGGGTGAATTTGACAATTCAAAAGAGACATGGACGGCATACGTTGAAAGGTTGGAATGGTATTTCAACGTTAATGACGTTGATGAACAAAAAAGGGCGCACTTGCTAATAAGCCTCATGGGAAGCGACACGTATGGGTTACAGAAAACGTTGATGGCACCTATAAAACAATCAACTAAGCCATTCGCAGAATTAGTCAAAACACTTGCGGACCACCTAGATCCACAAACCACTGAAACGTTTCCGTTTTGGCCGCCGATATCAACAAGAGGGTGAAAGTATCGCCTCGTTCGTGGCTGAACTGCGGAGACTCGTTACATTGTGGTTATGCAGAAAACCTGACGACAGCCCTAAGAGACCAGTTTGAGTTGGGTTTGCGATCGGAATCAACACAAGAAGCTGGTAAAAATCAAAGACCTAAGCCTGGAAACTGCCGTCGAAACAGCGAAGATAGACGAAACGGCTAGGCGTGACACCGAGGCGAAGAACTACAGAAATGACACAATTTGGACGACACTGCGGGTAGCCGGACAATCACTCAAAATGGAGGTTGATACTGGGTCGGCATATTCAGTAATCCCACACCACGTGTACAAGGAAATGTTCAAGAAGCACGAACTTTAGCCTACACCGGTAACTCCCCGAACCTACACGGTGGAGTTAGTTGTTCCCGAGGGAAAGCTTCGTGTCCAGGTCAAGTACAAGAAAGAGATGGTGAAGCTGGACTGGTTTTGGGAGATCAAGCTCGACTGGGGAGAAATTGACTCCCTGAAGTCATGTCATGGGACTGACAAGGACATTTCTCTGAAGGATGCCAATAAGCAAGTTCAACGGCTGCTGGCAAAGTATGAGTTGTTAAGCACGGATAATTTAGGGACATTGAAAGGTGTGAAAGCCAAACTCACCGTAGAGGCAGACGCTCAACCGAAGTTCTGCCAGCCACGAAGCATGCCTTATGCGATCAAACCATATTTTGAGAAGGAATTAGAAAGGCTCCAGAAAGAAGGAATCATATCATGTCGAGTATAACCAATGGGCATCAAGAGTGGTACCGGTGGCGAAACGAGATACCAAGGATGTACGTCTATGTGGAGACTACAAAGTGACACTCAACCCGGTGCTCCGTGAAGATAAATTTCCGCTACCACGCATCGAAGATATTTTCGCAAAGATGGCCGGAGGTAAGAGGTTCAGCAAAATTGACCTCAAGAATGCTTACCTGCAGATGGAAGTAGCGGAGGACTCTAACAATACTTCACAGTCAACACGCACAAGGGCCTGTTTCAGTATAATAGGTTGCCGTTCGGGATCAAGACGGCACCCTCGATATGGCAGAGAGCAATGGAGCAGACTTTACAAGGAATCCCTGACGTGGAGGTGATGTTGGATGATATCATTGTCACGGGGCAGTCTGACACTGAGCATCTGGAAAACCTGGAAGCAGTATTCAGGAGGCTGGCAGATAAGGATCTGCGGATCAATGTGAAGAAGTGCCGGTTCTTCATGGAACGGATCGAGTATTGTGGCCACGAGATTTATCAAGAGGGTCTGCACAAGACAAAGACAAAAATAGAAGCCGTGCAGAAGGCACCATGCCCCCAAGATATTAGTAGTTTAAAAGGATTCCTTGGGCTGGTGAATTACTACCACAGGTTTTTACCCGACCTGGCCAGTGTCTTGCATCCCTTAAACCAGTTACTAGAGAAAGATCAGGAATGGATGTGGTCAAAGGAGTGTGAACAAGCGTTCAGTGAAGCAAAGAGACTGGTCACATCGGAACAAGTTCTCGTCCACTACGATCCGAACTTGCCCATCAGAATAGCGTGCTATGCATCTGCATATGGGTTGGGGGCCGTACTCAGTCATACGATGCCAGATGGGTTGGAGAGACCAATCGCGTTCGCTTCGCGAACTTTAAACAAGGCTGAACGGAATTACAGCCAGATAGACAAAGAAGCACTGGGACTCGTTGTGGAGAGTCAAGAAGTTCCACCAATACCTGTTTGGAAGACGATTCACGCTGGTGATGGATCACCAACCCCTCACAGCTATCTTTCATCCAGGGAAGAGTATTCCAGCAATGACGGCTACACGAATGCAACGATATGCCCTACAACGAGCAGCACACGACTACGAGATAGTCTATAAAAGCTCTTTGAAACACGCAAATGCAGACGGACTTTCGAGGTTACCATTGAAAACGGGGAAGACACACCTTGATGTGGTGGAGATGCTCTACATGAACCACGTGGAAACCCTTCATGTCACGGCAGCAAACATTAAGACAGAGTCCAGCAAGGACCCAGTCATGTCAAAAGTTCTGGAGAGAACCCAGCAAGGATGGCCGACGATCAGTCCAGAGGGACTTGAACCATTCTTTGCCAAGCGCTACGAGCCGAGTGTATCCCACGGATGCGTTATGTGGGGAATACGCGTCCTAGTGCCACAGAAGTTGCGCAGTAAAATCCTCCAGGAGTTACACGATGGACATGTCGGGGTTGTAAAAATTAAGGGACTGGCTCGTAGCTACGTTTGGTGGCCTGGGATAGATAAATATATAGAATCTCTGGCACAGCAATGTCAAGGCTGCCAGAGAGTCCAGTTTGAAGCGCCTACCGTGCCACTTCACCCGTGGGAATGGCTTGCAAAGCCATGACAGCGTATCCATGTAGATTTACGCTGGATCGTTTATGGAACGGATGTTCTTAATAGCGGTCGATGCACATAGCAAATGGCCCGAGGTACTACCAACAGCCTCAGCATCATCAGGAAGAACCGTAGAACTGTTACGAGATGTGTTTGCAAGATACGGTCTTCCAGAACACTTGCACAGTTACAACGGAAATCAATTCACAAGCGAAGTTTTCCGAAACTTCATGAAAGCAAACAACATCAGGCACACATTTTCTGCACCCTACCACCCAGCTACCAACGGCCAGGTGGAACGCTTTGTTCAGACATTTAAACAAGCCATGCGATCAGTGAGAGGTGACTCGGGTGTTGTGAAACGACACCTGGCCAGATTTCTGTTTGCCTACAGAAATGCACCACATACAGCAACACGTGAATCTCCAGCAATGTTACTGATGGGTCGAGCCCTGCGAACAAGATTAGATGCCATACGACCAAACACGAGGAAGACGGTGGAGAACCGTCAGGTCAAGACAGTAGAGGAGAAGAGAGGGCAACACATAGAATGTGAAGCTGGGGACAGAGTAGCGGTAAGAAACTATCGCAACGACCAAAAGTGGGTACTTGGTACCGTCCAAGAGAAGAGGGGTACCAGATCGTATGCAGTGCGCGTGAAAGACGGCGATGTATGGCGGAGACACAGCGACCAAATCAGGGCTTCTGACGTCGCCATGGTACCTCTGGGTGCGGTGGAGGTACCAGTGGTTGACGAATCGACTAGACCAACAGCAGAAGAAGACAACCAGCCAAATTCAATGCAAACATCGATGGCGGTGAACTATCCCGTGAGACCGGCAAGACCAGCGCAGATACCGATGGCAGAGGAATGACCCGTGAGAAGGTCCACAAGAACCAGAAAGCCTCCAGAGAAGCTGGATCAGTGACGTTTGAAAGACGGTGTCCAGTTTAATTATGGACATAGACGTTAATGGTTAATGGCTACTAAAATGTCATTGTTAACAAGGACTAATTAATGGACGCTAAACCTATGTACTGTGTTGACGTTTGTCATATTGTATATGTGGCGTAGCGCAACCAGGGTATTAACATGTTTTAAAGGAACAACATTTAAAAGGGAGGGGTGTAGAGTATTTGTATTGTAGAGCATTATGAATGCTCCCCATGGCTCTGGAATAAGGGCAGCTCCCGGGCTGTACCGACGTGGCGAATAAAGATGGCGTAAGACATAACAGTACGATTATAAGAAAACATAAATTCTTACCTGCTGTTATCATCATCTCATTGATATGCTGGTCGCGTTTAGTCAAAACAAATTATTTCTAGCTCTCGTAAAATGTCTATGTACGTATGACACCCGTCAATATTTACGAATGGATGCAGGCAGTACTCCGGCTAAAGGGTCAAATAGCCCAATTGTTGCAAAATATCTTTCCGCTTAGTAAAATCAGCTAAAAATACACAATTTTACTGTCAACAGCTTCTACAATCACACCTGGAAATCTGACTACTCAAAGCACTTATGTCGGAGCAGATGAATTTTGTCAAAAAATGACCCCTGAAGAAAATGTTCCTCATGGCGCCTAGATACTTTAGGTTACAATATAATCTACTGACCTCACTTTAGGCGTAATACCATATTAAGTATTCGTCTGCCATTACCGAGTGAAAGAGTGCCCTTGAAAATATCGCTTTGGTGTGATGTGTGAAATGCGAGGTAGCAATAAACTTGCGCTAGTCGCTGGCGTATTCGCACAGTGGCTATTTTGCAGAAGGCACCAATATTTCAAAGTCCGTCACCAGATTGGGGTGAAACTGAAGTTTAAGGTGGATTTTTCTGAAAAACAAGGTATGCAAATTTTACACAACATTTATGTTAATTGAGGTTAAATATGTTATGAAATTTTCAAGAAGATTGTTACAGAAACTTTGCAGGAAATTATTACATATATTGTTTGAATAAATATTTTTTGTTCCAATATGTTGTAATAATAAACTTTATTTACACACCATCAAATCCGGGACTAATGACCCGTTCACGGGTGTTTACAAATCAGCAATCATCTCGGAAGCATAAAAACGCATTTAAGAGAAATGAATAACAAAAATAAATAATAAACTTAGGAAACAAAATCCAAATAGAGAGGGAGGGAGGGAGAGAGAGAGAGATAAACCTATGTATAGTAAAATTACGGGTAAATGCAATGATAAAATAAACGATTAGCAAAAGTGCTGAACATACTGGATAAAAAATAAATAAATAAGTTTATTAGATACTAAACTGTTATTCTGAGATACATAAGACTAACAATTAATTAAACCTATATGCATGAATAATACAAAGGTTAAATGATGTCTGATTATATTAGTTTGAGAACAGAAATGTCTTCAATAATTTTCCAAACTGCCTAGTGTTCTCATTCGCGCGTTGTTCCAGAGGCAGAGAGTTCCACAATGTCGGCCCAGCACATGCAAACGCCCGGCGACCAATAGTGTTCTAGGTTCACGCGTGGAACGTCCAGAAGCAGACCACCGCCAGAGCGTATGGTCCTGCGTGGTGAGTGACGATGTAACAGTGACGCGAGATACACTGGCGTGCCTGCATACAGTGTCGTGTGTACAACCATGAGTAACTTGTACTCGATGCTCTTTCTCACTGGGAGCCAGTGTAGCTGTTGTAGGACCGCAGTGAAAGATCGCCGGTCACCTCGTCGAAGTTGCATCACAACACGAGCGGCTGACCGTTGGACTCTAATCTAGACGGTGCAGCAGACGGTCAGGTATACCAAACAGCAAGTGCATGGACAGGACATTTGCAGACACTGGTCGTCACTGCGTTTCGTACACGAGCAATTCTCGAGAGATGGTAGTAAGCACTTCGACATACAATTGCCACCTGCGTCGCCATCGATAAATCAGCATCGATTGCAACACCAAGGGCAAGGTCACGAACGATGGTCGATATCGTTACATATTGTCCGCATATGTCGACATGATCAATGAGTACTGGTCTGCGCAAGTTCGATGAACATTACATCTATTGTGTGTTCACGGTACTTACACTAGCATACTACTTTATTTGTCCATTTAATTATAACCATGCTTTTATCATTTTGTGTTATTGTGTAATTGTTCTCTAGGATAGCTTTGGGGTCGAAACGAGCATCAAAATGAGTTAATGTGCGATATTCCGATGTAATACAAACACTAGTCATCATAGAGGAACAAGCAATTATTTTACGGTTCCACATGAATCAAATTTTATTCAAAACAATGAATGCGAATGGGCCTACAAGTCGACTAGGTTTCGCCGAGCTTGGACTCGTTTTCAGAATAATTATATCGGATGCAACCAACGAGAGATAATCTACATCAATAAACATACATAGCAAACATATATTGTATCCAGCTACATAAAGTAACGTGAATAATCTCATAATATCACTAAAATATCGATGTGTGAAGGAGGAGTTGTACAATTTATCATAACTTAAATCAGTCCGTGAAATACTGTGGGTGCCGCTAGCTCAGTTGGTAAACGCGTTGGTTTCTTGTCATTTATTTTACAATCGGGCGACGCCGGTTCAATTCTAACACCAAACCACTGTTTTTTTTATAAACTTTTTGGTTTATGTTTTCACGAAGTAATATAAACCAAATCACTTTTATACTATGATGCACTGTTTGTAAAAAAAAAAATTTGTAGTAATTATTTATTCGCCACAAAAATGAAAATATGGGTATTATATAACGATGTTTCTAAATTTTATTTATCCAAACAAATATAATGTAATGAATATATCATTTATTAATTGTATATATATATATATATATTGTACAGTAATATATTGTAATTATATATGTGAAAACAAATGGTGATCTGTCTGGATAAATACAATTTAGAAACATCGTTATATATAATTACCATATTTTCATTTTTGTGGCGAATGAATAATTACTACAAATATATTTACAAACAGTGCATCATAGTATAAAAATGATTTGGTTTATATTACTTGGTGAAAACATAAACCAAAAAAAGTGTAAATAAAATAAATGGTTTGGTGTCAGGATTGAACCGGCGTCAATATTTTAGTGATATTATGAGATTATACACGTTATTTTCTGTAGCTGGACAATATATGTTTGCTATGTATGTTTATTGGTGTAGATTATCTCCCGTTGGTTGCATTCGATATAATTATTCTGAAAACGAGCCCAGGGCCAAGCTCAGCGAAACCTAGTCGACTTGTAGGCCCATTCGCATTCACTGTTTTGAATAACATTTGATTCATGTGGAACCGTATGATAACTGCTTGTTCCTCTATGATGACTAGTGTTTGTATTACTTCTTCTTCCTTTTAAAGGGCTGGGCTCTTGCGAGCGTAATTAGCCCTGAGATGCATGTACAGTTGCGTTATGGTGTAGCGGCCTGTGCGCCAAATATTTAAAATCATTAAAACTATGTTAGATTAAAATAGTTTAAAATGCATTTTGGCTTGTTCCCCAGGGTGTTGCTGGCGGTGGCTGCAGGTTGTGTAAGCCGAGTCTTTTAAAGAATTGTTTAAGTGAGGATGCTGATGTGGTGGAAGCTGGAAGATGGTTCCAGTCTGCTACTGTCGGGGGGGGGGGGGGAGAATGATAAAGAACTGGGTGGTGGACATGTTCCTGATACAATCGTTGAGTGCCTCTAGTTCTTGGGTCAGAATGGTAGTAGTAATTTGAGCGAATAATATCTACTCGTCCATTATTAATTCTAAAGAGCATTCCTAGTCTATTGTGATATCTTCGCTGTTGGAGTGTGGGCCATTTGAGTTGTAGCAGCCTGGATGTAACGCTGTCGGGTGTCCTTTCTGTGTAATTATTAAAACGTATCTAGCTGCTTGACGCTGTACGCTTTCTAATGTCTGAATATCGTTCTGCTTATGTGGGCCCCAAATGGATGATGCATATTCTAAAATGGGGCGCACCATTGTAGTGTAAGTTGCAGACTTTACCCGAGGGGTACATTGTCGGAAAATTCTCCTCAGGAAGTTCTATTCCCTTTTGCTGCCGTGGCTTCGATATGGTTGGTCCAGGATAGGTTGTCTGCTATGGTTACACCAAGATATTTGTGAGAACTCGTTGTCTCAAGATACTGATTGTGCAAAGTGTAGTTAGTTAGAATAACCTTCTTGGACTTGTTAGGTAAGATTCGAATGACTGTACATTTGCTGGGGTTAAACTGCATCTGCCAGGTGTTTTCCCATTCTTCTAGGGCATTGAGATATTGTTGAAGCAACTGTTGGTCTTTTATGCTGTGAATTTCTCTATAGAGGAGGGTGTCGTCAGCATATAACCGGGATGTTGAGTTTTGTATTGCAGTGTAGGGTGGTCATTGATATAGGTAAGACAGAGCAGTGGTCCTAAGGCTGTGCTCTGAGACACTCCTGAGAGTACAGGAGCAGGTGATGAGTGTGTTCCTTCCAAGACAATTTGCTGGCTTCTGTTGGTGAGGAACGATTCGATCCAGGTAAGGGTATTATGTGTCACTCCATAGTAGTGTAGTTTGTGAAGTAAGCGTCTGTGTGGCACTTTGTCAAAGGCCTTAGAAAAGTCAAGTAGGATAACATCGGTCTGTTGATTCTTGGCTATGTCGTGAATGGTGATGAAGAGTTGAGTTTCACAAGACCGCTGTTGTGCTTCAGATAAAACATGATGTTGGTCAAAATGTTTCAATACACATCTGTGAATTATATGTTCCAGTACTTTTCATGTAATGGAGGTGAAGGATATTGGGCGGTAGTTTTCCGGTTGGTTCCTGTCCCCTTTCTTAGCACCACCCAGGCATCTTTCCAGTCACAAGTCACTTCTCCGAGATCTAGAGAAAGCTGGAATATCGTTGTCATCATTGGGGCTAGTTCTGTCGCTGCTGTCTTCAGAATATAGGCTGGAATGGAATCCGGGCCTGTGGCTTTATCTGTACGCAGGTTTTGGAGGAGTTTGCGTACGCCTGCTTCGCTAATTGTGATGTTGTCCATGGCAGGAAAGGGACTGTCGCCTTTGTCAGGGAGGTTTTTGATGGATTCTTTTGTCAACACTGCTTCAAACTGGTTGATAAGATCTCTGCTTTGCTGTGGCTGTCGCTTTTAATGAATCCATCTTGATTCTTTAAGGGATATACTCCTGTTGATTCCTGATGCCTGCCTTTGACGAATGACCAGAATTTCTTTGATTTGGATTTGAAGTCTTGGCTGATGATGTCTTCCATGTATTTTGCTTTGGCATGTGCTCGTTGTTGTCTTCGTATTGCAGTAGGGAGGTCATTGATATAGGCAAGAAGATTACATCGGACTATTGCACAATAACTCATTTTGACGCTCGTTTTTCAAAAAGTTATCCTTGTAAACATGCTCTGAATGCATGGAAAGGGTCGGCCTGATGCGAGTGTGAGTCATATGTGACGTTACGATACCACGTGATCGCCTAGCTCATAAAATTTATATTTTTCGCGGGAATCGCTACACAGACGGGTTTAAAATCGAATTAGTGCTACAAATGTATTTTTCTGTATGTTCTCGAATGTTACATACAATGATAAACTTTGTGTACACATGGAAAACGGATTTTAGCTAATGCCTTGTTTTATTTCCTTTAATGTGGTCTGACCCCTGGAGTGAAAATTAAAACACAGTAGAGACATCTAGTGATCACATTGGAAAATAATTGTTTTTGAAAAGTCTGTTTTATAAATTGGGTTGGCAATTTCGGTGCTACTACGTTGTTAGAAACAGTTGTTTTGATCGGAATGTATACACTAATAAACTGTATAAGTAATTAGTTAAAATGAAAATCCTCAGATTCTGAACAAACATCGTAGCGTGGTTAGACGCCGTGAGATGGCGGCACGTTTTCCGTCCCTCGTGTCGCTTTCCTGTAGCCTCGATTACCTAGGCGCCGTTAGGTGGCAGCACTTGTTCGCCCCTCACAACTGCCTGGAACATTAAGGCTCTGCCAATGTTACCTGTAGGGGGCATTACCCCAGATTCGGGCAGAGACGACGATTGGCTCTCAGACCAACTATGAAAATACAAATTAAATAAGTATACACTTTTATCACATAATACTATAAAACTATTCAACATTAAACTTTTATTGAAACATGTCACACAATGTTTGTACGTACCTTTGCACGTATTTCAGTGCCTTTTAATCACATGCATACTCACTACGTGGCAACTCTCGTGGTTGTAAACTATTTCGTATTGACGTTATTTGCTTATGCTCGAGCAGAAACAAAAGACTAAGTGTGAATAAGCATGCTATAAACACCAAACAAGGACACATTTAACTAAAGAAAGTGCAATCGATGTCGCGCGCAATGGTCGGACTGTTAACTAATATATGTCGTCGCCAAAGTACAACCGAAGCGTACTGATCTTAGTGGCTACGGCGGTAGCGTGTCGAACAACTATTGTTAGGGTCCTCGGTTCGAATCCCGTAGAGTACTCGAAACTGTTGTTTGCGTTCATTTATTTTAAGATTCATTTTATTTTGTATAATACTAAATCGGGCACTATTGTAATTTCATTTCGGTATCGAAAACATACATAATATATAAACATTCTGGGGGGTAGACGTGCTAGCTAACTGGCAGTGAGCAATCAAAAGGCGGTCTGTGTACACATACGGGCGTGACGTAACAGTCGAGTCAGACCACAAACCCCTGGAGGCCATCACGAAGAAGCCATTAGCTTGTGCGCCACCACGGCTACAGAGAATGCTGCTGAGACTCCAGAGGTATAACGTGACGATCACCTACGTGCCAGAGAAACATATTCCGCTGGCAGACACCTTGTCCCGCATCTTCCTGAAAGACGACCCGAAGCTACCAAAGAATGACTTAGAAGACGGTGTTCGGGTACATGAGGTTCTGACCCAGAGTGACCTCAGCGAAGAAGTTGGAATCTTCGAAATCCTCCACACTATCGTCACTGATGCACGAATGGAGAAGATCAAGACTGCCGTGCGACTTGACCAAGACATGCAGACCCTGATAAGAACGATCGAGTCAGGTTGGCCCAACGAACGTCGATGCTGCCCGAGGGAAGTCCAAGAATACTGGAATGTTCGAGACGAACTCTCAATCATAAGAGAGACTAGCCCAAGCGAGTTGTCAGCCATCATGATCAAGGGAGACAGGATCGTGATACCCCCAGACCAGCGGCAGGAGATACTACTGCAGTTACACATCGGACACTTCGGAATGGAGAAAACCAAGCAACGTGCCCGAGATGCTGTTTACTGGCCCCGCCTCAACGCGGACATCGATACGCTCATCGGAGGTTGTTCGATATGCCAGGAACGCCAGTGGGCAACGCATGAAGAGCCCACGATGAACCGTCCTATCCCAGCGCGACATTTAAAAATATGGCCGTGGATCTGTTTGAGTGCGACGGGAAGAACTATTTGTCTCTGCAGGACTACTACAGCCGTTACATCGAAGTAGAAAGGCTCTACTCAACACGGGCATCATTCGTCATCATTGAAGATGAAAGGAATCCCCGGTACTCGCAATCCAATGGGTTCGCGGAGAAGGCTGTACAGACCGCTGAGAGAATCATCGTAAATTCAGATTCAGACTGTTTATTACCAAGTAGCATTTCAAATGTACGAGGAATTCTAGGCGTCAACATACATGCACGCTTGTCTCCCCTGCCCCCCATCATGTATATACAAAATATACAATCAGAAGCTAAAACTAGTATACATTTAAACCAAGGCCAACTGCCAACATATTTTAAGACAGTCGTACATCTATTGACATAAAGTGAACTTGATAACATAATATTAATACAGTCTAAACGTTACCTAAAAAGTTAAAAAGTATACATGTAGTTAAATAAATAATAAATAAATATATAAGTAAATTAGCTGACGGTATAAAAACTAAGCTGACAGTTAAAAAGTATGTACATACATGTAGTCAAGTTAATAAATATAAATAAATAAATAATAATAATAAATAACTAAACACATAATAAATAAATCATTTAGCATGACAACATATAATTTAAACCGACTGAAAACAGTATCATGGCATCTCGCGGTTCAAGTGACTCACAGGATAAAAACTATTTATAAATCTAGTGGTCCTTGTCTTAATACTTCTATAGCGCTTGCCAGAGGGAAGAAGTTCAAAGAGATGGTTGGCTGGGTGAGTAGTATCCCGTACAATGCTCTTGGATTTTCGCGCACAGCGAGCATGGTAAATAGATTCAATGGATGGCAACTCGCGCCCAATGATTCTAGATGCGCCCTTCACGATAACTTCTAGCCGTTGTTTCTCCTCCTGACTGGTGCGGCCAAACCACACTACAATCGATACTTTCAATGATTGCGCCGTAGAATCGTATCATAATCTCCTGAGCAATGCCGAATCTCCTGAGCTGCCTCAGTAAGAACAGGGGTTGTTGTGCCTTTTTTGTAATGCACAGTGTGTTTGTGGACCAGCTGAGATCGTTTGAAATTGTTGTTCCAAGGAATCTAAAAGATTCAACCTGCTCGACCCCCACGCCATTTGTCGAAAGAAGGTGGATGGGAGTCTTCTTTTTACGAAAATCAACAATCATTTCTTTAGTCTTTAAAACGTTCAATTCGAGATTGTTATCCGCACACCAGCCAACCATTCTCTGAACTTCCTCCCTGTATGGCGTCTCATTTGCATTCTCAAAGATAGACTGGAATAACACACTGAAGAATGAGACAGCAACATAATGCTGGAATATTTTAAAGAATGAAATAGAGTGCATCGTAGATAGATCTGTTCCCTTCAAAAAACAAGGGAAACGGACCAGAAAGAAATACTTATCGAAAGAAGCCATTAGAAATTTTTTGTATAAACAGATGATGTGTAAGTCATATAGACGTATTGGAAATGATGAAGACTACAACATTTATAAAGAAGCAATAAACCAAGCTACAGCTGAAATTAGAAATTTAAAGAGAAGCTATGAACATAAATTAGCTTGTAATATAAAACATAACAGCAAGAGTTTTTATGCGTATGTTCGAAGCAAACAGAAAGTTCAGGATAAGGTCGGTCCTCTAGAAGATAGTGCTGGAAATATAATATCAGAAGGATTCTTATTGGCAGAAGACCTGAATGAGTATTTTAGTTCACTGCCAGTACCAGAGGCTAAGTTCAAGAGGGCAGAATCAGACTATTTAAGACAGTTAATTGTAACCCCAGAAATGGTAGCTAAGAAAATTAGGGCTACGAAGGATAACAAATCACCTGGAGTGGATGGTATTCCACCCAAACTACTATTGGAAATTTGTAGAACAAATTAGCATACCACTTGCACCAGTTTTCAACTTGTCATTAGAAGAGGGAGTGGTTCCTTTAGAATGGAAAGAAAAAAGCATTATACCGCTATTTAAAAAAGGTTCGAGAAACAAGTCAAATAATTATAGAACAGTTAGTTTAACATCGGTGATTTGTAAATTATTAGAAAGACTAATTAAAGATCACATGGTGGATTTTCTTGTTAAACATAACTTGATAAACCCATCTCAACATGGGTTTCTAAAAGCGAGGTCATGCTTAACAAATATGTTATGTTTTTTGGAAGATATCACTAAGTGGGTAGATGATAGATCACCAGTAGATATCATCTACTTAGATTTTCAAAAAGCTTTCGACAAAGTGCCACATCAAAGATTACTGCTTAAACTAAAGGCCCATGGCATAGGAAATGGTATAATTAACTGGATAGAAAAATGGCTGATTGATAGAAGACAACGGGTAGTTGTTGATGGGGAGGCTTCAAACTGGAAATCCGTTTTGAGTGCGGTTCCACAGGGATCAGTACGGGACCTATATTATTCTTAATATATATATAAATGATTTGGACGATGATATAGCTAGCAAGGTGTTGAAATTTGCAGATGATACAAAAGTGTTTAGAAGGATTAAAACTGATGGAGATAGACAGCTTTTACAAGACGATCTTGACAGGTTGATCAAATGGTCTGAAAAGTGGCAAATGTTGTTCAATTTTGGGAAATGTAAATGCCTTCACACAGGACATGAGAACGAATACGTAGAATATACAATGGGGGGACTGTACTAAGTACTACTGTAAAAGAAAAAGACTTAGGGCTGACAATTAGTGCTGACATGAAGGTTTCAGAGCAGTGTGGAATTGCAGCTTCAAAAGGAAATCAAATCCTTGGATTGATTAGGCGAAATATAGCATATAAAGAAAAAGAACTAATAATACCGCTGTACAAAACAATAGTTAGGCCTCATTTAGAATATTGTATACAAGCATGGAGGCCATATCGCAAGAAGGACATAGATATGCTAGAAAGAGTACAGAGGAGAGCGACTAAAATGATACAAAAACTGAGGGATCTTAGTTATGAACAACGCCCAAAAGAATGTGGTTTAACAACACTAGAGAACAGGAGATTGAGAGGAGATCAGATAGAAGTGTTTAAAATATTGAATGGTTATGAAAATATTGATAGAAATAAGTTTTTTTCAGTTACGAAAGATAGAAAGACTAGAGGACATGAAGTTACATTGGTAAAGGAGCAGTGTAGATTAGACGTAAGAAAGTTCTCATTTTCACAAAGGACTGTGACTGAATGGAAGAGATTATCTGATGATTGTGTGGGTGCTAATAGTGTGAATATGTTTAAAAATAAAATCGACACATACCTCAGAAGGGTTGGATATATGTAAATAAAAGGGTTGGACTCTCGATAAGCCAAAGGGTTTCCTTGTCCACCTGCCATCTAGAATTAATTCTCTGGATGGCAATTTTGTGAAATCTTGTTAAATCAATGCAGCCCTCCACAGTAGTGTCATCGGAAAACTTGATCACAAGGTCCGATTGGTCCACGGAGACACAGTCATTTGTGAAGATAGTAAACAGGACGGAGGATAGCACACAACCTTGTGGGGCACCTGTATTTAGGATAAGAGGTCTGGAGATAGAGTTGTTGATTCTGACAGATTGAGGCCTGTGAAGAAGAAAGTTAAGGACCCAGTGACACATGGCAGGATGTACATTCAACAATGAAAGTTTATCGAACAGCTTGAATGGGATGATAGCGTTAAATGCTGAGCTGAAGTCAATGAACAGGATCCTGGCATAGGTTCCTGGCCTCTTTAGGTGCTTCAGAATGTGATGCAGACCTAAAGCTACCGCATCGTCTACTGATCTGTTTGCTTGATATGCAAACTGGTGCGAGTCCAGGAGGCCGTCGGTGGCCGACTTCAGGTACTTGAGTACTATGCGCTCGAACACTTTCAAGACGACTGAGGTCAGTGCCACTGGACGTTAGTCGTTCAACCCGGTGATGTTGGACTTCTTGGGAATGGGTATGATAGTGGAAGTTTTGAAGCAGACTGGAACTCTGCACTGCTGGAAAGAGAAGTTATAGATGTCTGTAAACACCGCAGAGAGTTGGTCGGCGCAGTTTTTCAGGGTAGATGTGGAGATGTTGTCTGGACCCGAAGCCTTCCGCGTGCTCTGTCTCCTGCACAGTTTCCTCACCTCACCTTTCCTGGACTATGAAGGGCGGATACAGAGAGGTACCTGCTGGAAGTGGGCGCTGCTCTGGTGAATAGTTAAGCTTGTCAAATCTGCTGTAAAAGTCGTTGAGCTTATCAGGGAATGAGGAGTCACTGCTATTGGTGGCCGCTGCGTGTCCCTTGTACTGCGTAATCTGCCGCAGGCCATTCCAGACAGATATGGTATTGTTGGAAGCGAACTGGTCCTCAAGTTTGCGTTTGCGCAACCGCAAGCAGACGGGACCCTTACCTCGCTCTGCTGAAGTATCGCACGACGCCCATATCAGACTGCGGAAAGTCACCTGCGCAGCTGTTGATGAGCAGACGTTTTTGTCAGGCTGGCCGGAGCACAATCACATGCTACCACATGAGCTGAAACCGTACTGGACATTTAGAGATGAAATTTCTGCGCATGCCGGGATCCTGTACATAGGGCAACGAATGATCATTCCGCGAACCTGTCAGAGAGACCTCTGCAACGACGTTACAGCAGTCATCAACGAATCGAAGCATCATTGCGAAGAGCACGAGATAGCATCTACTGGCCTGGAATGACAAGCGACATCAAGCAAATGATCGACAGTTGTCAAGCGCGTCCCAACAGAAAGAGACGCCACGAAGCCATGGCATTCCAGCAACGCCATGGGCAAAGATTGGGATCGACCTGTTTATGCATTCCAACGACACGTACATAATCTTGGTGGAGAGAGCGGAAACTACCATACAAGCATGCAAGGAGCAGTTCGCACGATATGGGGTGCCACAAATTGTGCAATTAGATGGAGGACCACAATTCGTGAGTGCAGAGTTTCAGGTGTTTGCAAGCACGTGGGAATTCAAACACTTGAAACCCAACTGAAAGGCGGAAGCAGCAGTAAAATCGCATAAATTATGCTGAAGAAATCGAAAGATTCGATGAGAGCACCACTAGAATGGCGCACACTCCCACATCAGAAGTTACTGCAGTCCAGTACAAGAGCGACAGTGCCACAAGCCGAGCATATGATGAAACCTGTCGTACCAAATGCACCTCAAATGATGAGACGCAAGACGTTGAAACAGAAAGCGAGCCAGCATTACTACAACCGAAATGCTCGCGACGTAACCCCAGTCAGAAAATGAACACCCGTCTTCGTGCAATTGTTGATGATATGTGATCCAATTAAATGGTCACAGGGGACAGTGACAGTGACAGCGTTGAAATAGAAGGTCGACTACTCCGACACAATCGACGTTACCTGCGAATAGACCACGCCGCACGACATACACCGGAAACGCAGATTGAGCTGGAGACAGAGAAGGAAGACACGTCGACAGTGGAGAATACCATCGAATCGCGGAATGCGGAAGTGTGTGACATGCCAGTGTTGCCGAGCACACCAAGGCCACCTGCCCCTCCGACTTTGCCGAAGCCCAAACAGACCGGTGAAGACTCGTTCAGGCAGACTGGTGATGAAACCTTTGCAATTTCGCCAAGCGTACTCGTGAAAGTTTGAACTGACGATATTTATTAGATGGCACGTCATAGTTTTAAGTAAAGTAGTAAACTTGACAGATTTTGCCATTTATGGACTGAAAGAGTAATTTGGACCCGGTGGTAGAGATCGCAGTCCTAGGAGGATCTCGTGCTGGTAACCTCTGATCCTAAAGCAAGAGTTGGAGAGTTTTTGCTTTATTTAGGTTGCGTATTGTTTAGTTAAAAAGGGAGAAGTTACGATATTCGACTGAACGGTTATGGGACTGTACAATATAATAGCGCGACTATCTCTAATCTAATTAATGTCATGCGTAGTGAGCGAGTTCCGGCTACAACACCACGCCACTGTGTTGTAATCAACTGTTCGAGTTCGTACACAGCTGATTGGTGCGCTAATTCAAGCAATGCACTTATTCAAGCTGCGGTTGCTACACGTGGAAAGGTAACGTGTATCTTCAAGCAGCTCATAGCATGCGTACACGGTATGCCTATCAGGTGACAGCGGCACACTTTGTACTTGATGCAATGTCAGGCAGTGGCGTCGTGAGGGTTGTCAGCGCCCGGGTGCAAGTATAATTTGGCGCTCCCCAACCAGCCCACAACTCGAAACATTGTAGGGGTCCTACATGTTCCACCTGCATGCGCACTGAACCGGTCATGCTACCGTCCAACTTGAAAATTACTTGCGTGTATACATGAAACTGTATTGGATGTGGTACGTTATTGCACATAATTATGAATACAAAAAGTAAAATTATCGTTTTATTCGATATGAACGGTGAATTGTTAACGACAAAATCAACCATGAATTCTTCTTCAATGTGCCATGTCTGTCGCAGGCGTTGGCGATCACGGCCTTGCAAACCGCACGGTCGTTTGTAGTTTGTAGCAGTTCTGTTGTGCTCCTTCCACACCATGTTGACAGATTATCCATTATTTTTATTATCTGGCGTCCTCTGGATCATTTTCCTTCTATCTTTCCTGTTGTTACTATATGTTCTAACCTTTTCTTTCTCATGATATGGCCTATAAATCGTGCTTGTTGTGTTCTAACTTTGTTTATGATCTTTCTTTATGATGACTTCATTGCTTTGCTTTGCAGTCCATGTCACTCGCAGCATTCTTCTTTAGAACCACATTTCTGTGGCTTTTCTGTGTTTTGTGAACTTTTGGTTATTATCCAGGATTGCAATATGGGCTCTATGTAGCAAGTGGTATATTTGTATTTGTTAAAATGTTTTTCATGTTGTGAAAAGCTGCTTTGGCCTGTGCAATTCGTCTCTTGATCTCATCGTTGCATCGACCATCGGATGTTATTAGTGATCCCAGATAGTTAAACGCTCGGACTTGCTTCAAGACAGTGCCACATTCTACCATGTTGCATGTAAATTTCTTTGAGATGACCATGGTTTCTATTTTCTTTTTGTTCAGGGACAGACGTTTTTCTCACTTTCCCTTATTACTGTATATAGCATCTGTTATAGATTTATTTCATTCTCATGAATCAGTACCGTGTCGTCTGCATATCGTAAAAGATTCATGTTGTATCCCCCTACTTGAATACCTGGCATATCTTCTAATGTATGTAAGACGATCTCACTGTATAATGAAATCAGATCGGGGGATAGGACACACCCTTGTCTTACACCACGTTTTATTTCTTGAAATTTACTGATGTAATGTTCTATTAGTATTGCTGCTGCTTCTTCCCATTACAGATCTCTCACAACTCTTAGATCTGTCCCATCATTGTTCAAACTCTCCAGTATTTATATGATTTCTTCATGACGAACTCTGTCAAATGCCTTTGTGTAATCAAAAAAACATACATACATATCTTGCTGCACTTCCAATGCTTTCTCAATCTGCGTTCGTAGGATGTATATTGCATTACTTGTACCTTTATCTTTAACAAATCTACATTGTTCTTAAGCAATTTCAGGCTTTATTTTGTTTCTTATCCTGGCCATAATAATTTTAAGCAACATCTTGGTGAAGTGACTCATGATACTAATTGAACGATGTAGTTCACATTCATTCGCGCCTGGTTTCTTTGGTATTCCTACAAAAATGGATCTTGATAAATTTGTAGGGATTCTTCCGCAATCATATATTTTGTTCAAGAAGTCTGTTACTATATCAAATTCATCTAAACACACAATCACTTCAGTGGTAATATTATCTGGTCCAGCAGCTTACCTTTTTTCATTGATCTGATGGCTTTTCGAACCTCATCCTTCAATATTGGAGGACCATCAAAGTTCTTTTTAATTGATGTTTTTTTTACCCCTTTCATAATTGTAAAGTTGACCAATATATTCTGACCATCTTTCGAGTATTTAGTCTTTGTCCATTATTATGTTTCGTTCTATAGCGCCGTGGTTCAGTGGCTAGAGCTTCGGACTCGAGAGAACCCGGGTTCGAATCCTGTGCGGCGATGTCGAACCTTGGGCAAGTTCGTTCACTATGCGTTGCTCCAGTGCACTCAGCTGTATGAATGAGTACCTGGCTATAGACAGTGGTGGATATTTGTGTACGAATAGTCTTCGCGCATTAATTGCAGCGTGGTTGGATGTTTCCAAGAGAAGTCGAGATGGTGTTCGATTGAACAGGTCTGCCAGGGAGTAAAGTGTAAAGCACTTTGAGCAGTCCTGAGGACTGGATTCTGCACTATATAAGAACTTACTTACCTTCTTATTATTTCAGGCAACCTGTAGCTGAGCTTGTTTTTTACCCTGTGATTTATCTTATTCTGTTAAATGTCTTTGCATTGTACGTTAAGCCATTTCTCTTTCGTTAGATTACATTTGGCTGTTACATCTTTGTTCATTGTTAGATACGCATTATGATTTTGCTTAATTTTCCTCCTTTCGTCTATCAAATTTAGAATATTGTCAGTCATCCATTTTTTCTTTGCTTTTCTGCACTGCCTAGGAATAGTTTCTTCTGCAGCCTGTGTGATTGATTCCTTCATTTGTTCCGGTTGGTCGTTGATCTTCAATGTCATTCAGAACATTTAATCTGTTTTGAACTGCTACGTTTAATTTCTCTTTGATAGCTGAATCTTATTTTAGTACATTCATGTCCAGTTTCATGTTCCTTGTTGCTCTTTTCCTTTTCTTCAGTTTCAGTCGGAATGTGGCTCGCACTGGCACATGATCAGAATCGCAGTCTGCCCCGGGAAAGGTCTTTGCCACCAGTAGGGAATTTCTAAACATATTATTGACTAAGATGCACTCAGTTTGATTTCGTATGCGGTCTCCTGGACTTAGTCAAGTCCAAGGTCTTCTCGTGTTGTTGGAACCACGTCTTTCCTACAATCATGTCATGATATTTTGCCCACTCTATTAGTTTATTTCCTCTCTCATTTTTGCCCCCCCCCCCCCCCCAGGCCGTGTGGTCCAATTATATTTTCACATCTTATCCCACCAACGTTAGCATTAAAATCTTCCATAACTATTACAATTTCCTGTGATTTGCAATGCGATTTTGCCAATTCAAGATCATTATAAAATCTCTCGTGCTCCTCATCAAATTTCTCTGCGGTTGGTGCATACGCTTGTATGATGTTAATGTGAAATGGTTTGCCAGTGAGCTAAATTCAGTGGCGTAGCCAGAGGGGGGCCAAGGGGGCCATGCCCCCAATCCTGGGAAATTAGGAGAGTAGGGGATTGAGGATATATAACTGGTTGCCTTATTCATAGAGTGACAAGGTACAGAGGTTATAGGGGAAACGCTAAATGCCCGACTGTTCATGCACATGACGTCACCCATTTACGTGCATTTTCTTTATTTATATGCCGCGCATGAATATAGTCAGATACGGCGCCGTTAGCGGGTTAACGAACGGAAAATGGAGGGAGACGGTTTGTGAAATATGTTAGGTTATGTTTGAGTAAATCATGATAATGCATGCTACCTTCGTTGCATTCTTATTCGAAAAGTGAGTATGCCAAGTAGAATGCGTCAACCGTAACTGACTAGAAGTAGAACACAATTATGATGATTATGTCGGCGGTACCCGTTCGGCAATCGGCATACTGTCATTATTAATCACGGACGTTTTGCTTAGGCTTTAAATTTAATTGGTAATGCATGGCCAGGCTGCCATACATATTAGGCCTTCGTAAGAATTATTTATGGTTTCACAATTTAATGTTTGGGTGGTAACTGAAAGGGTCTACACAATGTAAAAGCGAGCTTAGCCTTAGACATAGCGTTAGAATTACATGTAGGCCTACTGTAAGTGTAATAAATGCCTTGCCCTTGTAGTTATACTTATACGAAATAAATTTTGGTACTTTTGGTAAGTTTTGCAGTTAACTTTAGCCTTCACAGGCTTCAGGCTTCAGGCCCGCACCTCGAAAAAAACAAGAAAACGGTCACCTACACTGCAGTCACCAAACTTCACACCATAATATATATACAACACCTATTCTACACATGCACAATTATCACGTGATCAAAACATTTAATTTATTGTTTTTTATCGATCAAAATGCACAAGAAATTCGCTTGTTTTTACGTGTATTTATCAAGTCCACAGGAAATTCCAGTAGGTGGCGCCACTTTATGGATGCCTTCAGACGTGGGGATAGACCACAATTCATTTTATTGACTGACAATAATTATTATTGTCATAGTCAATAAAATACACAATGTTTCATTAAATCAATTAATTAAATAAGGTTACGGTAAACTTAACGTTGACAGCAGGGTATTTATTACGGTTATTAGTTTGAGTAATTATTTCTGCATTTTAATATTGTCTACCAGAGGTAATTTATCATACTATGATGCAGTCAGTATATATTATTTTGTGTTTACTAACAGTTTGTTGCAAAATGTAATGATGTATATTGTTTTATATGCTGTACTGTGCTATCCATGATGTATATATTAAAGATAATAAGCTAATGTTTATGTCACAGATTTAGCAAATTTAAAAGAAAAACACCAGGGGTCTTATGCATGAACCGAGACAATGAGCGTTGTCTCGGACTATTTACGAACGTCGGGACTTTGACGGGATAATCGCTATGCACGAACGCAGACAACTAGAAGTCTCGGACTTTCCGCGGGACGAAATGACACGATTTTTAGGCCCGCGATAACGCTGGCCTAAACGCAGTTGTCTCTGACTATTTCGTAATTAATGGCTGCCATTGGCGTTGTGTTTATGTGATCGGATGATTGATGAGACCAATTACTGCATTCTAGCGCCACAACAGCAATACAAATGTCACAATGAATTCGTTAATCGAACAGAATCAAACCACTGTTCAGGTAAGTGAGGACTCAGAGTAGTTATTATCGAACTTTACCGTGCATGTAGTGTCTGTGCATGTAAGTGTAACAGTAACGACTAACGTCAGCAGTAACGACGAGTAACGTGTGTCCAGTCGATAAACTGTATCAGATATACCGGGTATCACTGGATCTTTAATTAAATACGTTGTTAATCGGATATAGTCACTGGAAGTATGATAGTCCGACCAAAAGTTATCATGTTCGACGAAATATTAGGCCCTACGCAAACAGGATTTTCGGACGACGCATTTTTACTAGAACATCTATCAGAAAAGGTGGTAGGTCTACTACCGGTACCGCATCGCCGTCGAGGCAAATCGGTGATAATGATGAAAGCATATATTTCATCTTATTGTCCGACTTGAGTTGTAATAGTCATAGGAAAGACAACGAACGGTCCCGTTGCATCTTTCAAACACGCCTCTAGCTATACTAGTATAGACCTTTCCATAAATAAAATTTGTTGTCGTGGTTGCGAAGCATGTTTCTGTCTACTATCGTCGTATGTTACTCTAAACATCTTTTCTAAAAACTGGTTTACATTTCATCGATGTAATATAACGGCTAGTTATTTAGAATATTGATAATTTATGCAAGTGTGCTTAGATTGTTTACAAAACAGCATGTCAAACCTAGCCTAGACAAATAAATAAATTAAACTGTCTTAGCATTCGATTCGACCAGCAGTACTGTAGGCTAGCCAGTGTCAGTGCAGTGTAGCGATTATTTTTTTTAAACAAGGGTCAAGGCCATTTTTAATATGAATAAATATTCGAATCACGATAAATTAAACTACGAGTATTCAAGAACAGGACATACTACGCATTTTTGAGTAACCAATATTTTATTAGATATGTAATGTGAGGTAAACAATGTTTCCATAATTTATCAAACCAAGAATCCGGTAAGCCTACTTATTATGACCAGTTACTTATTACTTGTGTGAAGAAAAATCCAAATGGTAACAATAGCATAGCTAATATTCAAATAGTTCATTCTGACATACATTCTGACACTTTAGCATTGCCGTACAATATCTTGTCGTGTGCTTGCAGTCAAGTATATAAATGGTGCATTCTAATTGCCTTATTGCCAAAACTGGGTTGACGTAACTTGCTATTCATTGAAACAAAGGATAAGAGGTACAGTAGTTACATTCTATCCATTTCGCATGCTATGTTTCATTGATGATGCATCCTGGTTGCTTTAAGGTAGGTAGTATGGATTCCACAAAAAATCTTTAGTTTTCAACACAGATCAACCATATTTGGTATGCAGATACATACCAACATAGTTAAAGTTTTTTTCATGTTTCGCGTAAATTATGCAAATTAGGTATCCAATATGGCCGCCATAATATGGAAAATTATGTATTTTTTGCAGCGCTCTAACCAAAAATGTATTCAAGTTACAAGCTTGTAATTTAGCACAGGAATTAATGTTATGCATATCTACTGCATGAATATCACAGAAATCAGATATGTTATGTTGTTTACGTGAAAAAAGGTTTTTTGTGTAACTTTTTCACATAATTAACGTCTATAATTCAGAAACCATTAAATATATTATGATTTGTTTTAATTCATGCAGTAGATATACTCATTAGGCACTGCAGTGCAAAATGTTTTACAGTTATACCCAGTATTTATTCTACTAGAGCGCAGCAACTTTAAGTACTCACAGCAAAAATTTTATTCCGAGAAAACGATGATAAGGTAATTTTTTTAACCAAATTCTGCCAAAAGCATCCGAAGAAACCTTAATAACCACTTTTTATAACTTTTTCAGCTAATATACTAACTGCACATTGAGGTAAGGATATGAAAGGACATAAATAGCAAAGAAAGTTCTTTTCCAAAAAAATGTCAAAAATCACTTTTTGAATCCATACTACCTACCTTAATTGTTCTATTTATAGAGCGAGCTATATTTTAGCTGCACCATTTCTGCGATTGCACCGTATTTCTTCATTTCACTATGCAGCCATTTTAAAATGTTCTTCAGAACTGGACACTCTGCATCTGCTATCAGGAGTCAGCCATTCTTTCTTCTTGTCTGCTTGATGATGCCAATCTACTGGCAGTTGCCAATGAATCACTGTAGGAGGAAGGTGGATCACTGGATGTCATGGACCACTGCCACTGTTTCCCACAGCTGCTTGAGGGCTGTACCCCAGGGACATCTTCAGATACAGCATTTAACACACCATGACCAGCATCTGGAACAATGTTGATGTAACCAAATAAAAACCGTGTGATTGGTAGATAATTAAAAACAAATGAAGAAGTGTACTAGTATGCATTTAAATATAGCATATATCTGGACTTCTATCAGATTTCTTATTAATTTATGTAAAAAGAGGTTAAATTGTACTTTATTGTTAAGATGATCTAGCCTCTTTATTTGCTATATGAATTTATATAAATGTTGTAGCATGTGCTTTTTCATAGCAATAAAAGTTATTCACAATAATGAAACAAGGTGTTTAGTGAAATTACAAAACAATTGACATACCCATTCCTAATGTCCTGTAGTAACCATATGTGAGGAGTCCACATACTGGTATAATTTGTCTCTCTCAATGTTTTTAACTAACACCTTTATTTTATAATTGAAATTACGATCTCTACCATATTAATCCCTTTTTATTCCCACAACTTTTCCTTGGACTTTAAAGTTTTTTCCATTTAACTGGATTTAATGGGAATATAATATGTAGACACATTATCACCCACATATAATTACGCCCTGTAAACCTTTGTAGATTGGCAATTAATAACATACCGGTACATTACAATAATTGTATTATGAACTGAACAAGCTGATGGGTCATTCCATGTCAAAGCAATCACTTTTAGGCCATTTTTGCACGACCCGACTCCATTTTTTTTTTTATTTAGCTCAGTTGTTGGCTCACATAAGAACATAAAAACCAGATTATAAAAAATCTAGTTCAAGTATTACTGAAGATATAGGTCACTGAACTTTGACCCGATTCACATACTGGCCGTTACATTAACGTCCATAACTCTGCTTCTAATAAAGGTAGAACACTTTTCATATAAATAAAAAAGTATAATTAATCATAATATGACCTTTGAACGCCAATACCAAAAAAATTCTAATTCTACAGCATACTACACCATTGCTCATGAGTCCCTGAAAATATTAGGATGGGCAAATAATAATGTTCAGAGATACAGTAAATTTAGTACAGCGGGTGACCTATTTTTGGTCTGCAGATCAGTCGATACCACACTGAATGTCAGCGTAACCTTTTCAGATTGCATAACAAGTTTTTACATACTGTAATGGCTCATTTAACATGTTCACATTTTTTACAAGGCCTCTCTTCTGTTTTCTCTCTAGATATCCTGTAGGTGCGATCAGTGTCAGTCGTTGGGTCAACATTGGCAAGGAGATCACTAAGTCAAAGAGTGTCACTTTGTTACGGGTAAAACTATGAGGTTTGGGGTGAAGGAAGATTAGTTGGAATAACATTTGTTACATACGCAAGCCTCCAGTATCCATCATAGATGGCTTTCAGATATCCTTTGGCATATGCCAGAATGAGGCCAACACACTTTGCTGTGACAAGTTCACAACCTCTTCTCTTCATTGAAGATATAGAATATAGTGCTACTTCCAAGTGATTCAAGGATTATGCCTTAAAGAATAGTACCGTCTGTGTTCTTGCTATTACTTTAGCTGTTTACAAACAGCTTCCAAGAAGAGTTGCTTATTCATAACTCTTCTGTGGTTGAAAATACCTTCCAAAGTGCAGAATTTGATAGCAGGAATAAATAGACTGACGTGAACTCACAGGACTACATTGGTGTGGTGGTGTAATGATCATATAATTATGGTCTTTGTAGACTGGCTTTTGCATCAAGTCTGCTGACCATTCCATTCAACCCACATCATAACATATGCCTTTCCTGTTTTATGTTGCAAAAAAGTACCACTTCGCATATTTCCCCAAATCCTGCTAGTGGCGGTAGAGGTTCAGAAAGTGTTCGCAGTCTGTATGCTAACTAGCACAACCATCAGGAAAGTTGATGTTTCTTTGCCCAGCTGTACATTTTGCAGTGAAAAAAATTATGCTGTGTTTTGGAAGAGGTGTACAACAATGGTGTCGCGTATGTTGGAGTCAAAAATTACAACATAACTGTGACACACAATCATTTCCTACTTCAAGATTGAAGCAATATAATTGGTGTGCACAGTGTTGTCTGTGCACAGTGTTGCCTGTGGTTAGTTAGTATAAAAACTGCAAAAACTTTCTGAACCTCTGCCACCACGAGCAGACTCCAGTGTAGCACTTTTCTCAAAAACGACATGTGATGGTGTGGATGGAATGGTCAAGAGACCAGACCAAAAGCCAGTCTACAAAAAAACATAATATTTTATGCAGTTGTTTGAATCAGCCCATATACCAGCTACCGAGTTCTGCATCCCAACCACATAAGAGGATTCCCAGAAGAGTACTATGAAGCAGCTATCTTCTTACAAGCTATATGGAAACAGCTAAAACACCAGCAGGAACACATAATCTACACATCATCAAGTAATTATCATTGAATCATTTGGAAGTAGCACTATATTCTACATCATCCCTGAAAAGGGAAGAGGTTGTGACAGCCCAATGTGTTGTCCTCATCTGGCAGATGCCAAACGGTATGTAACAGCCATCTACAATGGACACTGGAGGCTAGCGCATGTAACAAATATTCTGGCTGACCTTCCTTCACCCATATGGTCCAACACCATCATAGTTTTACCCGTAACAAAGTGACACTCTTCGAGTTAGTATTCTCCTCACCAACGTAGACCCAATGACTGACACTGGTTGCACCTACAGGCTATCCAAAGAAAAAGTAAAACATGTGAACATGTTAAATGAGACATTACAGCATGTATGTACACTCATTTAATTATAAGAGACCTTTTAGCATGCTTTTTATGTGATCTGAAAAGTTTATTCGGAAATTCAGTGTGGTATTGACTGATCTGGAGACCAAACATAGGTTGCCGGGTGTACTAAATTGACTATCTCTGAACATTATTATTTGCCCATCCTAATATTTTCAGGGACACTTGAACAATGATATAGGATGCTGTAGAATTAAAATTTAAAAAATTGAAGGATACATTTTTTGAGTATCGGAAGTCAAAGGTCATATTATGATAAATGATACTTTTATATTTACATGAAAAATGTAATTTTACAATGTAAATATGCACATATTTACTGGCTTTCCAATGCTGTCTTACTTTCTTTTCTACCTTTATTAGAAGCAGAGTTATGGATGTTACTGTAACGGCCAGTATGCGAATCGGGTCAAAGTTCAGTGACTTATATCTTCGTTAATATTTGACCTAGATTCTTTATAATTTGCAATTTTGATGTTCTAGTTGACCCGTCTTTGTCAAACAGCTTGTTTCATGTCTTTTCGTCTCTTTTTTACCTGGGCCACTGTGTGCCCACTGCCACCCACAACATTCATTTTTTCGGCAATCATCTGCCAGATCACCTCTGTTTGCTAAGATTTAAGAGTAATTCCATTTTGAAAATGAAAAAACTTCCTTTAACAAAACAGCAGTTTCCACAAGAATATTATAATACTACGACTACATTATGGAAAATGACCCAAAGATAAAGACTTAGGCTTGATAATACTAAACAAATTTGAGATACTATTTAAATTCAAGCAGTGTGTGCCAAAACATCCAAAAAGGCAAATCCTATGCTAGTTATGGTCCACGAGGAGTGCTGTATGGCCACAAGAGGAGAGAACATGACTGCATCATGAGAAATGACACAATAGAAATATCACACAAAGAGAAAGACTTTGGAGTATTAATAACAGACAAACTGGAAGTAACGGAGCAGTGTGCTAAGCCTAAGGCTAAGGCTAAGCTAAGCCATCCAAGATTGCTAGAAGGCAAACTCTACGCTAGGTGCATCTACAAGGTGAACACTGAGCCATGAAATATAAGACGAAGGAGTGATGAACAGAGGACGCCCAGGATGATACTGGAATGAATTGGGTGATATGAACTTCTTTAAGAGATTGAAAGCATTTGACATCACTACTCAAATCAATTGAGACAAGGTATACTGGTGGGACCAGAAATTGTGCGTCCTAATGTTTTATGCTGTTTTGATAAAAACTTGAACAAAAATTAATATTTCCGTATCAATGTAGCAATTTTCTAAATCTTTAATACATGTGTTTTCAATGCTGTGAAAACAAAGTTAGAAAAATCGTTTTGAGTGAAGTTCTTACGAAAACAGACAGGCGGAATACAAATATCGTAATTAACTCGGTCACAAACTGGCAAAGACGCGTAGGACTAGGCCAAAAATCGTGCGTCCTATCTGCGCTGTATAAATCGCTATTTGGCCAGAACGTGTTTCTTGAACCACTGCAAAAACCGACAGTATATTAAAATAGGCTAACAGCGTGAAGAGATTTCAGTGACACGTATTTTGACCTGTCACTGTGATTGAATGGAATAGAGAAATCATTTATGGAGGCAGCGCCAGCGACAGCGGTTCATAATCATCATGATAATCATAATAATGTCAACCAACATTGCAGCAAAAAAGGACACATGGACATATATCTCAGAAATAGGGAGAGGAGTACGCGAATCAAAGTCTGACTCCCTTCCTTGTTATATCCAGGATTACCCTGCAAAACATGAGGATCAACGTAAAATCAGGGTAAATAATATGACACTTCTAAGCTCCGTGTTTACAACTCGAATCACACGAATGTTACCCGGAAGGAAGTAACGGGAGGCGCCTGCGCTCTTCGCAAAACTATTTGGGGTTTCCCGGGATCCCCTCGTCTAAAATTAGCCCAACACCTAACGTCGGGACAATCGCGTTAAAGTCTCTGACTTTATTGTTCCGGCCTAACTTCCGGTCCATGCATAGCAACTTCGTGACGGCAGAAGTCCCGACGTTTATTGTCTCGGACAATGGCATTGTCTCAGACTATTAGTTGTCTCGGTTCATGCATAATACCCCAATTCTCCACGCACGAAGCCCCCGATGACATATTGAAATATTTGGAATGTTGTGGAACATTTATATTATGAATTTACCAAAATTATTGTAAAATCAACTTTGTTGGCACCTTTTTATACACTACTCCCAGTATAGTTCATTTAACACAAACTTGTTTCAACAAATGTTGAAGAATATGCTGTAGAACACAATCCAAGCATGATGAGCATAAGAAAGCATACATTTTATTATGTACACTGTACTCCTATTTTGCAACATAATGATGGAATGTTGTGCATTTGGATGCACAAATCCGTTTGAAACATGTAGCGATGTACATATTCCCAGCAGAAGCCACACAGAACTAATGACAATGTGGCAGAACAAAGTCAGGCATGTTCTTCACTACTGTGTCAGTTAACACATTGTCCAATTAACAGTACTGCTATGCATTTTGATACACAAAGCTATCAGATGCACACATCTATTTGAAACATGAAGTGATGTACAACTTCCCAGTAGAAGTCGCACAGAACAGAATGGGGCAGAACATAGTCAGGCATCATCTTATGTCAGGTGACCCATTGTCCAATTAATGGCACTGTTGAGTAGAGCTCTTCAGTTTCCTCTTTCCATCAGCACAGCAGATTACTAGCTACACAGCATAACATTCTTGATATAAGTAATAATTTTTATAACATTAATGACAACATTTATCTAAAATGTTCATTACATTATTTACAAGCACTAATTTTTTGTTTTACATTTGTTGTATGAACCAATAAAGGATTTTCATAAATTAAATGGCATGTAATGTATAACATTTATCTAACAAAATTAGCTCATTTGAAATAGATTACTGTTATTTTCTATGTTGTAATTCATGCAATGTTACCACGTATCAGAGAAGTGGAGTTCATTGTGGTCCAGTGATGTGTGGCAAGTTCAGTTCCTGCTGGTGTTTGAATGTTGCATCCAAAACAGTACTGGTTGTGCACATCTACTGATTCTATTAATTGCCTTCAGCATGTGTAATTAATTTGTATGTGGTCCCTACCTACCTTTTTTTGTCCTTTGGGCCGAAGGTCCAGCGGACTATTGCCATCACTGTGAGTCCGACGTATCCCATTAGTTGCCGTATCTCAGAAAACGTTAAGCACCTTTTTCTCTAATTCTACATAGACATATCTTAGGGCACGGTTACTATGCACGAGAAATGTGTATTTGATTAAACCGTTCTAAGGGCTCCCTAACACATTAACTAATATATAATATTCACGAAATGGTCTACTTGAATACCTTATTTCCAGGTGTATCTTCACTTGCATGCATATAGTCTAGAGAGCTACTAAAGATGTCAACACTTTACTTCCATCATAACTCTTAATGATCTAAAACTATGATTCACAAAAAACATTTCATTAATAATTACAAACTCACAATATAGTCAAGGACTTCAGGGCCTCTTGGCCCATTTTTATTTGAAGTGATATATTAATTTTTATGTGATTCAATAAACAACACACAAACAAATCAAGTATATACAGTGTTTGAAGATTTAAGTTGAACCCTGAAGAGATTGTATCAGGAATTGTTATTCCTCACTCAATATCACTCCTACGACAGTCAGAATGTATATCTTGCATAACAAATGCCTACATACTAATATGACAACAAATGCCTACATACTGATATGAACATGCACCTATGTTGCATGGAAGTTTTTGCACATACACCTGTACATTAAATACACTTATTTAGTAAAGGTAACACCATAATGCAATTCAACTGTTTTATTTCTCCATTCAATGCAGGCAAATTACATCATGAAAAACACATATTGCGTTGACTATGATCGTGACATTGATGATGATCCATAACTGTTTTTCTTCTCCTTCATGTTAGGCAGCTACTGCCAAACAGTTTCCGTGAACTTATTACCAGTGTAATGCAAATTAAACAAAACTTATTGTATTGGAACGTGTTAATGGGAACTGTTTGCCACGCAAATACAACGACATATTTGTTTAAATACACCCAGCATTGCAGCTTCTTGAATGATCATGCAAGTACAACCACAGATAATGCATTATATACATGCACTAGGGAAATGGTTCCGAATGGTCGGGCTTTTAGCATTTCCCCCTAAGAAACACACGCACGGGAATGGCCCGCACGCATGACCGAATATGACAATTAACGTGCCTAATACTTCTTGATTACTTCAGTAAGTTATTTCAGAAAGGCCTGCAGTACGCGTGGAACAATCGTTGTCCATACATGTGTATGTTGTCAACCTGTGACCATCAAATTGACAGAGTTTTTAGATAATGGACTTCACTCCCCGATCGAGAAGGCCCGGCCGACTGCTTCGCAACTGGGAGCATGACACGCACGCATGCACACACGCACGCGCAACGAAACACACACACGTGCACACGTAAACATACACACGCACGCGCACACACATATAATGTACGTACACGCACACACACGCGCACGCACGCTCACGTGACTATTAATTAACGGAAATAAAAATAAGGCATTAGCTAAAATCCTTTTTCCATGTGCACACAAAGTTTAACATTGTATGTAACATTTGACAACATTAAACAAGTACAGAAAATACATTTGTAGCATACATTCGATTTTAAGCCCGTCTGTGAAGCGATACCCGCGGTGTTTTAATTCCCTTTAAAACCTGTTAACATAATTTTCATAATTGACAATTACACATCAGTTATGAAAATAATAATAATTTCGTCGAACGCGTATAAAAACACAGAATATATAGTAGACCTCGACCATTGGTCAAGAACGGTCGTTTTTAATCCTAGTATGCAAAGACCACAAATTAGTTTTCTGGACCGGTAACACTATACAGGGTACGAAAAAAAATTAATAATACGTCATTAAACAGTGTAACATTGCTCGATATAATATACAAAGATACAAGGCTTATGATGTATAGACTAAAAAAGTGGTCCCGAATGGTCTGACTTTTAGCATTTCACCATAGCAAAGGCAAAATACCCGAGTTTTCGGGACCGTATAGTGACACTAAGGAACGATGATGTTATATTTTCTCTTGTTAGAAAGTACAAAATACGTCATTATCCTACTATGATATTGTTCAGTATATAGTATATACAATGCCTATATATATGATGCATGGACTAAAAAGGGGCCCCGAATGGTCGGGCTTTTTGTTATCACCCTAGCAAAGGCCAAAAGCCCGACTATTCGTGGCTATGCAGTGACACAAGGGAACGACAATGTTATATTTTTGCTTGTTGAAAATTACAAAATACACCATTATCCTACATCTTAGCATTGTTTAGTATATAAAGTATATATAAGGCATATGACGCATAAGTAGTAAGGTAGTACGTCTCGGACAACATCCTGAGGAGTTTTCTGGTCTTTTTTGAGCGATACTAGGGAGGTTTCGAAAGCCGCCCCCCTGAGTGAAGTGAGTAGTCACGTGACCGTATGTGTAACGAGAGGCGCCACATGGCGGGTACGTCAGAGGTAACGCCCCCTGACGGGAAGCGTAGATAGGGTTTGATTAGTTATATGTATGTATGTATGTGTATTTATAAACCGTGTGTATGAATGTACGTGTATGAAAGAACTAACGAAACACAAGAGTATACGAATGTATGTATGTATGTGTATTTATAAACCGTGTGTATGAATGTACGTGTATGAAAGAACTAACGAAACACAAGAGTATACGAGTGCACACGTATTTTATTGATGAAAGATACAAGCGTATAACATGAAACCGTGTTTTATTAAGCGAAGCGCACGAATAGCAAGACTTGTGAGTGACTGAACACCACGACAGAGGTCGTGAGCTTAGGGGTCAATACGACCACGCCAGTGGCTCGTGGGATGATGATGATGGTACGACTTACGGGTGAGCGAACACCGCGCTAGAGGTCGTGAGCTTACGGATGTGTGACCACCGCGTCATAGACTCGAATCGTATAATAACGATGATGATGATGATATCTGTTCGTTAATGAAACACGGTTATCGCAGTTGTTTAAGCCAATCGAATACGCGGCAATCGTTTGCTACCAGATCAGTGCCGAAACCTTTTACGAAATCCTTCATGACAAGTCCACGACATCGAAACATGAGATAAGCAACACAGTATTGTCAACAAACGTTAGACACTGCACTCTGCAGTCTCTTAGAATTATGAGTCCACGTTACACAATGTTTATTCAAGAAGCGGCAAAACTCGACGTGCTGCGGCGGCAGGCCGTACGAGCAGAAGTATTCGCCGCAACCGTTGGCGTCTACGTAGATCGCTATCCAATGTTCACCGGGTTTACCCGCGTCGTGTGTGTTGCACACGAAGGCGACGGGGTAAGCGTCTATCCGGAGTTCGAGGAGTACGTCTTTGGGTACGATTCCGCGCATGACGACACGGGCGTGCGTATCGCGGGTGAGTAGGCGGTTTCCATCAGTTGTCGTAGATGACGTTACGACTCCTGTCGATCTCCAGCACCTTCTCGAATTCGGCGTAAGCGACGACGCTCACAGTGGTTGCCAGCGTGTCGCGGAAATGAACCTCGATGCGCACGTTGCCCTTATGTACCAGATGGAAGCAGCAGTCGTCGCACGCATCGGGGGTGAGGTCCACGGCGAAGAAGGTGTAGCCGTGTCGGAAGTCGTAGCGAGTCAAGCCGTTGCCTTCGTCCTGCCACGCCTTACCCGTCGAGGTGAACAGGTTATGGTAGCACCTGACAAAGAGGTCGTTGTCGAAGTCGGGCTGGAAAGGTTTGGCGTGTATCTGTCGTCCGTCGACGTACACGGCGAAGAAGTTGATGTGGTTGTTTTTAGCGCGAAAGGGATTTCTGTCGTAGCGTCCGTTGTAGGCGTCGTTATCGATTCAGCACAGCACGAGACGTTTCGGAAGAACACCAAGAAAGAGGTTCTCGTGCGTGTGTGAGCGGGTATCTGTGGGAATGGAGTAGACCTTGCATTCGACGGGTCGCAGCGGATACTTGGCGGTGACCTTTTCGAGGGCTTTGATGTGCGCCATATGCACGCTTGGGTTCAGGGTGACTTTCCTGACGAACAGTGTAGCGTTGACGATCTGTATCTTGTAGCCGGGGTTGCCTCCGCCGGCTATGAGTGCGAACGCATCCTTGTTGCGCACCAGACGTATCTTGACCTCGACACCGTTGACGAGGAGTTTATCCTGATGGAAGAGATCGACGTGGAGACGACCCATCATGTCGACCACGCGACTCTGGGCGATCATGTTGCGTTTGGCGACGAACCCCGCGTTGGCTGCCGAATCGGCGCCGTCAATGACGACGACGTCCATACGATCAGCCGTGTCCTTGTGCCACATCTGACTCGTCAGGTGCGTCTCCTTGGCATCGTTGCCGTAACTGAACAGCGTCTCTATGTAGGCGCGGTACGGGTACGTGTTGGTCGAGGGAGTCACGAGCGTTCCGTTCAGATAGACGTCAACCTGACTGAACAGTGAATGGAGCCAGTTATTCACGGGAGCGACGGGATCGGCGGCGTCGAGATCGGTTCCGTCGGCATGCGTCACCTTCGCCTGAACGTGTAGCGTCGTGCTAGCGAGATCCTGGTAATCGTCTCCCGAACCAGGTACGACGAATTCGATCGGACCACCCGAGTCGAGCGAGGACATCGGTTGGTAGTGGACCGTGCGACTGTCGATGACGCTGGTCTGAGTCGGAGGCACGGTGAAGACATCGAGTTCGCTCTTGAGTCCCTCGCATGATAGTTTATGAACGAACGCCATTGTCGAATATATCCGGTTCACGACGTGCCCTCGGTCTCTGCTGCTTCCTTCGACGTCTCGCGGGTGTACTGACTCGTTTCGCGGCGGGTGTGCGTCTTATACGCTTATGCACACCAGGGGTCAAGAGGTCGCTTATCATTTCTCTACCTGCAGCGGTGGCGCGACGTTTGGCGGCCGTTCTGGTGTTCTGCCCCGCCAGGACGTCGTCGGCTATGCGTGCGCCGGTCGACAGAGCTCTCTTTCCCAACGCCACGGCGCCTCTCTTGACGAGTGGCATGACGCTACGCAGTAGACCTCCGAATAGACTTCCCAGTCCGTGTCCTCGTTGGTATCGGGCACCCGCGAAATAAGGAAGCGCACCACCCGCTTGACGAGCGTAGTAATCGTTGTAATTCATCTCTCTCTAGAACAGTGCCGTCAGTTGCCGTTGGAAATGAAGTGTCACTGTCACCTTGCCGACCTCAAATGGCACGCGTTGTCCCGTGTCGTCTCTTATATCTATCTCGATCGTACCAAACTCTTTGCAGAGCACGGGTACGTAGTGAGTCTTGTCGAAGGTCTTCGACACGACGTCGCCATGGCGACCGCTCACCGAAACGATGCGCAGCAGCGGTACGAGACTGTCACCGACAACTCGCGGTTCCACGACATCCGTGTAGATGTAGAGCGATGCTCGTTCCATGGTGACCACGGTGTCGCCTTCCACGATACGTACCTTGTACTCGGGAGTCACGGGATCCTGTGGGAGAGACGCCAGCGTAGAGATACGAAAGCCGAGAAGGGTGGTCAGCATAGCGGCACGGAAGACGGTATTCGGTGCCATGTGCACAGTTACCTTACGCGTGATGATGCTGTAGCTCAGTTTCACCTGTCCCTCTCCCGCCACGCGACGTAGAGCAGCGTTAATGGCGAGGATCAGTGACCACGGATCTTTATAGTGTCCGGTCCCGATTCGGATAATCTTCGTGTGCATGGACCACGGGTTCCCCTCCTCCTTGTCTTCGTCTATCGGTAGCGTTACAGAGAACCCCGCGTCGTCGTCTACGACGTTGTACCAACTGTGTGGGTACTGTACCTCCACCAGTCCGCACTCCCATTGTCCCAGTAGTAGGCTACGTTTCGGTAGCGTCGTGACGTAGTGGGTCAGCGTGTTGTCAGGGTGCGTGTCCATGGAAGCATTGCTGGGCAACGTGAGATAGAAATCACTCGTCGCCATGTTGTTTCAACGTCGGACTGGGTAGCAGGTAACCCAACGAACTACTCAACAGGGCCGTCCAAAGAGTCGGATTGGCGTGGTGGCCGAACGTCAGGTTGTAGATGCTGACCAAGATGACCGTGTACAAGACGACGACTTGACACAGAAAGACTATCTCCTCTTTGGGACACGCGGTGCCGAATATATGCCACGGAGTCCTCTCTTTCTTTATTGGTGGTGGCGGAGTGGCGTCGACGTCGTCTTCTTCTTCTTCGTCACTAACGGTGATCCGTGATGTCGTCTCGTCTGCCATGCGTGGACGACTGACATCGCGACGGGCGCGTGACTAGTCTTTATAGCCGACGAGGGCCTTGGCGTCGACCCAGCTGTTGAATTTCGAAGGGTATCCGAACCATTTCACCAACACCTCCCGTAGCCTGCCTACCTTGCGGCGCTGTACTATCGATTCCACGCGGTACAGTTTATCGGCCGGAACCGTCACCTTCTGCAACTCCGGCTCGTAGAAGGTACCGTCCAGTATCTCTCCGAGATCGTCCGTTAGACGATAGACGGGCGGATCGGACGGATGCACCTCGCGTATCGTGAAAAGTTCCTCTGTCCAATTCACCGTGTAGCCTTTGTCGAATCGTCTCTTGACCTTGCTGATACGCACGCGATCCCCCACGTGGTACTTGGGTACGCCCTTACCGTGATGACCGCCGTACAGGTGCTGCCACACCTCTTCCTGATTAGTCGCATCCACCTGCGACGGAGGCATCCCGATACTGCGATGGGGCGTGTCGTTGTACGTGCGCACCAGATCCGGAAGGATATCGATGTATCGCCACGATTCTTTGTGTGTCAGGTATCGCCACAGCCGCGTCATTAGCGTGCGATTGAAGCGTTCCACGATGCTCGCCTTGGTCTCCTCGTTGCAGGTGGAGAAGTGTTGGATGCCGTACCTGTCCAATACACCCCGAACGCTACGGTTATAGAATTCCAGACCTCTAACGGTCTGCAAAAACAACGGCTGAATGTCGGTGAAGAGTCCGTTTAGCGCCTTCGACACACACGTCGCCGACTTGTTCTTCAGCGGAACGCATCGGGCGACTTTCGAGAAGACGTCGATCACTGTGAGCAGGAACGTCGTACCGTCGTTTTCTTTTTTCAGACTGGCCACGTCGACGAGATCGGCTTGCCACTGTTGATCCCGTCCTCCGACGACCGTGCGTCGTCGCTTGAAACGAACTCTGACCGGTTTGTGTAGGGTATAGGCGTTCTGTTCCGATAGCCATTGTTCGACGATCTTTCTCGGTACGCGTGGTACGTCTCGTCGCAAAGACGCGATTCCCCCGTAACTTCCCACCTTGGCGGGGTCGAAGTAGACGTCCTCCATCTGTTTCCGTCGTCGCACCATGATCGTATGATATAATCCACGATAATACCGCACACGATGGGAAGTCCGGCGTAAGCGACACCGGTATACAAACGACGTAGACTATCCTGTGAATCGCACATTATGTCAGTGAATCGAAACGGTGCGCCTCTTTTATTCGAGATCCTCCCATCCCTTACTAGTCGAGGCCGGTGGCGTAAGTAGAGTGGACGGGCTCATTCGAGGTCGCCTCCTCGCGAGGGGTGTCCACAGCAGCGTTCGACGCGCTCTAGTGAGCGAACGTGTACCCGCTGCCGCTACGGCACTCGTCCTTTGTTCCTGTTGAATGGCCAGTCTCCTGACCTCGTTACTCACCACCTCCATGGGTAGATTCATGGCGCCGAGTTGACGCGCAAACACCTGCCACCCCGTTGGAGTGCCAACGGTCTTGCGCTGACGCAACAGATCGTTCACGAGGTCCACCACGTTACTTCCGGGTACCGCTACGCCTTTGTGCATGAGCTCTCCGCGCGCATTCCACGCGACGTCTCGTTTCAGACGTTCCATCAGTAGTCTGGCTTTGGTCCGCAGCGCCTTGGGAACGCTGTCGACGACGTCCGCTTCCATACCTGCCGCCACCGCCGCTTCCATACCTGTTTCCCCCGCCTCTGGCGGTGTGGGGTCCGTATTGGTCACCGCCGCCGCCGCCGCCGCTGTGACCACCGGGGACGTGTCCTTGTTGATTGTCATCACGCGCACCGGTTCGCGCACGCGTCGATCGGCCAACGCGTTGTAGCGTTGCAACACTTGATTATACATGACGACCTTGTCACCGTCGGCGAGATCTTGTCTGTCGAGTATGACTTTCATCTCGTCGTCGAGCACCTGTACTTTGTGTCCTAGGGTATCCGTCGGTGCCGGTGCGCGTAGACTATCCAACTGTCGCGGGTAGAAAGACCGCACCGGCCAAAGGTGCCAGCAGCGCCGACAGGAAACCACCGGTCTGTCCTCCACCGCCCTGGTTGTTACCCCGTAGCAAGATGCGACGTCTCCTCGCTGCCGGTGCGTCTCTCTGGGCCAAAGCGCGTAGGTTTGTTTTGTACACACTTAGAGCACGTCTCTCGGCGTCGGTCAAGGGCAAGTTCTTCCTCAGTATGTTGTAGGCACACTCGGCTAGTGCACACAACAGATCGGCGTCGGCGTTTCTGATGATGGCTCGTCTCAATTTCGTGCTCTTGTACCTGTTCAGCGTCTGTATGCAGAGGAGGTGTTTCTTCACGAGTTCGGACATGCTGTTGTCTTCACGACCATACTGCGACTGAAGGGACGAGGCGTGCGCGCGGACGTCTTATACTTTGGGTTGGTACACGTACTGGACACCGTCGTCCGGAAGGACACCCATGCGCAGACGCATGTCGTCGGGCGTGTCCTGTTTCAGATCGACGAGGAGATAACCGTACGGGGGCGCCGTGGCGTCTCGGAACGCTTCCTGTACAAACTTCAGGCGTCCCGGATACATCTGTCGCGCCAAGTGTCCGATCTGTGACGCGTCGCGAGGATTCTTGAAGACTACCATGTAGTGTGCGTTCAGACTGATCGTGCGACTCTCCTTGTTCTTCGGAAACAGGTTCTGCACGAGATACAGTACGGACATGTTCTGGTGATGACTCTTTTTCGTGAACAAGGTCGTGAACCGTTCGTCCGTTTCCGCCATCAGATCGTCGATGACCACGAGGTTACGCGTCGATGCATCGAACGCACCGCTCGGCAAGCCTTCCTCGAAGCGTACCAGGTCGTTGTCGACGTAGGCACTCTGCCATACACCGTAACACCACGTGATCTTCTCTGGAGGCGGATCGATAATCGTCGCGGCCTGACGTAGCAGACGCATCACGAACGTGCTCTTACCGCATCCCGTCGGACCCGCGACGATACAGGTGAAGGGGTGTTTCCATCGCGTGTCCATCTAGTAGTCGCTGGTGGCGTTCGACAATGTTGCGTTGTCCGCTGTGCTGTTAGATACGACAACACCTCCGCCACACCAACGAAGGAAGGGATCGCGGAACAAGACGTACAAGACGTACAGGTACAGACCGAGTATTCCCACTAGTGCTACAGCTACGACCGTTCCCGTCCGTGACATGCTGCGCTATGACTATCGATTGCGTGGCATCTGTCTAAATAGTGTTTTTCGTGTGTCTCCACCTACTAACCGCGTGACAGCTAGAGGCGCCTATAACCCCAACTGACGTAGGGGCGCATTTCCTCATCGTGTCAGCAGTGGTTCGGTGTTACACGTCCACCGGACCCGTGGTGATTCCGTCCTCGTTGACCACGCGCTTGGCATAGAAGTAGGTCAACGCCGCACGTTCCTGGGTGTACGTCAGCACGGACGAGTGATTGACCCGGAACCCACGGTTCACTCCGCTTCCACTGCGACGACTGGTCAGCACTTCCAGGAACGCCTGCTTGTCGATGGCATTGAGTCGTTTGTTCAGTCCTTTGGTGGTGTATTTATCGACCGTACCCGAACAATAGTAGGTCTTACTGCACAGTCCCAGGAAACAGTCGCCGGACCATTCGACCTTGAAGAGTCCCGGTGTTCTCTTGTCGTACGCTTTGCGCGCCTTGCAACACGTCTCGGTGCCGTTCCACGGACGTTCGGCTAGTCGACAGCGTATGTAGTCGTTCCGATGATCGTCGCAACATTCGGACGGTAGCCATTCGGAGCGGTGACGATAGTAGTGGTCACGTAGTGCCGGGGTCACGAGGTCGTCGACGGACTCTCCGGCCAGAGCCAAATAGGCGCTGTCCGTATCGGTTTCGCAGTACTCGAACAGCGGACGATCCACGTACCTGACCATAAAGTCGTAGTAGAACTCCAACATGCGCAGTTTGGCCCACTGCAACACGAAGAATCCCACGTGCGTAGGCAGAGCGTATTTGACGGTGCGCTTGTGCATTTCGATCTCGTACGCATCGGTGGTGACGACGTCGAGTTGGCGGAAGCGACGATTGTTGATCGCGGACGATGCGCTCTTCTCCGTGCAGTAGGTGACTTCGCGGTGCTTATCGACGTTGGTGATAAATTTCCCATAGGAAGAATTGCCCATAAGTTTGTTGGTATCCGCGATCATGGCCTTGTCGGGATGGGCGTCTCCTTCGCGACGTGCGGTGGACACCGCCTCGCCGAATCGTCGGAAGCAGGCGACCGGTGTGTACTCGATGACCTGGTAGACGTGCGTCACCTCGAGTCCGTGCGCGAGGTACCATCGCAAGAGAGGTGTGGCGAGCAAGATCTTATCCCCACGATAACTCCCGACGAGCATGCGACGCGGAGTCGCCATGATGTCATGTTCTTCGGCGTAGCGACGCATGAACGGTCCGAGGTCGTCGCGGGTCAGGTGAATGTTCTTGAAGATGGGCTGTATCTCGGCAAAGTGCGCGCGCAGGACCTCCGGTACACGTATGTCGCACTGAATCATACCGAACACGCTACCGTTGCGCACCCCTGTCAAGATCTGTTGTGTCGTCATTTTCCAGCGCACGTTTCGACGGCGTTGCCGAACGTCCAGAAACTGTTTCACGCACGGATCGCGTCTCACGACCTTCCACTCGCATTCCCACAACTCGACGACACTCACAAAGTGTCGAAGATATGCCGTGTTCTTTCGCGTTTCGGCGAGCAGTTGCGTCATGGGTTTCCCGTTGACCTCGTTGACCTCACGACCGGTACACGGACAACCGTGGTAGTAGCACCCGTGAAATTGAAGTCTTCGTTTCGCTGCACCAACCGTCCACCGACAGTTTACCGATGCGCTTCTCTCGACCGTTGGTGCTTTCGGACTCCCACGTCAGCCATTCGGCAGCCATCTGACCTGTGGGCTGTGCCGCTTCGGGTCGGAACTCCTTCTCTTCCCGTCGCCGCGTGTACCATCCCGTTGGCATCTCTTGCGATATCGACCACAGATACAATGCATTCGCATCATAGCCAACGATGGACTGACACGTTCGAGCCGCATCACCGTAGTCGTTACGACGTATCTTCGTGACCTCCTTCTCGTGGTGTCTGGTGAAGATGAGTGACCGTCCTCCGACGATGTTCTCTCTGACGAGCTGGTGGACGTCCTTGTTCGTCTCGTTGAAGAGCGTAAAGAACGTCCTCTCCGGCACGTAGGTGAACAGGTAGGACAAGGTCAAACCAGGTATACTGATCCCTTGTTTGAACATGTCGAGACCGCGGTGTCGGTAGAAGTCGAACTGTTTGGCGATGGCCTCCAAGAACGGCACGACGTCCCTGTTGTTATACCAGACGAGAAAGTCTCGCAGAGTCTCCATGTCGTCTCGCCACACCTTCCGACATCGCGTGTAGTCGTCGTCGGATATACCTTCGTTCTTCAGTCGACTGAAGAAGGCCTCTTTGGGAGGTAGAGCGGTGTCGTCGAGTCTCTCCAAGCTGTCCATGTATTCGTACGGGAAGTGACCTTTCGTGACCTCGCAACCGTACGCTTTCAGGTACTTGTCGTACGAGAATCCCGGGGCGATATAATGAGTCATATCGAGGAATTTGAGGTCGTCCGTCGATAGACACATAAACGTGTTGCCGCGTTTGATCACGTGAAACGTCCCCTCCTCCTCCTCCTCCTCCCCGTCCTCTGTTGCTTTCTTTTCGGACAGGAAGTAGGGTACCAGGAACTGTTTGACAACGTTCAGATCGTACCTGCTCGAGTTGAAGCCGATGACGGGCAACTGATGAAGCCAACCGTACAATTGACCCATGAGAGTTTTGTAGGGATTGGTCGGTTTTCGCCGTGACTCGTTGTCGTCTCCTTCTGCGGCGGATGCCTCCTGTTCGTCCCACGTCGCGATAGCTTCCCCGAGTTCGTGTAGTGTGCCCTCGTAACTGTCTACGATGGCGTCGTAGGCTGCTTCGCTCATCGTCTGAAGGATACCCATCATGTCGGATACCAACTTGTTGCTGTCACCATCCGTGATCAGACATTGTACCTGTTCGAATCCGGGTACGTTACTCGCCAGGGACACACTCAACGGTACGTGACGAGCCACCCAGTGGACTTTGGCGCTGTCCGACGGAAGCTGTGACGTATCGAACCAGGACTCGAAGTCGAAGGTGGCGCGATACGGATAGTAGCGCAAACACACGGTAACGTGAATGTTTTCGTCGTCCAAGCACTGGAAGACTGTCGGCGACGGACGGTAGACACCACCGGGATAGATCTTTCGCACGCCTCCCGTACACCCGCGCTCGTGTCGTTCTAGGTGGGATGCGTAGCGCCATAGCGAGTCGCCACACTTCCTACATCGATAAGAGTGACAGTACATGTTCACGTCTTGTATGTAGGAACAGTGTGTCTCGTGAAGATTGACGTACATCGTTTTGGGATAGTGACACAAGGACCGGCGTACGAGTTCGGCAGTCGCCTTTCCGCCTTCTTCTTCCGGTTCGACGAGCTTGTAGACGCACACGTTGGTATCAAAGGTAGTCTCGACGCGATAGAGATCGTCCATTGTCACCCCGTCAAAGTCTTTTATTGCCACTCCGTCACGGTTGTACTTCGCGTAGAGTAGCTTCACAGCGGGTTCCAGGTGGTGTCGGTCGCATCCACGGTGCAGAGCCAGACACCGGAAGAGACACAGATTGTCGGTGTACTTCCTGTTGTGATCGGAGTCTCTTTCCAATCCGATGACGGCTTTGTTTCGTTTGATGTACCTCGGTAGTGTGATATCCACACATCCTATCGGATGATCTACGATGTGATTGACGAAGAAGGTGACATTCGTGACCACCTCGCATACCCATTGACTGTCCGGACGCTGATTGATGACCCACTGCAGCACGTCTGTTTCTCGGATACGTTCCAGAAACGCATCAAAGTCTGCAGTGTTTGTGATCAGACACGGTTCGTCGAGGTAACGCCCGCAGCAGTTACAAGACGAATGAAAATACCTGTACCTGTTCGTGGTCTTGTTCCTTAGGACAAAACCATAACTAAGATTAATCTTAAAGGCGTGCGTCTGTTCGCGGAACATGATCTTCAGTGACGGTTCTAGGGCGCTCGTGTCCGGTGTCGACACTCTGTAATTGTACCTGGATTGCACGGGTCCTCTAGCCACGTAGGTTCGGATGGTCGACCAGTGATCTCGGACGACGTCTCGTAGCTCCCTCGATAGAGTATCGGCGAAGGGAAGTCGAGGCGGTGATTGTATCGGGTCGTCATCGTCGCCGGCGGCGGCACTCACACGTGGTCGCTCTGTGCGTCTCGCTCGTTTGCGTAGGGGTGGGTCGCTCGCTTCCGCACGTCGGCTACATACCGACTTCATATGACGTACCAGGTTGTCACGTCTCGTGAACTCACGTGCACATGTCTCGCAGCGGTGCAGTGTTTTTTGTGAGGTGTCACAAGACTTCCTGTTGTGACATACCAGGTCCCGTCGTCTCGTGAAGTCTCTTCCACATCTCGAACAGGGGTGCCTAGTACTTTTTGGTGGTTCGCCAGATGGCACCACTCGTGGCGGTGGTTTACTGTAGGCATGGTCGTCGTCGTCGTCTACGTGTGTTGATGATGAATGCGTTTGGTCTATGTGGCGTTGTATGTCGGCGTGTGTAACGAACACGAGACCGCAGTGACGACACGTGTGCTGCTTCATCGTCTACCTACAACTGAAGGATAGGAGATCCTTGTACTTTTCTATATATCCTAGTGTGACGTCATAGGAGCCGTGGCTTGTATGAGTGTGCGTGTATATGATCTATAGACAGAGGGGAAGCAGGTGTGTATGTATTCACCGATCGCAACGAGCTATGAAGGTGACAAGAACAACAGACACCGGATTCCTGGATTACATACATACATACATCTTTATTCATTGAATTACAAAATAAAAGTGAGTATACAAGAAAGCAAAGCTAAGCGCCTACAGTGACAGACAAGCGGCGCCTATAACCCCAGCTATAGCGTAGGGGCGCATTTCCTCTTGACGTCACTGCAGGCGCTTCTGGAGTGTCTCCGTAATGTAGGCGACGTGTTCGTCGCGCTTGACGTTACGCGCAATTTCATCGCAGATCGTGCGCACGGCCGTATCTAGGCTACATCGCTTTGTAGCGAACAGCACCCCGGCTAAACTCTCTATGTTTAGCTCGAGGTGCTTCACACTATTGAACGGAGCCGAGTAGGCCCACGGCATCGATGTATCAGTTATCGACCACACGATATGACCATCGGCAGCCACATCGAGCGTCGACCAATTCGTCCGCAGTGCCCCGTACTCGGTGACGGATGTGGTGACGTCATAGTCATCATCGTCGTCACATCTCATGTCCAGTGATTCGTCGGATGTTGGTGGTGGTGTCGTACACTCACATGTCATCTCTAGACCCGTCACGTGACGCTGGTCGTGTAGATGCGTGAGCAGAGCCTGTCGCAGTGGCATAGGGGTGTGGTGGCGGCGTCTTTTTCTCGGTGCCCACTCTAGCGGCTTCTCATCATATGATCTTTGGATGAGATCTAGTCCGCTAGAGGGAGCATCGCTGACCTGACAACACAATAACAACAACAACATTAGCAGGGTGTTTCCTCGTCCAACAGAGGTATACCACGTGCACACAGGACGGCTTGCACACGTGTTATGATGTCACGTGCCCGCTTCGGTGTGTCCACCATAAACCTGTAATGGTGTACTGCATATCTCACATTGTCTTGGATCAGATCGCTACGCACCAGGTAGATGGCGTTTGACTCACTTTCGAAAGTGCGCCACAGTGCGTTGCTTACGAACCGGACGATAGCGTCGCATGCTACCAGGCACATCTCGGAGCACCAGACCTGCCTTCCCGCCTCCTCCCCCCTCGTGTCGTCTTGTAGGTACCAGGGCTGTGGCTCCTTCGGTGCTTCGTCTTCCTTCTCATCCGTCACGGTTATACCGCGACTACGGAGACTCGTTTTCACCCGTGATACGACATTACGAGCAAACCACGGTGCGCGCGATTCGCACACCAGATCGGATACTACCATATCATAGGTATGAAATATACGCGAACGATCCACTTTGTACACGTCTTCGCGAACGTTCGCATAGCGAAGGTACAGTCCTTCGGCTACCTGGCGAATGCATGCAGTGGTTATAGTGGCCATAAATAAGTCGTTATCTATCATGTGGTCCGCTCGTTTCTGAATTGCATTCACTCTCTCTACTGCCCCCTGTAATTCACTACGTCTCCGAGCCTCATCGTCGTCAGACCAATCAGTATCAAAATCACCATCGTTAGCAACATCATCATGATCGTCATCCTGATCACTAGACCAAGAACATGATCCCACTTGAATGACACTTGCCTCGTCAACATTGACTTCATCGAAGGACAGTCGACGTTTCAGGCCACGCTCGGGGGTTGCCAGAACTGTCTCGGATGGAATCTGCGTTGACCAAGGAGGCGTCTACAACATGCGTCAGAGGAAATTACATCATAGTGTCAAATAGGTGGACAACCAGAGAGAGAGAGAGAGAGAGAGAGAGAGAGAGAGAGAGAGAGAGAGAGAGAGAGAGACATCATTCAACCTCTAGGGACAGGCTCTCTCTCTCTATATATATATATTCCGTCTGGGGGCGTCACTTACTCTTTCGTTACTGTCAGGTGGCGCCTCTTACAACAGTTAGGAACAGGACCTCTCTATACTCCGTCAGAAGGCGCCACCTAACAGTGAGTCACTGTCAGTTGGCGCCTCTTACGACTGGATTATATCCAGTGCTATCACGGTGTAGTTTTGATAGCCTGCCTTTCTTGCCTTTCTAATTGTCACCCTAGCCTGTTTGCCATATAGGACATTCAGTGACTGGTAGCGTTCGTCGCCGGTTTTAAGCGACATATAGTCGCTTGCTGTCATTCCTCCCACGACCTCCTGGACTAGCCGGTCAAATCCTGTTGCCCACACTTCATTGCCCTTGTGATCAGCGAAAAGCATACCCATAGCATACTTGTAAACGGCAGTTCCCTTCTGACGCCCGTGCACCGAACATATACTGACGTTATGGTGCCCTCCTTTCGTCGTTTCAAGAAGAACTTTCCGATTACATACTTTACATGCCGCATAGCATACGTATTCGGGGGACAGAGCACATGTTACTAGTATCAGTGGACAAACAAACGCGTACGTTCCGTCACTTACTTGTTCGAGTTCTGACAGGAGCATTTCCTCGGAGTTAACGTTGGGCGTCGCCATCTTGTCGTGCAGGAGTCGGTATGAGAAGAGCTTCGAACGGCAGCGAGACGGAGAGAGAGTGTTTGTCCTGTTAGATTTACCCTGGGTTTATATACAATTCAATCCCTCCAGGGATCGACCGCGTGATGCCCCTAGATGATGACATCACGCGCCCCTGGGTGTTCGCATCTTATCGTGCGCGTGACTTTATCTCTCACTCTCCCGTACTCTGTCACCGCGTGGCTGTCTGTCTGTTTTTTAATGGGCGCCTTATGTAAGCCGTATAGAGCGCTGTCTAACGAAGTCTCTCACCTGCATAAGTATCACACCGAGTATATTCTTACCTGCTTCGTTACGGTTTGAGCTCTTACCCCAATACCCCTCTGCACTGGGTACATTCTCAATAAGTCGTGCGTCACCTGTGGCCAACAAGCGTTGGCGTAGTTTAGAGGCACGAAACGTGGCGGCTACTACAGCGTACATCACGGCTCGACGTTGTAACAGCCATGTAGCGGTTCGATCGGGTGTCCAACGAATGCTTTTACTCCAGTATTTCGCCTGTATTCCAGTGCGCGCGGTCTGAATCTTTCTCGCTGTGTTCTCGTCATGAAAATGTCTAGCTTTTTTAAACTGATATGCTGCTTCTGTACAAGTAAAGTCTTCGCCCCATATATGTATCTCGCATGGATAGAAATTCGATAGGAAGTGACCAGCACCCCTGAATTGTATATCCAAGATCTTGACCGCCATATGTTTCATCGCTGACCACTCACAGAGTTCTTTTCTTCCGGCTGTATTGTTAGCGTTCTGATAAGGCGCATTCCATATGCATTGTCGTCTAGCTGACACATCACGCGCTTATCACCAGCTGCTCCCTCCGTCATATGACTGGTATCGGTTTGTACTTTACCACGTCGTAATTTTCCATAACCGCATTGTTAACTACATAACCAGGCATCGCCCACGTGACACCCCTAGATGATGTTGTCATACGTCCCTGGGTCTTCAGTGCTTTTCATACCCCGGTATATTTCCATTCTACAGTGTGTCTTACAAGTTGTCTTCATAGTGTGTCTGCATACATATGCTCTATCTATATATACCGGCTCGTTTGTTACATTCTTCATATCATCTCATTCACAATTGCTATGTCGTCGATACCTTGGGCTCAACTCCGTGCTGAATGGCGTCTTCGCGACGCGTGGATGCAGACTATGGCATCGTAGACGATACCTTTCCTGCAACTGCGTGACGACTGGCGTGGTCTCAAATTTGTGTAAGTACTTTTATTATTATTATTATAATAATAAATATATATATATATATATATATTCTTTGCTTTGTTTCATTCGATAGATATCCTATACATATCATACATAATCACAGTGTTCTTCACATAAACTACCTGTGACGTCTCACCTCTATTATTCCTTATGCTCTTACGTTCGTTATGTGTCACTCACGGTTGTCTATGCTTACGTTCGTTATGTGTCACGGTTATCTTATTACCTTTCAGCTCTCCCGATGGCATCGATACTGGTGATACCTGGAGTATGTCAGGGAGTGTGTCCAGTGACTCCAGTGTTGACGATTGCACGTGAGTGTTCAACGATTATTTTACTACTTTATTTATGTTTACTCTTACCACGTTTCTCGTTCTCTTCAATGTGTTGACCTCGACCGACCTCTTGTCGTTTCGGCTAGCTACGCGGTGTTTGGTTACCGATCGCGTCAGCAGACGTCTCCATTACGTATTGTATCATAGTCCTTTGATCTAGCTTGCCCTTTTATCGTGTGTCGATTCCCTACGCGGTGTCTGGTTACATCACTGGCTTATTCCACCCGACTGTACTTCATATATATATATATATATATTATATTATAAATATTTATATATATATATATATATATGTCCCTGTCTGGTTACATCGCTGGCTATTCCACCCGCCTGTACTTCATGCATTCATTATATATATATATATATATATATATTATATTATAAATATTTTCAAAGTTTTATATATATATATATATATGTTTCAGAGAGGAGAAGGAACTCCGCGATAACCACTGGTGTACCTTCTGCCACGTAATGCGTGAACTATTACGGACACGGAGCCGATTTGATCCCGATCCTGTTCCCTCTTCGGACACAGAGGAGGCTATCGAAGAAGATTGGATGCGGCGATCAATGCTGCCGAACGCTAATGTACTGGAATGCAGCGACCAATGATTGAACGCTATTATTATTATTATTATTATTATTATTTTATTAATTACTTCCCTCTTTGAATACAAGGGACATTGAACCATGATGATGATGATGAATGATAATTATTAAAACTATTCAACTTTCAAACTGTTGTCGGTTATTATCTTAGCAATAATTCTTCTTTCATTCATACATACATACATACATACATATTTTAAAGTTTCATATATATCGTTATATACGATTTATAAATACACATACATCTTTCAGTATACAACATAGGTAAACTTACCTATTCACTCATACATACATACATACATATTTTAAAGTTTAATAATATATCGTTATATACGGTTTATAAATACACATACATCTTTCAGTATACAACATAGGTAGACTTACCTATCACTTTGTCAATACTTCTCTTTGATCTTTCATTATGACTCTTTGATCTTTCGTTCCTTTCAACACCTTTTAAACCTTTCCTCTTTGATCTTTCGTTATTACAATTCCCTCTTCGGTCTTTCGTTCTTCATATACACGATAAGCCTTCCATGGCTGCTCACTCCACCGCCAGGGGGCGCGCTACATACGCTCACACATACGGTCACGTGACTACTCACTTCACTCAGGGGGGCGGCTTTCGAAACCTCCCTAGTATCGCTCAAAAAAGACCAGAAAACTCCTCAGGATGTTGTCCGAGATGTACTACCTTACTACTCGCATAGACTAAAAATGTGGTCCCGAATGCTCCGGCTTTTAGCATTTCCCCTTAGCAAAGGCTAAAAGAACGAGTTTTCGGGACCAGTGACACAAGGGAACGACAATATGTTATATATACACTTGTTGGATAATAAAAAATACGTTAGTATCTTTCTGTAGCAGTTTTCACTCTATCTAAATATAAGGCCTAATATGGATGTACTAGAGAAGTGTTCTCGAATGGTCGGGTTTTTAACTTCTCCTCCTAGGAAAGGCTAAAAGCCCGAGTGTTCGTGAACAGTGTCAGTGACACATGGGAATGAGCCACACGACAGAATAACGTACATATGTATAGCGTGCTTAACGCAAAATGTCTTAAAGTACTGTTTTGTTAGTTTATTATGGATGTGATACATATAAAGTTTCTCTAGTTGTATGCCCATTTAGGAACTATTTCCTGCCGTGGCGCTGCACAGCGCCGCAGCTCCATGCGAGTGCTAAATATAGGTACACATTTTGTGGTTGACGTCATGTTCACGAGTGGTCGGGCTTTTAGACACACCCGATGTTATAGGGGTGCCTGTGTAGGACTTTCAGTCCCAGATTTCCCAGTCCTACCCCTTGGCAAAGAAATTTATCATCGTGCAAATGGGATTAAGTTACCTAAGGTGGAGGAATCCGCTGCTTCTGCCGTAGGCGATAAGCATCCAGCAGGCTGCAACCCAGGGCCAAGAGGTGACAGGACAACGAAAATGTCATAATTCACAATGTGCTTGATGCTAATGCTTATTAACATATCAACACAAGGATGCAAAATGTTAGTTGCCCGGCAAGATGACTAGTTACTGGACTAATATCGAGTTGTATGTTGCGGCCAAAGCAATTTATCTAGTCGATTTTCCACTGGGTAGTCGGAACTTCGTATCGTGAATTTATTAGTTTCAATAAGCGACAACGTTACACATGACACGGACATTTTGAGAAGCTCACTCGACGCCGCTGCCGCGGTACGGATTTGTTGTGAAGTTATTGGTTGAACGCCAGCGCCTCATCATCCAATTTAAGGAACAAATGATTATTGTTTCATCGGAGTAAGTTACTAAGTGTTGGTATTTGTCATGTTGCTGTCTGCAGGTTTGGGAGATGTAGGATGAGAAATATGACGGCTTTAGGTGGATAATATAATATAATATAATAATTGCTTTATTCACAGACTCCATGCAACATACAAGTACATTATCATGGTTCTATAGTTGTGTTATAACAATAGTTACAATGTACAGAATGAAAAATCACCCGTCAACAAAATGTATGTACAGGGAATTGAACCAATATTTCCATATTCTTGACATGTATGTCACGTCACTATTAATAATGTTACAAATCAATATGTTTTTTTAGAACTGCAGTCGGCATATAAACCTATATGTCAGATTTATAATAACAGCAGCACAGTTAGGTAAATTATTGTTAACAAACATTTCACTAGCACTACAGTATCTGTCATAACCTAACACCATTCGAAATATATTGTTGTAAGAGACATACAATTTCCTGATTGCATAGTTATGAAAATTCCACCATAGATGGGCAGTATACATAGGTGAGCAAAAAGTAGTAAACAATGTCTTCTTTACATCACTTGAACACATATGAAATTTTCTTATGATCATGTTGCCTTGTGCATACAACTGGCGACATTGTCTAGATATATCATTGTCATCTAGCATACTATTTGAAATTATATGACCCAAATATTTTACAGATTCTACCTCACATAGTTTGTCGTTACCAAGCATAAAACTTGGAAATTTAACATTCTTACAACTCTTGTTTCTAATTATCATGACCATACTCTTTTTGGCATTGTACCTTATGTCATGAGATACTCCATATTGATCACAGACGGTGAGAAGGGTCTGTAATCCCCTGCTGGACGGACAAAAAACTACAAGATCATCAGCATACATAATATTATTTACACAATTATATCCTACATAACATCCTGTATTGCAACTATTAAGTACAGTGGATAACCCATCCATGTAAACACTGAACAAATAGGGGGATAAAATACCTCCTTGTCTAACTCCATTACTTACATAAATACTGTCAGACACATGACTACCCCATCTTACACACATCTGTTGGTTCGCATACCAAAACACTAGAATTCTAACAATGTAACCAGGAACCTCTCTGTCTATTAGCTTTTTAAAAAGTACACTATGGTTTACACGGTCAAAAGCCTTAGATGCATCAAGAAAACACATAAACAAACAGCTATTTAAGGCTTGATATTTAGCAATAACCTCTTTTAGTACATAAATGCACATGTCAGTGCCATGCTTCTTTTTAAAACCAAACTGGTTGTCACTGGTTGTTAAAAAGTCATCCATTCTGTTGAGCAAGATTTTTTCAAAAACTTTAGACATAACACTTGCCAGTGCTATTGGCCTATAGTTGTCTTTACTGTTTATCTTGCCGGATTTATCCTTGATTATGGGCACTAATATAACAGAAATCATAGAACTTGGCAGTACGCCATGAACCAACAGACCTGTGAAGCACATTGACAGTAAAGGCAGAATGCGTTCACTGCAGTACTTCAGGTGCTCTGCATACACACCATCAAGGCCACAACTCTTGTTACAGTCAAGGTTTCTTATAGCACCTTTGACTTCTTCAGGTAACACTCTAATGCTGCTCTCATAACTAACATCAAATGCTAGGGTTTTGGCACTACTGTTATTTACACAATTAAACAAGTCACGAAAGTGTTGAATCCACATATTCACAATAGCTTCTTCACCACTGTTACCATTTATATTAGTTGGCAAGAGGATTTTACTATTGTTAATAGTTTTGATCTCCTTCCAAAATTGATCATTTGTATGGTTAGCCATCTTCTTGGCAAGGGCTTCACGCCTCAACTCATTTTCATGTTTTTTAATAAACCTTATTGCATATTTGCATCTAGCATCAGCTTTCTTTTTTAACTCAAAAACAGGACCTTGTTTAGGTTTACCTATACTGTCCCATAGTTGGAAAGCTTCATTAGCAGCTTTATGGATATCTGCCACATAATCAGTCCACCCAGGCCGACATGTATAGTTTCCTTGTTTGTGAGTAGACAAACAGCCACTAGCATCAGTTAAACACCTGGTTATATTATCATACATGTTATTAAGTGCTTTCTGATGAGACTCATCATTGCAGTTGACATCAGTACATATAATAGCATCAATAGATAATACAATGTTTTTCAGTTCAGTATCAGTCTGTCTACAGTAATTGTCAATGGAACCTTTGTTAAGTCTTGACCAGTTAAGACGTGGCTGAGTGTTATTGTTAGTACCGGGTATTACACCTGGCACACTGTCTACATTGACATCGATTATCACAGGGATATGATCTGTGGTAGCAAGATTATAGCACACACTAATGTCATTTATCACATCATTACCATCATGTGTAGCTATACAATGATCTAGCCATGAGGTGCTACCCCATGCATCACTGATGTACGTGAACGAATCAGGTGGTAGATACTGCTTACTGGACAGCACCAGATTGTATTCAGTGCAGAAGTTTATAAGGGACCTTCCAAATGACGAAGTCTCGTCAGAAATGTCGGCGTTATAATCCCCTACCACCAGTACACATGTAGTTTCTAAATCTTCTATAATACATATTAATGTGCCAAGTTTTTCCTGATATTCATCATTATTTTGATAACTTTCATATGGCATGTAAACACACAAAATTACCATTTTTTTGTTGCCACAATTATATTCGACACCAACAACCCAGTTAAGGTCAAACTTTAGAGGGGTGATGCCTGCTTCAAGGTCAAGTTTCCACAATATTGCAACACCACCATGTTTTTTCAATATTATGCCATCTCTTTCATCAACACAAGATTCACCAATTCCATGAAAGTTTTCATTGATGCTGTTTAGCCCACATAAATCCTGTTTCGAGAGCCATGTTTCTTGTAAGCACACAAAGTCACATTTGTTAAATAACTGTTCAGTTACGTGTCTGTGATGCTTGTTGTTATAGCCAAGTTTCAAGTTCCTACAATTGTAGCTGGATATATTTAGCGATCTGAACGTTGCTTTTCGTTTATGTCCTTGGCAAGTTCTAGCCGAGACGGCTCAGGATTTAACGTTGTTCGTCGTTGGGAGATCCATAGAGGATGTGTTGTATGCCTTGGTGTTCTAGGCTTCTCGTGAAACCACCTCACATAGGCACCTTCAGGCCACACTTCCGGGTTCATGAAGACCGACGGATCGGGACAGTTGCACTTTACATGGAAACTGTTGTATGTATCACGTCTTGTTTGAAGGGATTCACATGTCACTTCAAGCTTGAGGATGTGCTCAAGGTGGGCTTGGAGGACTTCAGGCTCGACATCAGTGGCAAAGCGGGATGCAAATATGCTAGCATACCGTGTATTTACTGTTTTAATGGCATCAGTTGACATGGCTTTGCCAATCAATGACACAGTTTTCCCTTTAGGTTTCGTGGTAGGCCTGTCATTAGGGTTGCATGCAGGTTGTTTCGGTACTTGGCCTACAGCTGCAGTTTTCTTCTTTCTGCCCTTCTTTACCATCGTCGACCATGGGGTGTCATCATCTATCTGTACATTGTTACTGGCTTTTTCATGTGCCATCACATACTGCTCAACTTCAGCAGTTGAACCAACCACTGAATCGGCTCTGATAGTAGTTGCTTTGGGTGCCTGCCTGTATCCAGCAGGAGCAGCAGACGAAATTATGTAGGGGCTATAGACTTCATGGGTTCGTGTCTCTCTGGTATTGTACCATTTTCTTTTAGACTTAGTTTGAAAGTTTTTGTTGAACTGGCAGCTACACTGGTCAGTAAACTTGGTTGTCATGTCGTCATTCAGTTTAAACGAGTTCAGTTTGAGAAATCGACACAATGCAGCATTGCGACGGAATCATATATATACATTTGTCATATCCCACTACTCATATATATATATATATATATATATATATATATATATATATGTATATATATATATATATATATATGTATATATATATATATATATGTGTATATATATATATATATATGTATATATATACATATATACATATATATATATATGTATATATATATATATATATATGTGTATAGAAGCAAGCTACTAACCACTACATTACGCTACAGCACTAGGCTGTAAATTGCTCAACAGCTTGCTCGAAGACGAAGTTGATCTATTTTACAATCGCCGTAGTATTCAGTGTCACAATTATAGTACACAACTGCGCAATATGTGTGCTTATCTTCCGAAATGATGTTTGTCACAATGAGTATAACATTATGTAAGACATTATATATGTAACGAAAAACACTTTATTTGAGACCTATATTTATAGGCCTATTTAATTTTAATCTCCTTTTTTTTTTAACTTAGATGTTCCTAAATGCATTTAACTGTGAATACTATTCTAATGATACGCACATTTTAAAAATCTTAAGCCATTTTTCGTCTTAACTGATCAAACATTGTTGATGTTATTGTCAAAAACTGTAATATCAACAGTGTCAAATATTGTCAGTTAATAGGTGGCGCTGTAGGCAAAGGGGTGCTGTTCAATTGGCACTACACCAAAACAACACCAGGACCGCATGTAATATGTGTGAGTGCAAAGTGGCGCAATTTGTTTGCCTAAATGTTCGCTAGGTGGCACGTTTCATTATACACTCTACTACATTACTGCTTGTTGGCAGTTGCCAGTTTAGCCGTTTGCCGTTTAGTTCTACCCCTAGGCAGTTGTCAAAGCCAGGTTATCGTTTTAGTATTATCCCACCAAGAAAGGTCGAAAAAAAGATGGAAAGTGAGCGCCGTGTAATGCTGGGTACATTCTTTTGGGCCTTTAGTGGATAGACTGGAGACCTCCGGAGACGAAGCCCAAAAGAATGCAACCGAAGTGGTTTGTGAACGATACTAGATTATTATTACTGTGATAAAACAGACTTAACGCTATTAAAGGTATTTCCTCGGCTCAATTTTCTGCTCATCGCGTTTAGAATTCATTTTGCGAAAATTAAAACCAGGCCCTCAAGTGCAGCAGTCGTGTGGCGCCACCGAAGTAAACATGTCATGGGTACATAAATTATATCACATGAACGTGGCAGTTTATTCCAATACACAATCTCTTCTAAAGGCCTTACTGAACGATGCGTTGCAATTTAATTAAATATAACAATTTATCACAATCAAAACTCATTGCTCATTTCCCATGTTGTATTGGTTTTACCGCCCAATCCGATGCGTAGATTGCGTACACAGCCGGAACCGGCGAATGAATAGGGCGCATCCATTTGTCACGTGATCTCTCCACACGAAACCACCTCAGAGAACGGAGGCTCCAAGATTTCCAAAAGAATGACAATGGGGTGAGTCCGGACAGACTGGATTACTAAAAGAATCCACCCGCAGTGTAGCGTAGCCATCAAATATTCTTCTTATATCTGACTTCCTTTGTTTTCCTCTGTAGATCGTTCTGAATTTGTGGTGCAGAAAAGTTGAAAAGCGGTGAAATTATTGATCGATAAGTATTATTCTTGCCTTAATATTATTCATAAAATTGCAGTACGCATATATTAAGTTACAGTTGTGCTTAGTTTTTAGTCAGATAAGGTATTTTAGAACACTTTAGTCTAATTAGTGATAATAGGGTAACTTTGAATTCGAGAAGTTTGTAAATACGATTTAGTAAACCTGATTATGTGGTACAATATGTAGGAGATAAAATAACACATATAAAACTACTTACATAAGATAATATCTGAGTAAGCCAGAACATGCTAGGTACTTTGATTAACAATCATATAAATAAGGCAGTCTATCGTAAAGTAATCGATTGTACTTAAATTAGGTCACTCGTGACATTACAGGTAATGTTACCGTTTGTGATAGGGTAGATAGTCAGCTACTACCATGTTTGATTGGGTCCAATTTTAAAATAGTGTTATAATATTTATCATATCCATTATTAATCCATATAGTGGAATTTGCGCAACATTATAAACATAAAACTAATTACACTGACTTCGCCTACTTTCAACAGGGACACAACGAATGAACATTAAATTGAACATTACAAAGCCTAGTGCAATTTAGGGAAATTGATTTGAAGAAGCAAAAACCTATGTATAGCTTTTCAATACCATTTGTCTTTTGCCACTGACATAATTTCCTCTCATCTGGTGGGCAGCGGTTATCTTTGTTTTGCCATATATACATATTGTCAAAATGTATCAAAAGTCACATTGTAGTCTTTAGTGCCAGACGTATGCATGGATAAATATTGTAAATATTGAGAACAATGTCATTGTTTTGGATGAATTACAGTACAAGATCATCTTGGTAGTCTCAGGTAGGACATATTTTTAATACAAACCAAGATTCTTATTCACAAACCTCCACCTATGGGAAGAACAGTACGACATTCATTAAATAACTGTAGTGGAATGGTTCCACGTATATATATATATGTATATATATATATATATATGTGTATATATATATTATATATTACAGGCTATTATAGGTTACAGCCAATGTTGTATTTCTTCATGGTCGACCAGGGAGCTGCATGCCACACTCTATCAAAAGCAAGATATAGATGTCTTGCTGGAGTTTTCGCACAAACTGCGTAGATTGAACATATATTCAGTTGTACGTCTTCATGCCCGGAAGCCAGCTTTATCCTCGGCAATGATGTTTTATGTTAGTGACTTTAACGTTAGTCTATTTCGAATTACTTTCAACATAACTTTTCTTGGATGTCTAATAAGACAGATGGGACGGTGATTTTCACACAGTTTCTTCAGAGGTAACTGTGCACAGTGTCAATAACAAATACACCGGATCTTATATCCACCCAAGGAGCATGGTTTGGTATGATATTTTATTACATAATGAAAAATGTAACAACATTTGGTTAATTCCAGGTATATTTTATGTACATATCATTGTTAGTAGTAAACAATACAAAACACACAATATCATTTTGACTAACAGGTCTTTGTGAGAATTAAAAACAGGTCAAATGGTGTCAGTCCTCATTGATATTAACGTCAGATGTATGACAAGGAAAAAAGCTAAAACCCATTTTCACATGTGGCTGTATATTTGACAAATGGCCAAGTATTATTTTTGTTTTCGTAAAAAAAATTCAGATAAGTAAACAAATTTAGCCTACGTGTCATAGTATAATATCTGAGGTGTATAAATTGTACGTGTCCAACATTTACCATGCAAACTGGGATTCATTCATGTTTTTTTCTTTGCACGTGAAAATTTCCAGAAGACACTTCCAATCATAACACTTTCGTGTGGAAATATATAATATAATTAAAACATCTATATGAATATTCAATGTGTTAACAAATGTTGATGACAACGTTTTTGCACTTCAACAAATATTGAGCCGTGTTACAAATTTACAATGGTAGATTAGATGTGTATATTTATTTGTGCTTTATTTATTTCAGGTGGGCAGTGTACCAACAGTTTATCTATTTAACACGGTAAGAAGAGTTCTTGAGGACTGAAAATGCTTTATATATGATCCACAATCCACCTTACCGGAAACTAATGGATTATATGTGTTGGGGAGGGGAAACCTTTGTTGTCAAGGAGTATGACATACATTCCTCAAAGGCTAACAGCCAGTCCCTCAATACTTCCATGTTGGATTGACTATTTATAATTCGACTGACTTTTGTCGTTAGAATATCTTCTTTGGTTGGTTTTGGTGTATGATCCCCACAGCTGCCCCAGAGAGTGTGACCCCTGCTGGTACTGCAATTGGTGGCAGCTTGACAGTTCTTGTGTACCCATCGGTCGCCTATTCCATTAGCATGGGTAGGTGGCTACTTTCGCATTCCGCAGTACTTACTGCTTCCGTCTTCTCGCCCAAACATCAGTGTTGTCTGGGGTGTGGTCGGAAGTTCCTTGCCAAACAGTCTTGCTGTTATTCCTATAATGACGAGGGCGTACACAGTACTCCTGTAATTCTTACCAACAAGAAATAACACAGCCATCCATGTACTGATTGAAAACTATTGTGAATTATTTACCTTATGACTGGTTAGCATTCATTGAAATTAGAAACACTTCTTCCGAAAGACAGTATCTATATATATATATACATGCCCTCATTTTCTGGAATTGTACTCGGTAATTGTATGCAAAGTGTTGGCTGTAGTAATCGTACTCGCAATGACCACGTATTCCAGGCAACGTCAACAGCCTACTCGCCAAGGGTTAGGCGTCACATTCCAGGCATTACAACAACCCAATTTATCTTCAATGTAACCATCGGGCGTTTAAATATAATTATATTATGTACATATAACATCAGATCCAGCGATATTTCAAATGGTCCGCGGTTATAATTTACGTATTGAGTAATAAATTTCTCGCAAGTCACGCGTTCGAAAGTTTGTGTCGCTTCAACGTTGAAGGGCCGGCTGGCGAATAATATGCGTCGAAACTCGCCGTCGTCAACGTTCCGCCGTATCTTGTCTCATCAAAGCATGGTATATGTTTAATTTAAAGCACGTTTCTTCGAAATAAGCCGAACAGAGTCGGTTGTATTTCGAAGGTTTCCAACTAGCCTGTCCCATAAGCGGATCCAGGGGCCTGGGGGCACGTGCCCCCGTAGAAAATACGGCGGCGCCACGGCTACCAGCTTCACCTGACAAGACACACGAGCCGTCCGTACAAAGAGTTTGTATCTTTTTGATCTTGTGTATTGTCTCTGCGAACTTCCTTTGTTTTCTTGTTGCTGACCAGGTATACATTGTTGTTTTGTTTCGTCACCGGTGCCCATAAACTGACATTGTCATAGATCATCTGTGCAGCGCACTCTTCCTTTAAAGTTTGGCCATGCAGTCTCATCTATGTTTAAGATGTGTGATATGTGCTCTTCGGGGATGACGTGGGATTGGATCTATGGGTGATTAATTCCCAGGCCATACATGTCTGCGTTGTATCACAGCCTTTGTCGCTTGTAGATATTTAATACGATCCATCGAAAAGAAGAGTTTGTTTAGTAACTCACATCTTCAATGTGGACACCCCGAGATGCTGCCACAAAGAACATATCCGTCTTCTATCATTGATTCCTCATTGATTTGAACATTGCATGTTGGACCACTGTTTCATCATTGTCTACAACATAGTCATGATGTCAGCGTTGAATGTGGCCTGTAGTTGACGTGCATTCATTTAGTTTTCCGATTCCCGATGTCATAACAAAAGAATTAAGCCAACATCAAGAAGAAGACTGTGGAAAAAGACAAGGGCAAAGGCATGGTGGTACTTCCGTATGTCCAAGGATTATCCGAAATCACATTACGGATCATGAAGAAATACAAATTGAACACAGCAACAACACCATCAAGAGGTCACTGGTAAAACCAAAAAACAAAGTGTAATCACACAAGATGTATAAAAGAGTTTACGCTATATCATGTAAGAACTGCAATGCCATATACATCGGAGAAACTGAACGCACACTTGGAACCCGCATCAGAGAACACAGAGACGACGCAGACAAAGCAACATTGAACAAACCCTACACCAGAAACAACAGAAAAACATCGGAAAAGGAAATGAACAAATCAGACATCACAGACCATAATGACACAACAAAATAAACTGATAGGGGGCCAAAATTGTGGACAGGGAATCGGACCGGAGGACAAAAGGCATCAAAGAAGCGATCTGGATTAAAAAAAGCAAGGCCTGCATGAACCGAGACGAAGGACGGTACCGGCTTTCACACATCTATGACGATCTCTTGAAAAGCCACCCAGGGCGCAGCCGTGGGTGCACACACCTGAGTGACTACGTCTGCGCTGAAAGACTACCGTGTCGCCATCTAGCGGTAGTCGTCTGAAAAAGACTGCTGAAAGCAGTCGAAACATCGCGAGAACAAAAGGTAAACTGACTGTGAAATAAGTAAACATATCACTCATTTGAATCACCCGGTGTGATGAACCTCTTCACTCATATCCAATAGAGGACAACTCCGTTGCAACAGGGAACTTCTGGTGGTGAATTGGTTTGAATTTGGTGCAGCAAACTTGCGAAAATATAAGGATATTTGATCAAGATAAGTGATATTATTGAGTGTATAGCATACATAACGTAATTATAGATATATATAGTAAGCAATATGTTTTCTTAAAAGTTAGCTAGAGGGAGTAATCTAGGGTAGTTTATTGTAGGCGATTTGCGAGCGATAATTGGGGACGTTAATGTAATCGGAACGTGGTTTACAAAGTAGGTCACTGGCGAAGTTAGCGTAACGTGAAGGACAATAGAATCGCGTTATTTGAGATAATCGGTGTAGTTAGATAAGTAATTAAAACCTGAAATAACAATCTTTTAAAGTGTATATTAGTACACAGGAAACAGTCTTTGTAAAGACTACCTTGTATCTAAGCCTAACTTGAATACATTGTCATCGACATCATAACTAGGTAAGGCACGGTGTGTCACTGTATGTTAACAAATATAACTATCTATAACCTAAACAATCTGGTCTAAATTGTACACAGAAAAGTCTTATCAAAGACTATATAAAAACTATGTTGAACATAAATAAATTCTGATATGGCACCTTACAAGCGGCAACTCGGGGCAAAACGACACTTAGTTTGCAACGACTGCCAGAGCTGGGTGGATTTTGCGTTGTCTGGCTGTCCAAAATCATGGGCAGAGACCAAAGATGACGGATTCACCTTTCGGTGTATGGGGTGTTTGAGGGTGGAATGTCTGATGACGGAGGTGTGTAAGTTGACGGATATAGTGAAGGAGATGGAGGTGAGACTCAACATAGAAATATATGGAGCAGAGAGGGATGACGCGGAGAGAGTTGAGAATTCTACAACACAGAAGGAGCAGAGTTGTGACACGGAGACTGGAGACTGAGAAGACGGAAGGTGACCGGTGTGAAGGAACAAGACATTGAGAAAACAGAGGGACGGAGGAAAAGTGTTCGGCAGAGGAAAAGAAAACGGGTCAGTGGGGATAGATCAACAGGTAGTCAGACTGTAGAGAACGAGGAGAGACGCGACAGCGATACAGGTGGTCAAGAGGTAGATACCACAGAGGCAGTTGGTAAGACTGTGAGACAGAAGACTGGTGGAAGAAGACAGTGTTCAGCAAAAAACAGAAAACATGACAGGCGTGACGGTGACAGGGGAGAAAGTGACCGTAGTGAAGGAGGTAGCCGGGGAAAAGGGACGGAAGAGGAGATACGAAAATGTGATGGGAGGAAAGAAGAAGGGACGAAAGGAAGTGAGAATAAATGTGCTAGAAGAGAAGATGACAGGAGGAAAGGGGACAAGAGAAAACGTGACAGGAAAGAAGGGAATGGAAGAGAATGTGACAGGTGAGAAGACGGCAAGAGGAAAAGACAACAACCAGACATATGCAAACCGGAGGAGCTACTCCGAGGCAGTGATTGAGGGGGCAAGGAGAAAAGAGAGAGTGTTTATGGGCGATTCAATTCTGAGAAAAACAGACAAGACTATATGCGAGGGGAAGGACGTTGTTGTATGTCTACCGGGGGCTAGGATAGAGCATGTGACCGAAAGGGTAGAGAAGGTATTGGGGCATGGCAAGGGAGGGTCTATACTAGTACACGTAGGGACAAACAATGCAGACAAGGAGGGAACAACTGGGCTAGTTCAGAAGTACAGACATCTAGTGAGGAAGCTAAAGAAGACAAGAGTGGAACAGGTTATTCTCTCGGGAATGCTGCCAGTAATGGGAGGAAGGGGGGGGGGCAAGATACAGAAACTGTAAGAGGATGGCGATCAACGCACTAGTTGAGCAGATATGTGTGAGGAAGAGGGCGTGGAATTCATAGATTTATGGGGGTACTTTGTTGGGAGAGAAGATATGTACATGAGAGATGGCCTCCATCTAAGTGGAAAGGGGGCAGCAGTATTCTCAGAGAATCTGTTGACAGTGGGACAGGTTGCATCTATTTAAACTAAATTCGCAGGGGGGACTCGCAGAGAAGCCTGAAATTGGAGGCATAGATAAAGACAGCAAAAATAATTAATCAAAGAACAGTCTGGAAAACTGTTCTGAAGCTGGGTATAAATGTGTTTGTTTAAATGCAAGGAGTATAGTAAACAAAAGAAATGAACTAAACATTATGGTAGAAGATACTGACCCTCACGTAATAGGTATAACCGAATCATGGGCAACCACCGATATATCAGATGCCGAATTGGGACTGACAGGATATGTAATGTTTAGAAAAGATAGAATAGGAAGAAGGGGAGGTGGAGTTATTTTATATATTAAAGAATCTATCCAGGCTTATGAAATCAAATTAGACAGAGAAGCAGATTGCGAAGAAGCTGTTTGGTGTAACATAGTTACAGGAAACTCAACGTTAACAGTTGGGTTAGTTTATCAAAGTCCAAACATAAGCATAGAAGAGAATGAAAAAATACAAAACGCTATAAGGGAAGTAAGCAAACGGGACTGTATTATTACGGGCATATACAATGGAAATCTCTACAGAGTATGAGGAGTGAGGACCACAAGTTTTTAGTTTTAGTTCAAGATACATTCCTTTCTCAACATGTGCTAGAACCAACCAGGGGTGAGAATGTGTTAGACATAGTTTTGTCCTCACAGAATGAATTAGTTGACAATGTCAAGATATGTGAGCCACTGGGGAGTAGCGATCACAACCAGATACATTTTATCATCAAAGTAAAATCAGAAAGAAATAATAAAAAGCAGTTCAGGAGAAATTTCCACAAAGGAAGATATAAGGAAATGAGGAAATATTTAGCAAAGATAGACTGGAATAACACACTGAAGAATAAGACAGCAACAGAATGCTGGAATATCTTAAAGAATGAAATAGAGTGCATTGTAGATATATTTGTTCCCTTCAAAAAACAAGGGAAACGGACCAGAAAGAAATACTTATCAAAAGAAGCCATTAGAAAAATTTAATATAAACAAATGATGTGGAAGTCATATAGACGTACTGGAAATGACGAAGACATTTATAAAGAAGCACTAAACCAAGCTACAGCTGAAATTAGAAATTCAAAGAGAAGCTATGAACATAAATTAGCTTGTAATATAAAACATGACAGCAAGAGTTTTTATGCGTATGTTCGAAGCAAACAGAAAGTTCAGGATAAGGTCGGTCCTCTAGAAGATAGTGCTAGAAATATAATATCAGAAGGATTCTTAATGGCAGAAGACCTGAATGAGTATTTTAGTTCAGTGTTTACCAGAGAAGACACTAGTTCACTGCCAGTATCAGAGGCTAAGTTCAAAGGGGCAGAATCAGACTATTTAAGACAGTTAATTGTAACCCCAGAAATGGTAGCTAAGAAAATTAGGGTTAATAAATCACCTGGAGTGGATGGTATTCCACCCAAACTACTATTGGGAATTGTAGAACAAATTAGCATACCGCTTGCAACAGTTTTCAACTTGTTATTAAAAGAGGGAGTGGTTCCTTTAGAATGGAAAGAAACAAACATTATACCGTTATTTAAAAAAGGTTCGAGTAACAAGTCAAATAATTATAGACCAGTTAGTGTAACATCGGTGATTTGTAAATTATTAGAAAGACTAATTAAAGATCACATGGTGGATTTTCTTGTTAAACATAACTTGATAAACCCATCTCAACATGGGTTTCTAAAAGCGAGGTCATGCTTAACAAATATGTTATGTTTTTTGGAAGATATCACTAAGTGGGAAGCTGATGGATCACCATTAGATATCATCTACTTAGATTTTCAAAAAGCTTTCGACAAAGTGTCACATCAAAGATTACTGCTTAAACTAAAGGCCCATGGCATAGGAAATCGTATAATTAACTGGATAGAAAAATGGCTGATTGACAGAAGACAACGGCTAGTTGTTGATGGGGAGGCTTCAAACTGGAAATCAGTTTTGAGTGCGGTTCCACAGGGATCAGTACTTGGACCTATATTATTCTTAATATATATAAACGTTTGGACGATGATATAGCTAGCAAGGTGTTGAAATTTGCAGATGATACAAAAGTGTTTAGAAGGATTAAAAGTGATGGAGATAGACAGCATTTACAAGATGATCTTGACAGGTTGATCAAATGGTCTGAAAAGTGGCAAATGTTGTTCAATTTTGGGAAATGTAAATGCCTACACACAGGACATGGGAACGAATATGTAGAATATACAATGGGGGGAACTGTACTAAGTACTACTGTAAAAGAAAAAGACTGGGCTTACAATTAGTGCTGACATGAAGGTTTCAGAGCAGTGTGGAATTGCAGCTTCAAAAGGAAATCAAATCCTTGGATTGATTAGGCGAAATATAGCATATAAAGAAAAAGAACTAATAATACCGCTGTACAAAACAATAGTTAGGCCTCATTTAGAATATTGTATACAAGCGTGGAGGCCATACCGCAAGGACATATATATATATATATGCTAGAAAGAGTACAGAGGAGAGCGACTAAAATGATACCAAAACTGAGGGATCTTAGTTATGAAAGGAGATCAGATAGAAGTGTTTAAAATATGGAATGGTTATGAAAATATTGATAGAAATGTGTTTTTTTCAGTTAAGAAAGATAGAAAGACTAGAGGACATGAATTACATTAGTAAAGGAGCAGTGTAGATTAGACGTAAGAAAGTTCTCATTTTCACAAAGGACTCTTAATGAATGGAACAGATTATCTGATGATTGTGTGGGTGCTAGTAGTGTGAATGTTTTAAAATAAAATCGACACATACCTCAGAAGGGCTGGATATATGTAGATAAAAGGGTTGGACTCTCGATAAGCCAAAGGGCTTCCTTGTCCACCTGCCATCTAGAGTTAATTCTCTGGATGGCAATCTTGTTAAATCTTGATATCATAACATTTCGAAAAATATATTGGTTTGCTAAACGCCACAAAAAAATTAACAAATATATCTTGACATAGTGAGCCTGACCAATGGCCTGGTTAACGCTTGCATTCGCATATCAGCAAATGAAAACTATTCAAAATGTCCAGCAAAATATTTTCAGAATAGAATGCATTATTGTGATTTATGATGACATCGAAAACAAATTGAATCTACCAAATCTCAATTAAACTACCAGTTAAAAAGTATAATCTAAGTCTATTAACCCGAAAGCGTCCCCTGTTATGTTACTTTGTTATGTAATACAAAATCATATCCGTGATCTTACATTACAGCGTTTCAGGTCAACTAATCGCTACATGTACCAAGGTAGACGGAGGAGGTACACGTGTCCTTGAAAGAAACAATGTCATAAGATGGAGTAAACGTTTTACTCTTTCATTGCTCCACTCTTCTGTGTGTACATGTATCTAGTACACACGTTTCATAAATTGGTGTCAGGTAGGCCTACGTGTCAAACATCCTTGTGTCAATTAAAAGCCCAGATGTAATTAAACTTTTGGTCGAGCGGTGAATTATAAGCGGTTAGTGATCAAATGTTTGAGATATTAAGTTTGGGGCGTAGGCCGTAGACCGTATATCTTTTATCACTAATTTTAATTTTCATTAGTGGTATTTCTGAAGCATGCCTATTAAAACGTAATTGCTGGAAATATCAGCACCACCGCATTATACTTGATTATGTTTAGTACAGCTGACGTTGTTCACTACACACTATGCAATATCGTGTTGAGTCAAAAGAATTATCTCGGTGTCCTGCGTCAAAAAGATGACACCAATGTCAAAGTAGATAGATTTTTCAGAAGTGATCGTAAGCAGTCTAGCCTACGGTAACGGAATTAACAAAACCAGACTAATTTTCCTGTCTAATCAAATTGTAAATATATCTATAAATAAACAACAAGTTATTGGTTTGTAACAAAGAGCCCTTGCCATAAGGGAGTCTACCTCGTAATCGGCAGAAATTAAGACATCTATAGCGGTAACGAGAGTAACTTTGACACACATATTCAGCATGTATAATATCGTGTGCTTGAACTTGGGCTATTCAGCTGGCATGACACTGTGTAAGCTACGTTGGGCTTACAAGGGTTTTAGAGTGGCTGAACCATACACTACTTAGCCTACATGAATCTTGTAGGTTAAACGCAAGGTTGATGGTTAAATTAATTAACTTTACAAACCGCCTCTATCAATATCACTTCTGGTCTACCCAGGCGGTATCATCGTATTATGAAGCACCGCTAATACTATAATGGGAAGTATACGAACGTTTAATATTAGAGTGTGAAGAAGAAGAAGACCTAATCCTGCGATCAGAATATTCCCAGGCCATAAGGTATAATAATTATTAGGTGGACCTCAGACAATGGCACAGGTACCAGTTTATCACTTTGATAATGCATTGGCTCGGTACGGAAACGTAGAATTACGACACGATTGATTTCCAATGCGACGTGATAGTTGTGATATGACCGGCAATTAGCGTGACCTTGACGTTTCATATAGTAGTTACTGTCGGAGTGGCCGCAGGTGAAGTGTTGTCGTGCGTGAGCTTGCGAGCTCGCATGGTGCTCGCGCGCGGTAGACGGCGTTTCTCCGTAGATCAGTGATTTATGATTCTTGCACGGCGTCAACGGTCGAACCATGAGCTCCCCTGTGCCACAGCATGTGCAACCACTCGTCACCGTTGCTTGGTTGAAAAATACACTCGAGGAGTCGCCAACAAACATTCGAATATTCGACGTATCGTGGCATATGCCGTCTCCCGATGCCAAACGCGACGCGCCGAAAGAGTTCGCCGAAAAACACATCCCGACTGCGCAGTTCTTTGACCCGGGAGCGTTCGTTGAGTCTGAGGAGACACCGACGGCGGAGGTGTTTAGCGACGCAGTTGGTAAGCTCGGAGTCGCGAATGACACCCACGTGATCGTCTATGACAACAACTTGAATTTTGGTATGTATTCGGCTCCGCGAATGTGGTGGCTGTTTCGGTATTTCAGCCACGAAAACGTGTCGATATTGGACGGTGGTCTGCCGAAGTGGGAAGAGGCTGGTTGCAAAACGTCTTCTGTCATCGACAAAGTAAAGCCGGAAATGTTCACTGCGACGTCCAACCCTGCGCTCATCAGAACGATGGAAGACGTCGAAGCGAATTTTGTCAAGAATCAGTTCACGCTCGTCGATGGGCGGTCAGCCGGGAGGTTTCAAGGGACGGCGCCCGAACCCTTTCCAAGTAAGTAACTTCACGATTCGCACGATTATTTCCAACTTTTGTTTAAAAATCATTTTATGATGAACATAGTCATAGAACAGGTCTTGACTCTTAAAATATATAAAGTTGTAACATTGACGCTAGTCATAGCTCCATATTCACGTCATTAATATAAAAATAGTTTCAGAATGCATCAGAAAACCAATTTTCTGGGGACCTATCAGTGCCATGTTGCCAGTGCTGCCTAAATCCGTGCTACCTACATCCTAATGTAATGTGCCGTTTTAATAAAAGGGTAAGTATGAAGTCAGACTGCGTAAAATAACCATATTCTACTAAATCTATAAAACATACTTCATATGAAGAATCAAGGCCTATGTTTTAACAAATTGCAACATTGTGTCACCCAGTTGCAACATTTCAAGTCTTTATAAAAACAACTAAAGGCGTAAACAGTCGTAGAAGTCAATAATGTGACCGCAAACGTTGAGTTGGCCAACTCAGTCGTAGAAGTCAATAGTTTGAGGCTAAATAAATAAATAAAGACGATCTGCAGTTAAATAACTTCAGGAGTAAACTCAGGTATTCAGAATAACCAGACTCAGAATATAATCAATAGACAGCAACGGATGACGAAATATCGTATCGGCTGTCTTTACAAACTCTAAATCTTTCAACACAAACGACATTTTAAATATATGGCGTATTAAATGCTCGGCGGATCCGCACTCTCTCGATTCTGATTGGCCAATAGCTGATCTTCAGACCAAAGACCGTGTATCAATACAAGACGGTGGCTCAGAATCGCGTATAGACTGCCCACTTGTTGACAGTCATGTAATACGTAACGGTGGGGGCATAAATCGTGCGTGCAATCGTTTTTGTTGTTTTCACACAAAAACTTATCAAATTCTTCCGTAAGATATCTATGTGCTAAATATCTAACGCATATTCCGTTAAATGTGTGCAATTAAACTGTTGGAAAAGTTGTCATGGGTAAAGTATTTACGAATATAGACAGGCAAATCCAAATATCGTAAAAGGCGCATGCGTTAAAAACCGTGCATCCTGTCTTCGCTGTGATGTGCTTTTGTACATCATTAAAAAAATATTTAGATGCATTATGGTCTGTCCATTTGAGCTTGTGATTAGGACCACATATCCAGCTGAAAAGGTAATAAATGTACGATACGTTTGGCGCGTGAAACGCCGTGAAGCGTGATGCAGACACTCCTGACGGTTACGTATCTCCGACAATCGACACCGATCGAGCAGCGGGATAGGGAAGGCCAAAGCAATTCTATACCAAGCATAGTCACTCGCGCAGCGCCCTCTGTTATTCATGTGTGAACGTAATAATATTGTATACGCTACCAGTTCAAATTCAAAATGGCGGATGGCTGAGTGACTCTGCTTGGTAATTTAAATGCTTTGGGAAGGCAAACCAATTAGATACCAAGCTCAGTCACTTGGCGATACGCCAATTCAAATTGGATGGTGGCGCCATCTACTGGACGGAATCTACAGCGCAACAAATATGACCGCCGAGCCAGGACGGCGTCCTTGTGGTGGCTCATGTTGTGCCGTGTTTGGGTGAAACAACCGTTCACCAAAAAAAAACATCGGAAAAGTAAAGACCCAACAAGGTAAGGAAAATAGGTATAATTATTATAACGGTGCCGGTCCATTTGTTTGGGCGGCCAACTAAATTGACACTGGTGTCGTGTAATCATAATCATCATGACACTAAATTAACGCACCACGGGCACGGACGCCGCCGGATTTTATTTATATATATATGTTCAAAAATCTTCACTATATATATATATATATATATATATATATATATATACATATATATATATATATGTATATATATATATATATATATACATGTAATATATATACTATGCGGTTAGAATACTAGATGGAACACACTGCATGTGCAAATGTCATCAGACAGTTAGAACACTTTCCTGTGGCGATTACAACGATATAGTTACGTAAAATTTAGTTCAAGAAATAATACATTTGTGAGTTTGTTTACATAAATGTGGTGCATTCTGCTGCCGCCTATCGTATCAGTTAATAAACCATTTCTGAGAGGTCTGTGTGGCTATTTGTTTGTAAATAGTAAACAAGTAGTCGTTGTCTGACATGTATCATGTTCTATTGAAGTAATAACATATTTAATATATATATATATATATAAAGCATGTTGTAAATGTAATATAAACCATAAATGTCTTGATCAGTTGTAGCATCATTCGTTTCATTGTGTGACAACACGCAATACATTAAACACCACATATATCTGTATACCTCTCAAGTATCACAATTATTAAGAATATATGTGTGACATAATGCATTATAGAATTTCACACTGCTCTCTTGAGTAACAGAGGCAGGGATATGAAAATTATTTTCATAAGATTTGCATGTAGAATCAAAACAGTTATTACTATATGATACACGATGGCCTTTTTATTTCAGATATTGTTCGCAATTACATGCAGTGACACTGATCTTACGCTGATCTGTGTCTGATAATTAACTGTACACATTTAATCTGGCTGATTATATACCTGATGTCTACATTGAACAGCGTCCACTCAACATGACACGAACATTACTTATAAACATCATGTTGAAGAACACAACGCTATTTTACAAGATATCAATATGAACGTTGCTGCACAGATCTTGCAGCCTACTGGCATTAAATTATGAGACAATCAACTTCCAATATTACAACAAAAAACAATTGTTACTGCATACAGTGACTATGCTTAGTATATAATTGCTTTGGGGAAGGGAATTGAGATCGGTATGCTTGCAGACACTCTCTAACAACGAAGCGAGTCAATATGGCGACCGGTTTTTTCTCAGTGATTTTCTTTTGTTAGTACGCGATTTTTAGTAAAGATGCCGAGGGATCGTGGAATAAAACAGTCTACAGTGACGTCGTATGGGATGAGGAAGTGATCTAGGCTAGCGCAGCTGAAATCTGCGCGAGACCCGCCGCATAAACCGACCGACATCGCCGGAGATAGTGTTGTGCCTGTGCCTGGGGTGTGGGTAGCGGCAGCGGCAGCGGCCTGGCCCCGAGTGGCAGCGTGGTCGTCGATGTTGTGGACGGGGGGGGGGGGGGGGGGGCATCGTGGAAACGGGCGAAATGGACATTAGTGCTGGACCTGACGATCAGCCTTCCGCACTGTACAAGGATTGACAAATGCAGTTTGAATGTATTACAAAATGTCCACTGCAAAAATATAAAATCTTTCAATTTGTTTTGTTCCAAATGGACCCTTCACCCACCCACCCACAGCCAAATGTTTGTGGGATTATTGGATTTTTTATATTTACGCCAACGCAAGAGGTCGCATAACTTTTTTGTAACTTTTGTGGTACTGCGTTCAAATGGAGATTTCTCCGTTATTTGGTGTTACGACGTCGCCAAAACACATTAGTAAATTGTATGTGATTCAATGACGCGGAGTGATGTGTGTTTGTCAATTTTTATTGACCGCTGTAATTGCATAAATACCGTCTTTGAAAGCGGCCCCGCACCTTCACTGCTAGCCAATGCAAAATTCCATAATAAAAGGTAAACAAGCGGGACCAGCCAACAAACGAGACCAATTAGTAATTCACCGCATTAATTTATACATTGACTGTGTGCGATACAATTACGATTTGTGTAGGCACGTTTAACTATACTTCAAACTTCAATTTCTATTTCAAAATACCACAGTATTGCAGACATTAATTCGATGGCATAAAATATATACATTAATGAAAAACAAATGTGTAAAAAGGACACTATTTCTTTATATAAGAATAGTTCATTTTATCTTTTATTATTTATTATGGCCATGGGACACAGATTTTGTCAAATGTATTTAACGTCTCATATATATACATTATGTTGTTCCACCACATCTACATAAAAACTAATGGGTAAGTAAGCTTGGCTGTCACTCTCAGATATATGTTGCTTGAGAAATGCTATATCAAATGCATAAATATTATGACAACCCGTGATAGATTGCATCATTATTAATTATATGTAAATGATAATTATATTTATATATATATAAATTATATACAACTGCATATATATATATATATTTGTGTCTACAAAATATAATGTGTGAGTACATCTGTATTGTTGAAATAAGTTTAATGTTGAAAGAGTGCATATGCAGTAAACCTCAGATATAACAAATTCGTTTAAAAAAATTTGCTTATATTGAATAAATGAATTGGTGCCAATTTGATTGTAATATACAGCAAATTTCAGATATAATGAATAAATTGACCGGTCGCAAGTGATTTGTTATATCCAAGGCTTGCTGTACCAAGTCAATGTATTGTTTAAACTGCATTATTTCAATATCATCAAGTTTTTCCACTTAGCCTTCTTATATACACACATGCCAACCTAGCAGTCATAGTTATGTAGACATAAATTGTGTCTGTGTCTATTTTCTAAGTAGTCATAAATGTAAAATATTGTTGACTATGATAATTACGGGCTGATATAAAACAATTATTACTGTAATATTGTTGGCATCCAACCGACCTACCAACACAATACATAATATTTATTTTGACCTTGTAATTGTTTTACGAAATGTAACAACTGAATCAGTATAAAGAAGATTGCTAACATACTGCTTTTACCAGTAGATCTTAGAACACCAGGTCATTGATTTATATGTAGTTTCCAAAGCGATTGATCTGCATCATAGAAATCCTTTATATCAGTTATTTATATAAAAAAAACACTTAACAATTTATGCAAACAATGAATAATTAAATTAAAATAATTAAAAGTATTATAATAATTCCAGATGTCATAGGAGAACAAGAAACTTGTCCGTATAATGAGGTGTTGGTACACGAACAAAACACAGCCAATAATTAACATTTCTTAGAATATGTTGCATAGTATTCAAGGTATTTGATGTATAATTGATGTAATGTGAATTTATGGTGGTCTTCCCGGTGTTCATAGTATGTTCGAGTTTCAATGTATCCTTGAGACATTGCAAAGAGACGAAATGTGCCACATCCACGCAGAACATTGCAGAACATGATGTTAATGGAATCAAATGTTGATGTCACCAGCACAGGCTACGCATGATTCGCAGATTGTTCTAGCCACTTTAGATTGTTTTCTTTTGCAGCTATGTTGCCTTCTTGGTGCGGACCATGTCCAGTGGTATCTTTTTTGCATCTTTTAATTTCAAGATGCAGCAGTCATTCCAATCCATCAATTTTCTTTCTGAAAACACGCGTGTAGCATGTCATAAATATGTTATGTTTCATTTTTAAATACAACCATATTAGACACACCGTATTTTACTGTGCTACTGGTAATACCTAAAACATATATAATAAATGTAGACATATTATACATAGTTGTATTCTTTAGTGTCCGTACGATACACGGGTAAAGCACATACTACCCAGTATTTATAAAATGTTATAACATGTAAAATAACTAGGCTGTACCAGACAACAACACCACTGATAGAGTACACTGTGTATATTTCATCATACTATAACCACATATTGTAACTTACCTTTCATTCCCTCTGGTTTTCGGTCGTTGGGTGTGGTATCATGGTTATTTGGTAGATGATGTTGGATGTGTGCTGTAAGTACAGAAAATGTCATTGTAGTATATAGCATTGATTTGTTATGTCATTATGCACTGTGTGCATGAAGTACTGTTCTTTGATAATCTTTATTCCTCACCTTAGCCATATACATAGACACACCATCTAACACAGTCCATATTCAAGGGCGGATCCAGAGTGGGTAGTATATGGGGGCATAACTTTGAACAATTATAGAGGGAGTGCATATATAAATGTCAACAAATGTTATCCTATAATGCTTTGTGCTTAAATACGCATTGGCGTCGGAATGCAGTGAATATTTGGGGAAGGGGGTGAGACTCTCACAAACAAATTTAATTGCACCCCACTGAGGCTCCCAAAAACCCTACCGTAAATCCACGACCATGTTCGTGTCAAGTTACCAAAACGAATAGGCTAGGGGGGGCATTCCAAAGGCCCCCTGGATCCACCTATGATATATCTGGAGTAGTCCATTTTGTGGCTCGAACTTTCAGCATTAAAAGATTAAATAAAATAACTAAAACATATTTTCCATGTAACTTCACGAGGCACGCCTAAGTTATAACTTTCTCTGTTTACCTAGAACCACCCAACACATATATGCTAAGTCTAAGACCTGAAGCAATTGTAACATAAAACGTACAGCCTACAGGGTTCTTGACATGATTATTTTTCAATACTCACAAATGGAACAGAAATATATTCGCTTTTTAAATAGGTAAGTAGAACAAGAATTAGTACAAATAAAATAATACACGAAGCTATAATTACACATGGGACTGTCTTAAAATAACGAAGAAAATGGCGCGAATTGCAAGCACCGCTTAGTATCTTGATCTGCAAGAGAAATGCAGTAATCGCGACCATTTATGAATAGTTCCACATGATTCCGCTGGACAGTGACAGCAGTTTCAGCCGCTACCAACAGGAGTGCATGCATCAACCTGTCGCAGCCGTCAGTCGCGTCGTGACGTGTATTGCGTATTATGGATCCCCTGGTTTTAGTTGTCCGCAACAATTCTTGGCAAACAAATAATCGCAAACAAATCGTCGCGTCGTGATGTGTATGCCGGGCTTTAAATTAAATCGACCTTGTCTGTTTGTACTGTTACTTTTTTAAATACGTTGTTCTTATACTTCTATATCCCTCACTCATGTCGCCCACTGGGATCGAACATTAGTGGCTTCAATCATCCGTGTCCACGTCCCTTTGTTTGCCATTGCCGTCTTCAGCTCCTACGTATCTAGACCCACATATTTATTTACGCAGTCGATGTAAGTTGCTGCTGGTCTTCCATGTATCGGTTGCCACACGATGTATCGGTTGCTACACGATGGTCTTAGATGCTCTTTCATCCTTATATGTCTGTAGCAGTGTCCGGCAAATCTCAATCGTCTTCTTATTTTATCAGTGACTTTACACATTCCACTGTATAGTTCTATGTTTGTTAAATGCTGTTGCCAGTGAATGTTAAATGCGGCTCAGAGCATTCTTGTAGAACATCCGTCAAGTTGTTTGTCAAGTTGTTTGTCAAGTCACTGTCCATGTTTCGCATCCATAGAGTAGTACAGACCCTATTGTTGCAATAAACAGTCGCTGCTTGATTTTGCGTGGGTGTGTAGATTTCCACATTAAGTTTAGTTGGTTGAGTGCTCTCCACGCCATTGCCTTCCTGGTTTTTATGTCTTTGTTTGTTGTGTAGACCCAGGATCCAAGGTATTTGCAGTCTTCAACCTTCTCTAAAACAGCTCCTTCCCTGGCAACGATGCTGGTGTTTCCTAATTGGTTGAATGATATATATTTTGTTTTTCCAGGATTCATCTTTAAACCAATCCTTGCACATGAAAATGACATGATGTTTCGACTCGTGTTAGAAGCTCCTGTGCCTGTTTGATCACTTCTGATAGCAGCGCAATATCATCGGCAAATTCGAAATCGGTGATCACCTCAGGTTTAACATGTTTACTTTTCCTTCTTGTTATCTGGAATCCAAGTTCCTCTTTTATATACTAGAATTATTACAACCCATGGCTTGAGAGAGTGATTATGGGTTAGAGCAACAGACATGGTCGCGTTAAAACTATGCACCCGGTAAAATTAGCCCACACGGTGTTTCAATAAATTTCCTTTGGTAGAACATTTACGAATACCCACCCAATAGTTGCTTACAACATAACAGGTTCGTGCTATAGCTGAAATGCACTGTACAGTGGAACCTCCCTATTAAGGTCACCCTCGCAACTGGGCGAAAGTTACCTGACTTATGATAGCAAGGTGACATAATTAGTGGGAATACATGTGTAATTGGAACCCATACTTTACTGTTATGGAAATAATTTGGAACTCTGTTAGGGTGACCTTAATTGCAAGGTGGTTGTATTATCAAGGTGACCGTAAAAGCGAGGTTCAGCTGCATATTGGTCACTTGCAGAACGTTACAGTTACATTAATCATTACCCTATATATATTCAACTAGCATGTTCTATTTATACCTATGGTAACTCGTAGTTGTATGTCTGTGTGGCAAAGAATCACATCGATCCCGGTGTCCACTGCTGTCAATTTTACGTTTGTACTTGTTCGTTTTTCAAATCGTGTCGGCCAGTCTTGGAAATATATGTTTAGGCAACATGATTTCCTCTGGTGCTCGTTGTGCAGGGTGTTTTTTAAGAGCCGGAACCCGGGTAATTTATCCGGCTATGGAGATCCATGTATCGGCTATCGAGAACGGAGAAGGGAAGCTTTTTATTACCACCCGTGATTCGCAAGACACCGCGTTCTTCTCTGCATTACAGATTGTGCTGTACACAGCGTCTATAAGTTCTACAAACAGTTTAGCGCATCGACAAATTTAAAAGTATTACAACATATCGCAACAAAATAGCGCGGTCAACGACTGTCATTTTTACAATAATAAATGACATAGTTTGTGTCCGGAATTCTGGTTTGTGTCGTTCCTCCGACTTGACTTCCTACAATTCTTAGCCTTAGTTGTTATTCCCGATAGGGTAGGACACTGCGCTTTTCCGTAGACGGGCGCCTCTGGCGAACTGCTCAGCAACAATGTCCGGGTAGCAACGTTATTTCACAAATGAAAACAGTCTAAGTCTAAGTTAAGAAGCAGAAATGTTAGAAGTCGTGGAATATAGCCATGTAATAAGTATTTATTTTTTGCAGGAATTTTACAAAACTGATTAATATTTATGGCGACGACTACACCGGTTTTGCACGGCATGTTCGCTACCGTCGTGTCAAAGTCAAAAAAAGCGAAAATGTCTATCTTTGGCTTGTATGATAGGTTTCTGACCTTTTCCAATTCGTTTTTTAGCCACACATTTTGCTATAACAATATTGTTCCAGTGGGCCCAAATGGCGCTCTGGTTTGCATCGATTGGTTGCTCTGTTCACGCGCGTTGCGCGTAAGGTTCCCACGGCCGCTGCTGCGCAGACCGGCACGATAGTTGGGCCTCAACGACAACGTTACAGTGGGCTTGGTTTCTACAGGCTCCAGATGAGATGGCATATGGACTAGGAAGATTTAGGATTATCAATAGTCCAACGATTTTCGCCATGTATAACTTGCCTAGTTTTAACGTATTCACACTGCTAGAATTAACACAATCAACTTGCTATATCCATTCAAAGTAGCGTATTTATATAGTAATATATGTAATTTATGAAGATATCAGATGTGTAACTTATAATAACATGCTAGGTGCAAGCGTAATGTCACAATCTCGTTTTGTTGGAAATAACATATAATTTATGTTAATAATCAATGTTGTTTTCAATTAAAGAAATGGTAGACTGACAACGTATATCAACTCAGAGAATAGAGATGGACATTTGTTGCTAGCAGTTATTTTCTATTTTGGGGGGGGCATTTTTATAGCAACAACGGGAGCATTGTATCAGGAGGAACAAATATTGATGACTAAATTTAATTATTTATTATATACCAATGTGATATATCTATTTTTTACAAAATTCATTAACGTTTGTAATGATAAGTTGAATATTCATGTCATATGACTGCTGGTTAAAGGTGGGATGGTATGGAAAATCGTATAAGAAAATACACAGTTTGGGGAATAAATCAATTCACTGAACATTAAATATCATCAAAATATATTTAGAATGAGCAGTGCCTATCAACCATTTCCGTAGTTGTCCGCGACTCCGCGACATGCTATGACTTGGTCATAGCATGTTAGGCGGTCCCTGCTTTGGTGATCATGGTCCCTACTATCAGCACACATAACAAAAACCCTGTTATGTATGCGGGCATTGCAATTAAGCTGGACACAGCCATATTATATTTCGTTACGTTATAAGGCTTTGAATATATGTTCAACTGGAAGTTAGTGTCCGTACATCCGTATAAAATAGTATATAATAACATATTTTGTGCAAGATGCCCTGTGTAAGGTAAGAGGCTGGCTTGGTGGCTAACTAAAACGGCTACCCCTCTAACACGACTAAATACCTTTGTAGAAAGGTGACCGCTAAAGAGGGGGACTACTGTGTACATTAACATTCCGTAAAAATCACTCTTAAATAATACACAAACAGCCTAGACCATATTAATTATCATAGCGGAATCTTAATAAGCTTGTGGTGTGATTTGCTGTGTTTTAGATTTGAAATCAGGACATATCCTGGATGCCGTGAACGTTCCCTTCTTCAGTCTGCTTGACCCTGACAAGAAGGTGATGCGCACAACAGACAACGTGCGAGAAGTGTTCAAGAACGCTGGTATCGACCTAGGCAAGCCAATCGTTGCCATGTGCGGAACAGGTTAATATAACTATTCTGTATAAACAATAATAATAATTTCAGCGTGTAAGTTGCTGCCGTATTCACTTAGGTTCATAATTGCAATCTCCTCACAATGCCTTCGTTAGCGTTGAACTGAATCACTCCGGTCGTTATGTGATCTTGTTGGTCGTCACCGACCGACCAACCTGGAGATGACTCCTACGCATCGAATCATTGAGCAGCCATAGTCGCATCCGCGACTGACAGCGAGAGATATAAACAAATTAAGATCATAGCACAAAAACATGAATCTTGAATTGACCAATGATTTGTAAATAAACAAACATTTCGTTTTACTTTCAGCATGAAAGTCGATTCCAGAATACGTTACATTCATTTTGAGAAAACAGTACAGTTACTCCTCGTTGTCCTGGGTTCTTGCTCGATGCCCGGTCCTTTCGTCAGCGTTAGCGTGCTGCCCTCTGGTTTTACGTGACAATATTTGTGGTTGCCACATGACAGCACCTCTGAGAAAACCGCGGAAGGTTGTAATCACCGTCTCGCGTGACAATAAGATAAAGTGTGACATTGGCAAGAAGACCGCGAGTATCCCGAACGCTTCGTCGATCGAGAACCCATGATTTTGATAGGTTAAAGTTGCAAACTGAGTTAAATACCACTTTAGCTGTTTTTAAGAAAATGTGTGTACGAGATGAACATGCTTACTTATTTGATCATACTTGCTCCCGTATATGTCGCTTAGGCACTGTATATGTTATTTGATAAGTTATGTTTTGCAAATTTTCCGGTCAGCGGAATACTGAACTTATGGCACGAGGATATAATTTTATTTTCGTCTTTTTAAAATTGCATATTATATGAAACAAAGTTTATACTGAGTTGAGGAAACTTCCGAAAGTGATATATAACAAATGGGGCGTGTTAATGTACTAGAAAACCGTATTTAAAAGACGGACTATCTCAGGACTTTAACTGCACACTAATAATTACGTAATTTTTTATATTCTCATTTTGTTTTACAATTTATTTTTTGTAGGTTTGTCTGCATGCTTTCTCATTCTGGCGTGCTACACCTGTGGGAAGCAAGGGGTTCCCTTGTACGACGGATCCTGGATGGAATACTTCGCCAAGGGTAAACCCGAATACAAGGTCATACCAAGCAATGGCTAAACTGTGAACAAAACCAGTCAAACTGGTAACTTACAATGGTCTGTCGCAATTGCATAGCTCCATAAAAGCTTATTTACAATTCCGAAGCTTCATTTGTGATCAAATACAATAATTCTGCTTCAAAATGGATCGATTGCAAATACTTTGTCAGTGACTTCACAAGCCTTGTTGTAAATGTGTTGTTGCCAACTTCCTGTTATTAATTAAATAAGCAAATAGGTAATGCAAGTTGTCATCAGTGTTTAAAGGAAAACAAAAGGCAATTATGTGGGCCTATACACTTAAAATAATTACTACAGTCTAATCGTTTGCAATTACAATCAACAATATCAGACCTGTGGTTTACTCAGATTGTATTTTCAATGTGGAAGATCTTAATGAAGTTCCACAGTTCCCGACGGCTGACATACTGACACGCCCCCGATGCTTGGCCAATAAGTGCCTAGGGCCTCTTAGACCATGACGCTCCGGCAACACGTCAAATGCCCCTGATCTTGTCCAATAAGTGCCTAGGACCTCTTAGACCATGACGCTCCGGCAACACGTCAAATGCCCCTGATCTTGTCCAATAAGTGCCTAGGGCCTCTTAGACCATGACGCTCCGGCAACACGTCAAATGCCCCTGATCTTGTCCAATAAGTGCCTAGGGCCTCTTAGACCATGACGCTCCGGCAACACGTCAAATGCCCCTGATCTTGTCCAATAAGCGTCTAGGGCCTCTTAGACCATGACGCTCCGGCAACACGTCAAATGCCACTGATCTTGTCCAATAAGTGCCTAGGGTCTCTTAGACCATGACGCTCCGGCAACACGTGAAATGCCCCTGGTTCCTCAACATGGACATGAATACCCCAGCTCATATGTTGGTTCCTCGTATTCCCTTCGATTCAGAGTTACTCTTGTACCGCCTGTTATAACGCCACGCAGTGCACCAGGCGGACGTAACAGTTTTAGTAGTTACTTCACCAAAACAAATTCAGTGACGCAAATGATAGTAATATTCTCAGTTTGGCTTACTGGCGAATTGAGAAGAGTAGGCATTGGTGACGTCAGTTTTCTTATCACAATGGCGCTGTCGGTGCAATTTAATTGTTGTATCTTCAGCAAGTTTATTCTAGTAAACTGCTGGTGTAACTTTATTGGTTATAGTTGCTAACAGTTAGTTTTTTTTTAACTCTTACGTGCACAGGCCCCAAAAGATGCCTTTTGTTTCCCGTTAATGCAACTATAGTATTGAGGTGTTCGTCAAACTTATGATTCTGTCTTTATGAGTTGCCTGTTCCCTTCAGACGTGAAGTTCATGTACTCCATCTCACTAACCGTTTTTCCATGGCTTATGGGCCACACAGAAGATGGTGACTCGTTCAAAATACTATACGTGTATTTTCTTGTGGCAAAGCATGATAATTTTATGTGTTTGTGTATGTCAACGATGCAATGGATACATTTATACAACGCGACAGCATGTAGGACTGGATGAATGGTCGTAACTACTAGTACTTTATACGTGTGTATGAACGACACCGATGATGAAAATAATGTCTAACACGAAAGCGATTGTGTTGTTAATGACTAAAGGATGGTCGCAAAAGTTCGGAAAGTCAAAAAACGCTTAGCATTATATGGTAGGTTGGTCGTCGCCACGTATCGTAGGGAAAATAATTCGATGCATTGGCGCCACGTACTGAGTGGAACATGTATTAAAACACAATAATTATATTGTGGATATTGAGATCGGGCAGTGTGATAGGCAATGTTGTGTCTACCATCTCGTGTCAGTTGAATCCAGCGGTTATTGGCTATAAGCGTGGAAGCCATTATGGATCGCTGAAAATCTTCAATTCAACACCACGTGTTTGTGGTGGTTGGGGTAGTTTGAAACAATACGAAATACTACACGTTTTTTTTCGCGAACGTATGAGACCACGCCTAAACAAGGTGAGTTTTCGCATCATATTATAAATGTACTTTTTATATACAAAGTTTAAAAATAAGTAGTTTGGTGACATTTAATTATTTCGCATAATAAATATACTTATTAATGAGGACACGCTGTGGTCCTGGGTGCAGTTTGTTTGCTGACAAGTAAATGGACAGTGATGACGCAGGAGAACAAATATCGTTCTGTGCTAGAGCATGTCAACAGCGCCGAACACTAGACTGCTTCATCATGCATGCAAGATATTGTTAACTATTCGGCAACATACTTAACACCTAGGCAGGTAAGTAATTTGGTAAAGATTTGCTTAGATTCAGAATACAACGGCACAAGAGAGGCAGTCGTGATGTAGAGAGCACTGAAAGTAAATGAGACAGGTAGAAGCCAGGATGTGAACGTTTGTGTTGTGGAGTTTCAGAACACGGGGGGGGGAATGGTGATGGTAAAAAAGAGAGACAAATGGAGACACTGAACCAAGAGTTTTAATGCGTGGAATACGATAATGGTGTTCATCAACGTTGATCAACAACAACTATTCACAAGCCATTGTGAAGGACACGTTAGAAGAACTGGAAGAGACAGTACCACGTAACATTTGATGGACATTGGATGAAGACGATGAGGTTAGTTGATGACGAGGCAGTTGTTGCAAGTTCAGAAGAATGGTTGTAGAAAATGTTTCAATGAAGATCCACGCGAGTACCCAGAAAGTTATGGAGATAATAGAAACCACTAGTAGGGGTGTCCGTGTTGAGATACAGAGGAAAACTAAAACAGGCGAGACAGTTTAAATACTCGTGGAGTAGCATGGAAGACAAGTTGGTCATACTAGTGAAAAAGACGGTGAATGAGCGTAATAGGTATTAAATTTAACATATTTTCGAAAGGTCGATTACGGCTGGCGCCTTTGCGATTCACTAATACAAAACTAACAAGCGCTTTTAAGCCACGCCCAGCGCGCTCGTGATTGGTTACTAGGGCATGGAACGTCTGACGCATGTGTCAAGCGCATTTCATTTTGTTGTGTATCGAACTACAGTACTTTTCAAAGGTATAGTTCATTCATTATCTAGTGCATAATAGCAATGTCAGCACTAACAGTACTTGGATGAAATATGAACGTTGTTAGACACTCCATGGACACATTCGTTGTACTAATTAATATTTATAAAGTTTTGATGATGGACCTGTAATGTAATTTATGCAGCTCCACACAATGCACATTTGTATCTATCATCTACAAAAAAATAAGTATTAACTAATGGCCCCTTTCGTAAATTTTATGTTTTACAAGTGCGGCATGTGGCGCAACCGATGTAATTGGACTCGCTATAATGGGCGTCGGTAGCGAAAAGTGCCTAAAACGTCTTGTTTGTCCAAAAGATACGCGAAAAGTAGATATTGCTTGGGTAATTATATTATTATATCGTCTGATCATCTGGGTAGCTACGTCTCGCAGATATATGCTGAACTGAAGAAGAAGAATTATATTTAATAGTAATGTTTGGCATTGCAACGAAATTGATGTCATATTAATATTGTTATTACAATGATTCTGAATTACATTCTCAATCTCCCACCCGCTGGAAGAATGACGCAGGCAACTCAGGCTGACAATGTTTTAAAATAGCACAAGGCCTGGTCCCACCACTACAGGCGGACGCCTTCCTAACACCAGCCAACAGAGACAAACGTAGGATCAGACCAATCACCTACGAGGGATACGTAACTAACAACATTATAGAAAGACAAACCAAAAACAACAGCCGCTGCTTCAAAGTATCCCCTTCCAAGACTGTCCCATATAGAGGCTCATTCTTTGTAAAGACCGCCATCGAATGGAATGCTTTCATAGATGACATTATCAACCTGCCCACACTCAACGCATTTTCGTCTGCAATTGGGAAGCAGCGTGTTTCACTCAACAGCTAGCAACCTTCCACGTATTTTAACTGCTGTGTAAAGTATTTAAAAAAAGACTTATGTTTATACATAAGTTTGGCTTCTGCGGTGCATACACATAAACATCTACAATGGGACTTTCAGATTAAAATGTTTTTGCCAGAATTGTATTATCGACCAGCTCCCATACGTAAGCTGGCAATCTTGAACTTAGCTATCCTCATGATTACTGTAGTCATTACACGCACCCGGACCTAGTTTCTACGTTATTGTGAACATCAGTTTATTTAAGCAGTTCCCAGCATCTAAATCGATATTACGAAAATAGTTACAGCAATACAGATTGAGATAGGCATACTTTAGCTTTGCTTGGTAAACTACCGGTAAAACTAAGAGTGGACAGGCTTAGTCAGACCAAGGCTGCTCGCTCCGTGCTGTTTTAGCTTGTTTTCTTAATTGATTTACAGTAAATGTCCAAATATTTGTCATGATGAATTACGAATTACATTAACCAAATAGAAAGTGTCTGAAAATAATGTTTACCTTTCTGGCATTCAGTCCTACTCCGACTGGTACCGAGGCGCCACCGCACGGATTAGATAACACTAAATCCGAATTGCCCCAGGTTGGTCGTAGACTCGATTATCCAGCCGCCGTGAGGTGACAGCATTGGCCCGTCACAACGGACTGGATTATTCAGCTCCAGCCATTGTTACCGGTAGGGGGCTTTACCCCAGATTCGGGTAGAGACGATGATTGGCTCTCAGGCCAACTATGAAATAACAAATTAAATAAGGATACACTTTTATCAGATAATACTATAGTATAACAACTATTCAACATTAAACTTATACTGAAACATGTCACAGACAAAATAAACCGACATTAAACTTGTTTCGTAGTTTAATCCCTTTTAATCACATGCTATTTATTCACTAGGTGGCAGCTCTCATGCCATAACATTCAAAAGGGCCATTCAGAGCCAGACTATCGTTCTGGCGAAGTTACGCAGCTAGGCGAGAGTCGGCTAAGCGATACTAGGTTGGTCGTCAACGCCTTTATTGCGAATTAATTTATGTAGCACCACAGAATGCATATTTGTATATATCATGTATAAAACAAATATTAACTAATTAATGCATCAGGTTGTTATGCTTTATCTGTCTGTCCAAGTTGACGAGTGTACATTATACTATTGTACTGGTAGTTATTTGTAACATTATCAGAATGAAGCTTGGCGACTAGAATACACGACATTGTCATGGACGTAGTGATTTGTCCGTGCACAGAAAAAAACTATCAGTATTAATTGTCAATAAAACTTTTAGTTTAGGACACTGGTTGATGAAAAAATCTTGCTCAATGTTTTTTAGTTTATAATATTATACGTTGATGTATAGTAAAGAGTCTGACTTGTGTTATAATGTTGTTTATGCATTTACTTGTTTTTTTATATAATAAATGAAAAATACCTTTAGTGCAATTTGGTATTGTCGGCCATCTTTATCAGCCATTTTCTTAGTTCCATGCATTTTTCTCGAAAAATGTAAAACTTGAATTCTTTACAAGATGTTGCGATGAAATTTGGTATATGTCTTGCCCTCGATAGTGTCCTCAAAATAATGGGGGGTTTCTAAAAAATAGTATTACTTTCTGAAATATTTACTTTGTTAGACAGTGTTGCTGAAAGATGGGAGAAGGTATAAAAAAATAAAAAAATAAATTTCAAAAGCTCCCATTATTTTATTTATATTATAATCGTCACCTTCGCTTAAAGTTTGATAGGCGTAGCTATAATATTCTCAGACAAGTAAGAATTTGAAAGTACCTCTTACTTTTTTCATCAACAGTCAAAAATTATGTTGCCATGGCAACCATACTGTTACTTTGTATGAAATCGCACCAGATATATACCAAGGTTAATGAGCTTTATAAAATGTGTAGGTTTGCATACGTATCACGTATATCTAACCCATAGCAAGCCTCCAAAGACGACCACCCTCATTTGTGCAAAAAATAACCAGTATTCTAACCTTAATGGTGAAATGGAAATGTGTATGTTTCCAGCAATATTGGAATGTCAAGGGTCATTAGTTATTAAGACTTATATTCAATTAATGTATTTACTTCAGACCATGGCGTGACATATATTGGTCCATATATTCATACACATTTGACAGTTAACAGGCAGATGTTAATAGTAGAAAGCATATTATATAATTAAAGAAAAAAGTAGTGCATATAATATGACCTAGGTATTTGACACTAGGCCTACTAATTTAATTTAGCTTAGATGCAAGGGGCATAAATTCTTCGTATACTTTCCCTCTATTTATCAGTATCATCCTTCTCTCATGGTAAAATATAAGAATATTTGAATGATGGTGGGCATGCCCTCTTGCTGGCATTGGGCAAGCAACTCCTGGTTGGATATGGTTCTTGGCCAGAAGATTCTGATGATTTTTTTCTGAGGCAAGTCGTGTGGAAGGTAGACAGTCTTGACAGATCCTGCTCCGTCATTCTCCAGCACTCCGCCCCATACAGCAACGCAACTCCTCCATCTTGGCTAATGACACTTCCAAGGTAAGTGAATGTTTCAGTGCTGGAAAGGTCCGTGTTGTCAATCTTCACTGAGGCTGGCATGTTAACATTCAAGGTTATGACTTTTGGATGATTCGCAAACCAACTTGACGGCTAAATCTGCTAAGGTGGGTTGTCTTCTACTGGGTGTGTTTGTGAGTGTGGGACAGGAGAGCAAGGTCGTCGGCAAAGTACATACCTTCTAGTGCAGAAAAGGGAGTCCATTGAAGCCCTCTTGGTACATCTTCTGTCACTCGTCGCATGACCCAGTCGATGACAACAATGAAAAGGACTGCTGCATAACACAGCCCTGTCTCACACCTGTCTTAACCTCAAAGTAAAGATCGCTGGTTCCAACATTGTTGGTGAAGTTGGTGTAGAAAGCTACCATGATGTTGACGATGCATTGTGGTATTCCGTATGATCTGAGAATGCGCCAGAGGCAGTCTACGCTGTCAAAGACTTTCTCAAAATCTATAAAGTTTATGTACAGCTGTCTTTGCCACTCTGAACACTGCTCGATGATGTTCCTCAGCGTAAAAATCTGGTCAGAGCATCCCCTTCCTCTGCGAAACCCAGACTGTTCCTTCCGTAGTGTTGCATATACAGCCTATGTGATCCGCTGCATGATGATCTTGCATAGGCTCTTGCTTGGTACTGACAGAAGGGTGATCCCTCGCCAGTTGTTACTGTCGCTAAGGGCCCCCTTCTTGGGTATCTTGACGATCATTCCCTTGGTCCATTATGTTGGTACCTGCTCCCGTTCCCAGATGACTGTGAACAAGGGTTCCAGGATCTTAGCTGCAAGCTCGGGGTCTGCTCTGAACAGTTCAGCATTGAGGTTATCATGCCGAAGTGCCTTTCCATTCTTTAATGTTCTGATGGCTGCAATGATTTCTGCTCTCTGGGGAGCATATGTGTTTATCTCCAGATCTGCTTCTGCTTCTTCTATAACAGCTTCCTCTTCTGGTGGTGGCCTGTTTAGTACTTCACCAAAGTGTTCTGCCCATCGAATGTCTTGCTCCTTCTCTGTCGTGAGGAGATGTCCTTGCTAGTCTTTAATTTGGGTATTGGAAGTGGTACGATATTTCCCGCGAATGAGCTTGGTTTTGTTGTACACGGATCCTTGTTCATTTCTCTCAGCCGCTTCTTTCGCCCGTTTTGCCAGGTCTTCCATGTAAGCTCGCTTGTCTGCTCGCACACATCTTTTGACCTTTATTGCTCTTGGCATCTTTCTTTAGTCTATCTGATTTTTCTTCCAGTAGCTTCTTCTTTGTTGCTCTTCTGTTATTGATTGCTTCCAATGTTGTTGGTGTTATTCAGTCTGTTCTCTTCCTCTGTATGTGTCCTAGGCTGACTTCGCTGCTCTTGTTGTAGATGGAGGCTACCTGGCTCCAGGTTGTGTCGTTGTCTTCTGTGGAGTCGTTTTCTTCTTCAATGCTGCTCAGAACTCGAAATTTTGTTTTCACTGCTGGGTCCCTAAGCCTCTCAACATCATATATTTGTACCCATTGTTCGGTGTCCTGTATTTTTCAGTGTTAACTTGATGTAACTGTGGCCAGATGATGGTCACTTCCGACATCTGGTCCGCGCTTCACTATCACGTCTAATAGTCGTTGATCATCAGATGGTCAATCTGATTACGGTCCCTTCTGTTTGGTGAGTACCAAGTTAGTTTGTGGGTGTCAGGGTGTTGGAAAAGGGTCCCTCCATTGACAAGATTGTTCATGCCACAAAAGCTCCCCAGTCTTTCACCATTGTTGTTCATGATGCCACATCCGTTCCGTCCCATGACCCTGTCATTGTGGGTGTTGTCACTTCCAACTTCTCTAAACACTTCCCTCCAGTTCATAATTATTATCAAATTTAACGTTCTTAATATTTGCTAAAAATTCAAAATTCTACATTGTAGCGAAAAACAAACGTACATACGCGCGCATTTGTTTTTATTTTTTAGACGGACCAATGATCAACAAATGGGGCGTGGCTTAAAAGCATATGTTAGTTTTTCATTAGTGAATCTCAAAGGCGCAGTTACATTTATAAAAAAATTAGTACTAATGCATTCGCCAGATGTCGCTGCTTTCTGTGTAACAACTAGTGTGCTATGGACTATTCCCTTGAAGCTAACTTATGTTTGAATTAAATTGTTATCACTCCTATTTAATTGTCCATTTCAATGTTGATGTCGTAGGTAAAAACGCATACCGATGTTCGTGTTTGTATTCTGTTTTACTAAAAATGTACATGATAATCTACAGAGCCTAGACACTAGACAATGAATGCACATTTTCTAGATTATAAAATTAGAAACCGAAAGGCAATTATTTTAAATACAAACAGGTAAACATAATATATTTAACTTATCGATCAAATGTACATTAATCATGTTGCTACTACGTACTTCCAGATAATACTGTTTAAAGATAATTCCGCGTTTTATTCGTGTTTTTCGTTTACCTCGATTTAGAATAATTTCGCGAAACATCAATCACCTTGTGCCGGCTACAACGTTGTCGTGCTTACATTTATCCGGGCGTTAAATAATATCCGGGTCACGTTTCTGCGCGTGCGCGTATCTGGGGGAATGTATTAACACCAGTTATGACTGTCGCACTTTCATTTATCCGGGCGTTATGTATGTTTATATATATATATATATATATATATATATATATATACATATATATATATATATATGTATATATATATATATACATAAAATGTTTGTCATAAAACAGTTTCCTCTCCACGCACACGTCACGTGACTTACTCTTATGCATGGTCACAAATCTGAAACAGCAAATTATAATTATGTATACCCTAACTATAACGCTCGGATTACAACGACAAACGAAATATATTAAACTACTGGATATTATTTATCACTACGTGATCTACTGGTGCCAAATATTATGCCTTACATATATGCACATAAAAATCACCCGGATAAAATTTCACGCCCGGATAAATGTAAGCGCGACAAGGTGCTGGCTCTTTTGTGCACATTGTCACATTGTATATAGCACTCTTATTAAACCGACTGCACGCATTGCTGAAATTATTCACACGTATGCATACACGCATCATGCGCGCGCATTCACACACGCGCCGCACGCACACACACACACACCACATACATACACCACATAAGCACAAACCCACCACACAAACACATACAGGCACGCACGCACCCACATACAAACACGCATTTAAAGGCACGTTCACACGCACATTAATATCGCCAAAGAATAACCTTCAAACAACGTTATAAGAACTTTTAGTGATTTTTTTCTCCCCGGTGGTGCTTCGGCGGTTGACGTTTCAAAAAGAAGAAAAAAACCTTAGTCAAAATACTACAAAGCATCGTGATCTCGTTTCGCGTGACCTCAACAAAAACCGTTGTCATGCATCACCGAACTGACATTGTTTAATTATTTTTTATTTCAAATGCCGTAAATTAAAACATGAACTGAACTTATGTCTGCGTTGTGTCAAGAGACGAGCGTAAGGAAATGGAGGAGTTTGTAGGTGAAGACCTTACAATAAATCATTAATGTTGTGACGATTTACAGAACGCGACCTTGCGACCTTCAGCTGTGATGTTTCGTTGTTCGAGCGAACTACGTCGACATAAACCAGAACTCTCAACAAACAGTTACCCAGACGCTGAAAGGTGATTTGTAGCACACGTCAACGGTATGTGACGTCGGATTGTCATGCAAATTTAACTCCGAATACGACGTTATTGCATATTTATAGAATGCATACTACGGGTGGCCAACATGCCTCTGTGTGTCACGCCCACGGCGCTAGGAATGCATTCGCTAAAGACAACAGTTGTCGTATTGTCCGCATCCTTGGACCATCTGCAACGATTCTTACCTTGACTATTAACAACAAGATCTATCACTGCCCGTGATTGCCTTGTTTATACCTGCATGGGATGTGTCAGCCGTTCACTGTGTCCAGTAGCGGAAATCATTAATTTGTGAAAAACCAGTATATGAAATGTTTTAATTTACGCATGAATATTAATTAAATGTCACTGAATACTGATTAGTTGCGATGTTTTCAGTGTTGCTCGTGTCGATTCCAGAACCCGTTATTGTGCTATGCGTTGTAAAATATGTGTTCGGGCACACGCACGCACGCAAGCATGAACCCACATGTTCACTTAACTGCATACGGAATGAGTGTGTATTACGTGTGGCGTGTGCTATACACGCGCACGTATATACACACACACACACACACACACACACACACACACACATACATACACACACTCACACATGCACACACACACACACACACACACACACACACACACACACACACACACACACACACACACACACACACACACACACGCACACAGGGAAAGAGAGACAGAGGGGAGGAGAGAGAGGGGGAGAGACAGTGGGGGATACAGACAAAGAGACAGACAGACAGACAGACAGACAGACAGACAAGGTAAGCAATGTAACATGTTTATATACTCTTCTGTTTCGAACACTCTTTTTGTCGGTCTTCTCTCTTTCTTTCCATGTTCTGTAGAAAATTCAATATCTTCTCTGAATTATTTTATCTTCCGTCTATCTTCCCATTTGTATATTCCTCGGACCCAGTTGGTTTCTGCTACCTGTAGATTCTACTCCTGTCTCTTTGTCAGTGCCAATGTTCCTAGCCCGTATACAGGCTACTACCTTGCAGGATTTCAAAACCTTTCCCTGTAGCTGTTTCTTCAGTTTTCTGTCCCACATAATGCACCCACACCCATGTTGCCGCTCCTGTCTGCACCCTGCGCTGTACCTTCTTACTACTTCCTCCGTCGTCACACACGTCTTTAGAATACCAATATATATATATATAATTATACATATACATATATATATATATATATAATTATACATATATATATATATATAATTATACATATATATATATATAAATAATTATATATATATAATTATATATATAATTATATATATATATATATTGTAGATCATCCTGCAATAATATTAGTAAGATTTTTATGAAATGTCTGTTGCTTGTGTTTCTTGTGATATTTTAGAAACTATGACATTTTCATCGATCGCATTCGAAATTATTCTAACGTATGATAGATCGATTTGTTTAGTGTTTGCGAAATATCGGCAGCATTGTTGCTGGTACAATGTGTATAACACGATAATTAATTTAATTGTTCACAATAATTATTTGTACACGTTGTTGTGTGTAGCCTACAATATTGTTCTGTAACATTGAATGCCGACAAATGTAGTGTTACGTTACCCACCAGGGGCGCCACTGGTCGTTTCGAGTAGCCACTATTCAACAATTCATTGTGCTCTTTTTGAATGTCAATACCTTTGTTGAAATTCCGATTGTAGTAGATATCTGACGTCGACACATGCAGCTGTGAAACAGCCGCCGTCGAAAGAGACAAGTTGTGCTTGACAGGGTATTAAAAGAGAAGAGACACAAACCTCACAACCGGCTGAGAAGAAGTAGGCCTATAAATATAGAAAACAGGTACACGTCTACATCTAGGCTTAGTCCAACCCCCACTTGGAACATTATTATCGGGACATTTTCCTCCAAACGGGTGCATATAGTCCATTTTGCACTTGAAACACACCCAGGAGCGGCCTTAGTTAACGAACAACTCGGACAAGAATTTTTGTCGGCACTTTGGTGCCCCTTTTTGAGCAGTTTTGGTCACGGGCGTTCAATTCGTCTGCCTCCAGCACTGTATAGTTCAAGCGCCAGTGTCCAAAACGGCACCAAAATGCCGACAACAATTATTGTCGGATCTATTCCATAACCAAGGATGCTCATGGATATGTTACAAGCATAGGCGGGATCACGCCCCTAGTTGTGGAAATGTCCTGATGATAATAATGTCCCAAGTAGCGCGTTTGTCTAGATGCCTACCGCACCACTTGCAGCCTGCAGACAATGGTCTGCAAATCGTGCACGTTTCCAGCCTGCTGTCTTCACATGGGGCGTTGCACAACACGGTGTTGACGACCGTTGTCAGTTGCAAGACAGGCGGATATTTATTAATCTTTACAATCGTGTTGTCTGACAATCTATAGTAGCGTAGGCCTTCTGTGGGTTATTAGTCCTACAAACCTATCACTTTGGAACACACGACAGATAACAGCGTTCATGCCATCAGTTATTGTCTTCAATATCAGGTTGGTGCATACAGTTGTATGGTGGGGGTTACTACACACCACGTGTGTACATACCATTGTAAATACCCTAGCTATTACTATAGAAGGTGTGCAGTCTGACACAGTTATCTGTTCTCCTTTGTGTTGTGTATACTGTGACTATCTAACAGTTGTATACTGTGACTATCTAACAGTTGTATACTGTGACTATCTAACAGTTGTATACTGTAACTAGAGTTGACAGCAACAAAGGTTTTTTTCGTACTTAAATGTCACAAGCTAAATATTTAAGAACTAATGTAGTTATTATATATTGTAATGTACACGGAATTGTACATACAAATAAGTGTGGTATATTAATCCGTGATATGCATGTACCATGGCTGTACACAGGCTGTGGCAGACGACACTGTAAATGATACAATGTGCACAGCGGCAATCCTTGTCGTTAATAAATTGGACTGCCCATCTCCAACCTACTAAATAATTGGTGTATCTCATTACAAATAGAGACAGGGCTGCATGATCTATTGATAACACATATGTAGTAACACATCTACACTGAGGTTATCGTGGTCGGAGCAGAGGTAGCACACGAAAACACTGTAACACATACCTATACTTAAATACCCAGGTGCTAACGCGGGAAGACTGCATTAGTCAAGGCGAAACGACCAAACTCAGTAGTGTGTCTTTATAACGTCTCGGAAAGCGGGTGACAAAAGGGCCGAACGTAGTCTTGCATGCCGACCTTTCGTGGGTCCAACACGTTGCGTAGGAATGATTAAACAAAATTCCATCCCCCCAAGATACGCCACTGAACTCGATGGAGAGAGCTTCTTGCCACGCCTTCGCGCACAACTGCATGTAGTGGAAGTCAATGTTGTCAAAAGTACCTTCAATCTAACCCTAAACTTTTTGAATATCAAACCAACTATAAAAGGGCATTTGTACACGGATGGGAGCACGAGCTCTCTCTGAACTCGATCGTGTGAGCGTCTCCAGAAACACTGCCTCGGCTGTGGGAACGCACGCCTTCAATTCTGCAACATTATCGAGTTTCCGCTCGAAGGAACTGTCCGAACATTGTGTTCGGTCACCCGCCACTGGCGCCCACTCAGGCGGTGCTGAATGCCTGATTGGGCGCCGCGCTCGAGTGGAACACAGAAGCGGTCTGACCGAATCACGCAAGATAACACGATCTATCATTATCTGGCCCTCGCATCTCGGACGCTATACCGTCGTATTTCAGCGCTCCGGGATTCCTTCGCGCCACGTCTTTTGTTCGGCTACGACGCCTCTCTTTGTGGACGGTTTTAATTTATTGTTCCGTTAGTTTCATTTTGAAGGCATTCACCGGCGTTGCCATCAGTATCTTTGTAGCACCTTTCCATGGGTGCTTTGTTGGCCGGCCACGGGCGGCAATGGCGCGCAGGCCGGGGGACTATTACAGGGGAACACCCATCGCCGTGACGTCTTTCAACTGGGTACGAATCTTAATTAAAAACTCATGACAGATGCAGCAAATGGACTCCAGTCAACAATCGCCGGCAAACGCAGAAATGTAGCATTCGTCTTGAATTGTCAGAGTTTAAATTGACGATTGTCACGACCTGTTTTATTTAGAAACGGGACCGTTTGTTGAATAACCGCAGAGCAACAACTCACAGTAGAATCACAGCAGTGTTGATGCCAACGTACTGTTTGCTTAAGCGCATAAGAGTTGTCATGGTTAAGACGTTCGTACAAAATAGATAACTTGGTGCGTGATAGTTGGTACGAGCACTAGTACGGATCGTTCGATATAACAGCGTCGGTAGGTAGTTTTATAAATGTAAAGTCCTTTACAACAGACACCGGCAAAATACGAACGGTATTTTCCCGTTATGCATGACGTCGCAAACTGCTGCATTTCCAACAAGTTATATAGGACTTACATTCTAATACAACCGACATCATTATGGATTTTTATATGGATGGTCAGTTAATCACTATTATATTCGACAACGGGCAACAGCTGTAGCATGTCCGGTGCAACATATTAAATTGCGTCAATAACTGATCGTAGAGGAAATGTACAAAGTCTCTCTATTGTTATGCAAGCCACCTAAGTCGTCACGGGTCGAAATCCGCACATAAATGGCACTTAAACAACACACATTAATGTAGCATCAGGCCGAAATAAAGAAAATGATCGATTATTTAAATGGTTCCTCCTCAGCTCAATTGGTTTTCTCTGTGACTAAGTTTGCGAACAAACTGTACCTATACATCTATAGTCACTCAATGTGCATATTTTCTATGCCACGCTAGCTGGTTTGTTCTATTGTTATTGTTTAGTTTTGGTGCAGGAATCTGCTCAAAAATCACTAGACAGTTGCAATAAGTGGCTTCGGGTATATATATATATATGTTACCCGATCTAGCAGTCCAAGCCAATTATTTCGATGATTTTAACAACACTACGCACACTCTTATTTACCCGACTGCGAGTAATACTTAAAGTCGCCGAGTGAAGCGGGAGTGTCAAGCCTTGTGATCACATCCGGGTGATTAATGATCTTTCCCGTGTCAGGCTACGGGGACCAGTCATTATTCTGCTAATTACAAGGTTTGCGAATAAACGTAAACAAGTCTTTTGGAACGAATACTGCTCTGCGAAAGGCAACAATAACGGTGATAGATTAGACTGTCGTTGGAGGAACTAACCTCGGTTTGAAATCGATCGTGGGAAATACCCGCTGGAGTTGTGTGAGAGTCTACATGTGTTGAAGATAAAGTTTCTTTTTAATCACATTTTGTGCTAGACCTATATAAACAACGGTCACCATCGTCAGTATATTTTTCATCTGTAAAATTATCACAACTTGTTTTAAAGAGATATATAAATTGCGTCCCCTGAGTTCTGAGTTCTGAATTGCAACGAACCTATATTTGTTAACGTCACAACGCTGTCATAGAGTAATCAATTGAATTTTCGATGACAATAAAGTTAAACGTGATACAATAATATAACATGGAACGTTTGCGATCTGTATTCGAGAATTGTCATAATGGGAAATGGAAAATCTGAATGTCATGCATTTCGAGAACACTACACTTGTCAACAATCGTTCAGATATATTATTTTGGTAGCTTCTACTTTTGTCCGCCACGATATCGTTCGTCGTTTAAGCAACTACTCTATTTATCGAGGAAAATAGGCCTACTGTTAGTAAGAAATACAAAAAAAATAATAGTAAATAACTATGGAAAAACGCAACACATTCACAAGATTCAACAGAAACCGATATATTACAGGACCACCTACGTAGCAGTCCCCCCACCGCTAACCCGATGGATACTATGCTAGTGGGTGTATGTGTATGGAATTGTACCAAAGTCTGTACAATTTTAAGTTATTACCTAAAGATCGCGTGCGGTATAAAAACGTCGATGATTACATCGTATTGCAAAGTTTTGTTTACAACAGAGAAATTTGACTACTGGGATGGCAAATATGATGATCGCATTACGTATGACGTCACACCCCATTTCCAACATCTTCGGTTAAGGTTGGTTGTACAAATCTACAACTGCCATATAATATAAACGAAAGAGTGTCAGTCGCATCCCCATCAAACCCGCAAAACGCATTTTCAGGGCAGTATTTACTATTTAAATAAAATTGCAGCAATACTGCAGGATTCCCAACAATATGCATTTCTTCTCATCTCAACAAATTATGTATAATTACCCAAATTTAATTGTCGCAAGAAGGTCGGCAAATTAACTAGATAGGTGTGTCGTTCCGGGGCTAATAAAACTATGATGATGTATGAAGAAAAAAAATAATAAAAAACGGTTTAAATTTTTTTTTAAATCATATGCGACAAACTTGTTTCACCGTTCAGTTACGTTCATTTCCTGGAATGGATGCTCCGTTGTTACGCATACACCTGCGAGGTCAACCACCCGTGACCCCTCCCATGTGGGCGAAGTTTGTTAGCAAGTACCTCGCGAGAATTCGCTGTAATTGATGTACCCCCCAACGTAACCCCACTGTGGTGCGGTAGACCAGCCTACTTGGCATGCAGTGCGACACTCGCGTCCTGCAAAAACACTTCTTCGTTGTCCGCGACGGCGGAACGAGACTTCCTCGCGGTCAGCAGCCACCGTAAATAACCCGTTTTGTCGGCCACCGTAAATAACCCGGCGCCAACAAAACGTCGCAGCAATGGCCACCGTTAATATAACCACGATACGGGGTGAGACCACAATAGATTTTACCCAGACGGCCATTATAACCTATCCCTGGCTGGATGGTTAATTTATCTGTAGTCTTTCTCAACGCATGAAACGTTAATCTACTGAGTGGAAAGTCCGTGAAAATGTCATACCTCGTGTTTCGGAAAATCCACCCAAACCTGATTCCCCTCAATTTCGTCCCAAATCTGGTGACTGATTTTGAAACATTGGTGCGCCGCTGTGCGAATACTCGAGTGACCAGTGTATATTTATTGCTACATCGTGAAAGATCTAACCTTGTAGTAGTACATTCAATATTCACTGGACCCTTTCCCATGTAAAATGCTCAAAAATATCATACATCACACCAAAACGGGACTCGTTCAGTTCAGGGTAATTTTGCTTTTCACAATAGTACATTTTAATGTCTAGAGATTAGTAAATCATGTATGTAATTTTTAAATCACTAAAAACATAAACAGTTCCATTGTTCACAAGGCGGGTCCATATACAACCTCATTCACCGCGTGCGTCCGTTTACAATCTCACACCGTTAACCGCGTCGCTCCCTGCCGATACGTCATCATTAGCGCGGACCGGGTTCGACTACTGCCCGGCCGGCGAGCTGGGATGACGAAGGCCCCTGGGCGTCTTCTGCCTTTGTTCGTCGACACTTGTCGCTGATGGATGGTCCGGCGTTTGCGCATGTCTTTCGTCAGTAAACTTGCACTGCACACAAAAAATTGCACCCTCCTACACTGACAACAGCCGTCAACTTAATGATGTTGTTTAGTTTAAATTCGAAGAAGAAGAAAAGGGTCGCAGACGCGGCGGACGGCCGCGTGACGAGAGCTCGTAAAGCGTTGCAATGTCGTCGACGCTGACGTCATCGCGTCTACGCACTCAAATAAATCTGCGCGCAAAGTCGCGCGAAACAAGACGGTGTTAGACCTCGGGTGTGGAGCGAGGGGTCATACCTGATATATAAGAAATAAGGTCTACTGCATTTAGGAATATCTAAGACAAAGTTAACCGAAATGGCGACTAGACCAACAGAGGGATCCAAGATGGTTGCCGCTGCCTGACGTTTTAGCGGGTGAAAAAGGAACGAAAATATAGAAAGAAAGACAAACAGAGGGGGAGCACGACTAATTATCACCAGAATATACATTGGGCCAAACATATTTTCGTCAGATAAAGAAACTTTAAAATCGCGACAAAGAGATAAAGAAAATGCGTTTATATAACATAATTATTATGCAACATAATAATTATATACACAAGTGAAAGAAACGCAAACGCGGCAACAATAGTCCGCCTGAGAGGGAGGGTAGACATTACCTTACATCATAACAGCAAAGGAACTTTATAAAATCGCCGTCAATCTACGTCGACGTCGCCGCCCGATTTGTCAGTTGCTGCGTAACGGCCTTTCATCTCGACGTCCCGTTGTTGTTTTACGGCAATTTCAACTGTGTCATATTTTGATGGTCTCTCGTTTTACGGCCCTTTTGAAACATCTGAAGCACTGCGTGTCTCTGGAGGCGGTCTATGAGAAAGAAAGGAGCTTGTAACGACATGTCTTGCCTTGTGGATATCGATACCCTAGGCTAACTTCATTACAACCCTGGATATCCTCGTAATTTGTGGTGTTATGTTATTGGATATACAGCCAGTATCTAGACATAGCGGTACTTTGTCAAGAGGATGAGCGGTAATAAACTTATAGTTTTCGCTAGAAAAAATCACAGTAAATAAAATCACAGCGTGGTTTTATTCGCTGATAATTGAGCAAACACAAATTTGATGATTAAACCATATATTCACAAGAAACTCGGCCACGGTCTTGCAGATTTGTGTTGACACCTTAGTATGTTCTCATTGGCGACAGCAAAAAGAGGGAGAGAGGGGAAGGAGAAGGGAGGGAGAGAGAACCAAATTAGATCAACCATGAACGAACATAATCGTACAGCTGTAATTAATGGCAACTGATAATAAACGGAGGCCCGCAATAAAACCCAACAGATCGTTGACGTATACAGACCATCATGACCACAATATAAAGATAATTAATAAATTAACCAACATATCATACGGTGTATAAGTCTGTATATCAACAACACTGTTACACGGATGTACAACACATCGAACGCGTCGTGTTTACATCGTGCGGCAGTGGCGTGTAACTAAACACACACACGCACGTTCCCTCACACGATGGAAAATCGCTCGTGTGTAACTGAGTATATTTACACCTGGACACGCACCGGCGCCATCCATGTAACGCGACAACGTGCACCCACGCGCAACCACCAGTAGCTGAGTACATATTTACAAGCGGATCCACCCAAGTGTATCCGTTGGTCACTGGGTCGCGTCCGGTCAACGCCCAGGTGCCGTGTCAGCCGTGTGTATCCGTGGTCAGCGGCGCGTGTCGTCGTCGATCCAGCCACGAGTGTCCCGGTTCAGTCGGCTGTATCCGAATGGCTGTGAACGGGAGCGGAAAGTCTGTGTTTAGTCTCGTGGTTTATGAGCCATTCCGGCCATCGGTCAGTGCGTGGTTAGTCTTCCGGACCACTGGATACCGTAGTGGGTGGCCCACTGACCGAGATCAGTTGATGTATGTCGACGAGGCGGCGTTGTAGGACGAAATACCGGCGACTCTGTTGCCACAGCACGTCCGTTTGTTGCACTGTGTACGTAATTTTACGATAACAACCAACATATGGTATATCTATATAACTTAAACCGTAGAGGAAGTGTCGTTACACTCTGATACAAGGGTGTTATTTTAGGAGTTATAATGGCTAAATAATTGCACATGTAAGCAAAACATGGGGCCAATTTTCTTAGTGATACCAGTCCTACCAGTGTATCGATAACAAACTAACGAGCGACAAAGAACGCAAAAGAGAACATAACATTTTCACCCAAAAGTACATGGTGATGTTGTAAAGGGTATCCAGTTTTTAGGACCGCCCAAGCCGTTATATTGTCATCTCAGTTACACTTGCGGGACGTGGACCTTTCTGCAGACGTGCACAGTAGGATCCAGACCATGGAGATGAGATGCTACCGCAGGATCCTGCGCATCTCATACAGGGACCGTATCACTAACGAAGAATTAAGTCCGCAACAAAATCAAGCAAGCCATTAGACCGTTAAAATACTTCCTGACGACACTCAAGAAACGGAAGCTGAAGGTCATGTTACAAGCTCAACCAGCCTTGCAAAGACCATCTTGCAAGACATTGTGCCTGGAGGAAAACAGAGAGAAGAGATGGTAAGACAACATCCAGGAGTGGATTGTTTGACCTTCGTCACCTCTTAGAGGGCGGCAGAGAGAGAGAGAGAGAGAGAGAGAGAGAGAGAGAGAGAGAGAGAGAGAGAGAGAGAGAGAGAGAGAGAGAGAGAGAGAGAGAGAGAGAGAGAGAGAGAGAGAGAGAGAGAGAGAGAGAGAGAGAGAGAGAGAGAGAGAGAGAGAGAGAGAGAGAGAGAGAGAGAGAGAGAGAGAGAGAGAGAGAGAGAGAGAGAGAGAGAGAGAGAGAGAGAGAGAGAGAGAGATGTAACGGGCGGGGGCACAGGTCGGACGATTGTCGCTTCAGAGTCGAAATCTGCCACGGCTGTGGGAAACATGGCCACATCAAGGCTGTGTGTCGGTCTGGTGACAGAAACAAACGCTACAATAAAGGCAAAAGGGTGAACCAAATGTCAGCTGCCAAAAGTAGTAGTAACGGTAGTGACGACAGTGAGTGGAGTGATGGGTTGGACACCCTAAATGCGGTCCACCAGTTAACAAAACCAAAGACCAGAACTGACACAATTTGGACGACACTGCGTGCGCTGTCAAGGAATCATCAGTGGTGACCCAACGATCGCACGGTTGCGGAATAGCCGTTAGCAAACACCGATTACAATGTTAACTCGTCACTATTCATCGACGCTACTACTATTGCACGAGTACTCGGTTAATAGACATTGGGTATCCCGTCAGTTGAGTTTGACGTCGTAGCAATCGTGGTTGTGAATGATGGTGATGGTAGCGGTATTGTAATGGATAGGATGGTGTCGTCGTTGTCGTCGTCAGTGTCTCTTCACATATATTACGAGGCTTTTTGTAGTACAATCCAATTTAGTCATTCGTCAACGAGTTGTCAACACTATTTATTAAAAAACAACCACTCGTCATTGTCTTTACACGATCATAAAAGATAATGTTGAAGTATTCGAAAACATTAACAATTGCTTTGTTGACATAATGTTAGAGTATTTGAAAACAGAAAAATGTTCTTCTTTAAACTTATTTGGTCCATGCTATCCACGCGTCGGCATCGAACGACATTTGACCGCATTAGGAAGACAACCGACACACGACTGAGGAAATCGGACACCGGTCTCACTTGATTAGATAAATCCACGGTATGTTGACACAAGGTGTACTCTGACGGAAGTTGTCACGCCGTGCTTGATTTATGAGGTGACGGCGTCGTTTTATTAGCATCACTGTCGTCAACGCGATAATCACTTATAAAGCGTTTTGTCGGTTGTCATGCGAATCCGCCCAGTTGTGGGTGCGTGCGCGTGGTTTCCGGTTACAGCACGCAATTGTTCTGGCCGGGCCCCAGGTCGTTATGACGCAAATATGATTACATTTGCTGTCAAACTTCGGTGGAGTTCATATGATATGGGCGTCGATTGTCGACATCGTCTGAAGTTGTTTCCAGTCATGCGCAGTATTGCAAAGGACAACAGCAACCAACTACAGGTGGTTAGAGGCTTGCACGAGTTTTCAGCATTCTACCGACAGCGTGGTTGCGTAAGGATGTGGGTCTATGTGTTGTGTTCGGCGTAACGTATATACTTGTTAACAAGAATTAGCGTTGTCTCCACAAGGTGTTACAATTATTCGTAGACTGCCCGACAAGTGTTGCAC